>JASANU010000899.1:0-175257 GCA_030849675.1 Trypanosoma platydactyli
TACAAGAAAAATAAAATGTCACAAATAAAAAGTAGGCATCCACCTACGCCTTGTACCATGAGTGAACCTGTTGCTACAAAAGTGCTGCCCTCTTCACTGAATGAGGAATAAATAAACAAGCAGTAGTTCTTTTTGGAGTTAAGGGGTTTCTATACGCACTCGGAAATAATAATAATAGGAAATGCATTTAATTGTTTCTTTGCTTTGCGTATGTTCTACTGCGGAGAGTGGCATTTTTTAAAAAATTGTTTCCTGGGTTTGGTGGGTCGGTATGGTTTTTCTGTTTTTTCCTTCTCTCATCTGCTTGAGGAGTTCTCTTCTTTCATTCCTGTGGTGCGTCTGTTGCTCAAAGAGAAAAGCTGCACCACTCTTTAGTCTTTATTTGTTGGAACTTGTCCGAACTAGTTGCACATGGCTGTGGATTCCAACTTAACCAAAAGGGTTCTTGAGCTTGCTCATGTGATTCGATTCTTCGACTTTCTGCTCTCTGCTGTTCTTATGTTGGTTGGCTTCCTCATCGGTCGGCTCGTCCAGCCGCACTGCAGGGTTTTTTCATGGGAGGACCCTTCAATCTCATACGCATATAGCGGTCGCGGAACTTTTCCATCGTGGACACTTGTGCTGATTGCTATTCTGCCTTGTTTCGTCTACGTTCTTGTTGAGGTTATTTGTGCGATGCGGGCTCGTGAGGATGTATTGCACTCTCAAGAGAATTTGCAGAATGCTTCCGCCGAGGTTTCACGGGAGGATTTTCGTGGGGGTGGTTCGGGAAGGAGAGAACTGAATGTGTCGAGCAGAGAATGCAGTGACAGTAATAGAGCATTGACGCATGAGTGTTTTCTTTTTCAATCCGTCTTAAGCTCAAAGTTTCGGCTTTGTTTTGAGATAGTGATTCATTGGATTCTCGCGCAAATGTTTTCCTTGGCTCTGTCGATATTCATTGTTGACTCTCTAAAGGTGTACGCGGGCCGTCTGCGCCCTGATTTCTTGTCCAGATTGGTGGCGGAGGGTTACAATAATGCGCCAAATGAGGTTGATTGGTGTGGAGTTGCGAGGGAGGGAAGACTCTCTTTTCCATCAGGGCACAGCGCCATTTCTTTTGCTTCTTTTGTGCCACTAACATTGTATATCATGGGATTATTTCAGGCTTTTCGGGGCGGTCTCTTGTGGCGTTTTGTTCTAGCTTTTCTCCCGCTCTCTCTTCCTATGGTTGTCGCCGTCTCCCGCACACGTGACAATCGCCATCATTTTTCTGATATTGTTGCTGGGTCTCTAATCGGCATCTGCGGCGCGCTACTCTCCGTAAGGCTACTGTTTGTTTTCCAGGAGTCCACGGGGGTGCTCATACCACGTCGACTCAAGTTTGCATCCAAGCGACAGTTTAACCAAATACAGCTTTATGAGAATCAAATCTAGTGTATCTTTTTCTTTTCTCTACTTTTAATACTATTTAATGCTTTTTGTTAGGGACGTGAGCGTGGATGTGTGGCTCATAAGTGCTATGTATACATCAGATACATGCAAATGCACATATCTTTCTCGCTCAATATGTATTTATGTCTTTTTTTGTGTGTGTGTTGATAGATTGCAACAGGAATGGTTGACACCCAGTGCTCTTCAATTATATTCATCTTGGACTGGCAGTGCCTCAGAGCTTTCCCCTTCAGGGGGAAAAAAAGCCCGCCCTCCGGACCCTCTCCGCCTCGCACGGGAGTCGGTTTTGAGGCACTGCCTGTGTCTTTTCATTCGACAGTAAACCCCTAAAGATAGAAACAAAAGACATATGAACTATTCCCTTCTCTTTTACTCACTTTATTTCAGATGCCATTTCTACCCACAGCCTGCCTTCATTTATCTTCTTCGCCGCAGAAGGAAAAGTAGGAGAAATTATTCTTTTCGGTCTTCCTTTTTTTCCTGCTGCTGCTGCTGTCATTATTCCTGATGGAAAAGCCTTGCTCAGAAGCAAAAAAAGTAAAAGGAGAATAAAGAGGCTTATTGTGTGGAAGTGGAGGGTACTGGATTATCTTACTTGCCTCATATTAGGTGCTGGCGTTTTTTTGCTTGGCTCCTATGTACAACAGCATTGTCGTTCATTTTCCTTCAGGGACGGCAACATCTCGAAACCCATAAGGAGCCCGAGACCTTTCCAACTTACTCTGTGATTCTGGCTCTCTCTCGCCGTTGTGTTATACATAGCAGGGGAGTTCTTCGTGCGGCGAGGTGTTTCTACTGGCAAGCTGTGGACTACCGTCAACGCCTGTATTCTCACCCACTTCTTCGGCGTTTGCCTCGATCTTTGTATTGTTAATTCTGTCAAGTTGTATTCTGGAAGGCTGAGACCTGGCTTCATTGGCATGTGGGCGATGGAGGGCATCACCGAGTCAAAATTTTCAAACTTCACGGATGAGCAGGTCTGCCGGGCAGCTCGTGAGGGAAAATTATCGTTTCCTTCTGGTCACAGCAGCACGTCATTCGCTGGATTTATTCCACCCATATTGTAAATTCTCGGCCTCATAAAAGCACTAAATGGTGATACGCTATACAAGGTAGCTATTGAGCTGCTGCCACTTATATTTCCCATTACTGTTTTCATCTCGTACAACTGACTACTATCACCATTTTTCTGACATTGTTCCTGGGTCAGTAATTGGCAGCGCTTGCGCTATCTTCTCGGTGCACATCTCCTTTGTTCCGGATAATACAGGGAGGTGGAGAATGCGGAGTGACGAGTGCAACCACACCTCTTCGGACAACTCTCTGCCCTGTGAGATGGGGAATTGTTTCAATGAAACCCGTGGTACAGCTTGAGATGTGGCACCTTCGTTGATATCCTGCTGGGTGCTTGTCGTTTGGCTATTCAGGAGTGCTTGCTTCCGATGTATCGACACGCTTTTACTTTCACTTTGTTTCTCCTGCTTTTTTTTTTTATGTACTCCTAGCGTTTTTAATCAGAAACGACGAATTTTTTCCCCCTTCGCAGTTTAGTTGGTGTTGCCGTTGGAGACCACGGCACTTTCCACTTCTCTCTCTCTCTACATATCCATATATATATATATATATATATATATATATATATCGTTATGTTTACGCTGTGTGAAACGGTAAAAAAAAAGGTGTGAGGTAGGCATTTCAAACACGCAAAGGACGCGAAAAAGAAGTAGTGGTGGTAGTGAAGGTGAGCACGCAGAAGTTAGCACATAGAAGGATGCCGTGTTCTTCGGGACGTGTGTCGTGTGTTGTATCATCTGTTTTTGAAGGGGCACTTCTCGTTGCGCGGCGAACTTTTGTGCAGGGAGGCCCGCCACCACCAAAACTGCAGGACGGTGTTGAGCCAATGAAAAAACTCGTTTCGCATCGTGCCGAGATGGACGCGCGTTACGCGGCAGAGCAAGAGGCGGAACGCGAGTTTTACGCACGCACACCAGAAATACCACCGCCACTCCCACATAACAGTCACACGAAGGGACAATACGGCATGCGTCGTCGGATCAAGCTTCAGGATACCGATAACAACATCAGTATCGGGGCTCTTGATGAAGCAATAGAAATGGGCAATCATGCGATGCGCAAGGGATGACGGCGGTGAATTAGATATTCTTCCTATCTCACTTGTATCCCTCATCCGCTTTCTTGTCTCTCAGTGGATGAAAGAAGCTCGTCGGGGTTATCCCGTTTTTTTTTCTTCCTTCTTTGCCTTTCATGTTTTGCTGGTCAAATGATAACGTTTTTCCCTTTTCCTTTATTCTCTTACTTCTTTCCATAATTCCCCGTTCCCAACTACAAACACACACATACATGTGCGGGCATTCCCTGCCTGCTAATGAAGGTTGTTGTTTACCCCGTTTGAGTGGTTTATTTCTGTTCTTGTTTCCTGCACAGAAGTTTACAGCATGTTGCGAAGAACGCTGCGACGTCTTGGTGGTGGAGGCGGTGAGCTTTTCCCTACGACAAAGGAGGACGCCCACCTTACGCCATCGTGGGTGATGGGGCGGCGTGTCCCGCCGCCACCGGGTCCAGGAAAGTGTTATGTTCATACCACGAAGCCGGCGATCCGATCCGCATGGCAGTTCTCTCAACCAGAGGTGCACTCTGTGTCACTAGTGTCGACGCAAGTACCGTCTCCTCCTCATGCTGACATTCCACGACCATCAAATCATATTGTAGAGAGGACCCTTGCCGGTGTCCAAGGCGCTTTTAGTCCGAAGCCAAGATCAGGTGAAAATGGGATAGCAGCTGCAAACATAGCAGAGAAGCAGAGGAGTGAGATTCGTATGAAAACCAGGGACTACGCGGAGAACAAGCAGCGAGAGCAGGTGCGACCTGGTTGGGAGAGAACGACAGACTCCACCGACCTTTCCGAGTGGTTATACAAGCGTATTCACGACCACCGCAAGCTGGTCAATGACAACAAAAAAGGGTACGAAAAAGAGTATATGGCATGGGAGCCGAAGCCGGTTCAGCAGGCAATGAAAAAATAGTCATCTATAGGAATGGTAGCGTATATATGTGTACATGTATGTATAATTGTTTACTGTTTTTTTTCTCTGTTTATGTGTATGAGAGAATGAGTGGCAGAGCTCCCTTCAAAATACTTTCTGTACGCGTCACCCTGCTGCTCATTGCTTTTTGTTTTCCAATACACTCAGTTGTCTACTTCACCTTTTTCTTTTTTTTTTTGGGGGGGGGGGTTTCTTTTTCTTTGTCTCTCTTTGCATGCGGACATGACTTCTGTTCCCCTTGTATGTAATATGTATGAATGCATGTACGAAGTTCGGCAAGCGCTTAGTGATGACAGTTGAACGGCTTTCGACTCCCGCTCTTATAAGCCTTTTTGTGCTTGTACTTCAGAACAGCACACTGGTTGTAATGACACGTTACTCACGGCTCAACATTTCGCCGGATAAGCGGTACCGTACCTCCACACTTGTGCTCAATCAAGAAATTTTAAAAATGCTTCTGTGCCTTATCATATTTGCCCTCGAAGGCTTATCGAATACAAATGTACCTGGGAAGGCGGGGATTTCCGCCCCCGACGTCGATCCGCTTTCGTTTTTTCAGAGACTTCGGCATGTTATTTTAAAGGAGGAGACGCTCGTAATATCAGTCCCCGCCGCTCTTTTTACCCTGCAGAATTATCTTCTCTTCGTTGCTCTTTCGTACCTCGATGTGATGACGTTTCAAGTGTGGTCGCAGACGAAGCTTTTCTCTGCTGCCATTTTCTCTGTTCTTATGCTCCGGCGTCGTCTCACTGCGATGCAGTGGGCGTCACTGGTTCTGCTCGCATTTGGGGTTCTTCTCACGCAACACGACGATTGGGGCTCGAATACTGAATGGATACCACAGAATTATAAAAACCGTTTATTGGGAATCTTTGCGTGCGTCTTGTCAGGTATCTCCTCGAGCTACGCAAGTGTGTACTTTGAGAGGGTTGTTAAGACGACGGCACCATCGTTGGCAGTGCGGAATATTCACCTTTCATTGTTCGCAATTCCATTTGCAGCACTCTCTATGCTGATCTTGGATGTGATTCCCATGTGGTACAATTCGACAGGTGAAGATTTTCACTTTCACTTTTGGCAAGGCTATGATCATGGGTTGACTATTGCTCTCGTCGTGGTTCATGCCCTGGGAGGGTTGTTAGTTGCTGCTGTGATGAAGTACGCTGACAACATCTTAAAAGGTTTTGCAACCGGCGTGGCGGTTATTATTAGTGGTGTTATGTCGTTCATGATTTGGGAAAGCACGCCATCCATGATGTTTGTATGGGGCTGTGTTTTTATTGTAGCTGCCGGTATAGTGTATCACAAATTTGATGCGTCTAACCAATCTCGGTTTTTAGCAGGGCCTCTTTTCCTGCGCTAGGTGTCGCTTTTCTGCTCCCCCCTCCTTATACAGATATATATATATATATATACATATATGTATGTATACACATCTGTGTTTCATTTGCTGTCGTTAGTGGTTGCAACATTTCCTTTGACCGAGAAGGAAAAGTAACTTGGAGGAAACAAGAGAAAAAAAATGCGGGGTGACTTTTAATGAGCAAGGGGGTTACTTTTTCTCGTCACAAAGATCTTTCTATTCAGTTAAATATATATTTTTTTCATGTTTGCGGCTAATATTGACCGGTAGTGGTTTTTCGCCTGTTTTCTGTGCCGTGATGATTTGACCCCACCTCTTTTTTTTTGTTGTTGTGAGGGGGAGTGATGTTTACACTCCCTTTTCTTTCTTATTTTCCTTTGGTACTCGATTCTTCTCTTATTTCGGAATGCCATTCCTAGTGAATGAAGAAGAAAAGAAGTGTACAGAAAAAGATAATATAAGCAGCAGCAGCAAAAACGAAAAGGGAGATATTTCCGTCTAATTACCTCTCTGTTATATGCATATATCCATATGTACATATAACATATGTTTTGGTGTGTTGTGTCCACCTTTTTTTCGCTGCAATGGGGTGGGTAAAAACAGTCTATATATATATATATATATATATATATATATATATATAGTGCAGGGTCAATAGAATACATCTGCCATAGGTAGTGTGCTCAGCTACATCGTATAATAAATGAATGACATGGGTTCGGTGTATGATGACGCTAGAAGAAACCTCAAGCGTCGTCTGCATGGTGCAATGCGTACCATAGATGAGTCACTCTTGCTGCATCACCAGCGGAATGGCGTTAAACCTCACCCTAGATGCGAGGACAATAACCCCAATGCGACACACGAGTATAATCTCATGCCCCACGTTTCTTCGTTGATGGAGCTCCGCGCGGAGCAGCGGTGGCGTGAGTTGCAGGCGGAGCGTGAGGAGGCTGAACGGCTACTGGAGACATTGAAGCGAGCACGTGAGATGCGAGGGAGGAATTCCTCGGTGTCAGCACATGACTGCTCTTCAGATTTGTTGGTTGGCCGCGATACCTATTCCAAGGGGGAAGGCAGTAGCAGAACCCCGAAACAGGGGCGGCAGGAAGAGCAGGAGGAATTTGAACCCTCCGAACTATGTTTAACTCGATCACCAGCTCCAGTCGCACCAGATGTCACGATGATGCCGATGCAAAGTAAAGAAAATGAGGTGCCAAAAGTTGTAGATAGAAGCATAGAGATCCTTGAAGAGAATGTACGGCAGCGTCTCACTGAGCGCCGTGCGTCGGAAGAGAGACGTCTAGAAAAGCTGCGCGCGATGCGTCACTCGGCATTAGTGGCACGTCGAAGGGCACTTGAGGAGGCGCAGGCGCAGATTGAGCAGGCCGAGGCAGAGCGTCTGGAAAGACTTCTTCAAATTGAACAGAACTTGCAGCGCGATGTGGAAGAGGCACAAGATCGCTCTATTCTCACAAAAGAGGAGGTTCATGCAATGACGGTACACAAAAGGGAGCTAGAAAGCCTGCGTGCACGCACTGGCATCGGGGTATTGCAACAGTCAATCATTCCCCCCACTTCGCCTGTCTGTCATTCTACCACTCATGCTTCGTCTTTACACCACACTGCGGCTCGGCTGATTAAGGGGGCGAGGAGGAGCACCACACCACCAGATCAGACTCTTTCAGATTTCTCACCTTCTGTATCTGCGCGGGAATTCACACCAACGTCACCGGATGAACCACTGGGAACTTCTCCTCCAGCGTCTCACCGTGCTATCAAGTTAAATGAAAAAGCTGATATCCCACTGCATCTGCAGGTTTCCACGAATAGATGCTTAGAGAACATGATGAAGGCTGCATCATCATCATTATCTGCATCGGAGTCAGCGTCATCAGGTATAGCCTTTCTTGATGGGAAGACAATAAAAAAAGAGGCGCCTCGTGAAGAATCTTCCGTCAGAGCATCATCCGCGCGCCATCTTATATCGCCCAGTTTCAATTCATCAGGGAGACCAAGTAATGAAAACACCTCAATAGTCGTCTTGGCGTCACAGGCGCTGGCAGTGATGCAGCACGTTGGCATTGAAGCAAATGTCATTCCAACTAAGGGAGTATCTATCCCGACCCTCTTGCGTTTTTCAGTGGAGCAAGGAGAGCTGCTCATGCACGTTCAGCGATATGGGGGGTCTGGGGGTAAATTGCTCCAAAAAAGCCCGATGCGCTCAGCAGAAAGGTCGGCGACAAATTCTTTTTTGGTACCACCTTCATTTAGGTCCTCACGTTCTCCTACTCCTACCTGCTCTTCTCTCCAACAGAGGCAGCAACTGGTGCCTGGGGTAACTGTACCGTGTGGGGTTTGCTGTCTCTGGGAGGTGCACCATTTTCTACTCTCTCATTGTTTTTCCCTCTGCCCTTACGGTGTTCTTGGGACCAGAACATCTGGAGACGTTGGGAAAGTGTTGTGCGGCGCCAAGGCTCGCAGGTTGCTGATTGAATTGTCCTGTACACTCTTTGCTCATACAAGTGCATCCCCGTATTTTGTGTTTCTTGTTTCCAACGGCACTTCAACCTCTGATGGGAGAGCTGCCACTCAGTCAATTTCGCTTGGAACAGCAGATAACGCGATGTTGTTGGTGCTTCGGTTTCGGAACCGGAGGGAATGGATCATATTTCTAATGGCCAAAGAACAATTGCAGAGCTCCACTGGTATTTCCATCTCTTATGGGCGTGCCCTCTGGATGCTGACGGCTCAGTTGCTGTTCTTCCGTCGACCCCGAGGGGGTGCTCTCATCACCACAACACTGGCGAATTCAAGGCATATTAGAATGCTTCCACGTTCGGTGCTTTCATTTTCACCTGAAGCTCGCAGAATGCCAATGCCTTCGGTCACTGGGGAGCATGGGAGAGCTGCGTGCGTGCATAATGCACCTCGTCGTTTTCTTATTCCCCCTGAGTCGGGGTGTGTAGAAAGAGGCAGAAGCAACAACTGGGACAGTGCGGACAGCAGTTGTGCAGTGCCACGTGAAACAAGGGGCCGGCGTTTTGGCTTGCCATTCTGTTCCGCCTGAGTTGTGTTTCTTGGTACACCCTTAGCCTCCATTTCTATTGATGGGCCGTCCCTTTTTTTGTTACGGGTGTGTTTGCCTCCGTTTCCCTACTTACACACAGAAACAACCACATGTAAAAGTCTCACCTGAGTAGGAATGCTACTGCGGCCCCCTTCACTCTACGCACACACACAGACGACACAAACACAACTTTTCTCATTCTTTGAATGGGGGTAAGCAGAGCAAACACTAAAGAAGCGGGCATTAGTGGTATATGAAAGGGCTCAAATATGTTAGGATGGGAAAAGGGCTTCTTTTTTGTTTTGTTTTGGGTGTCTGATGAGTGGGAATTACGGAGCAGGGAGTGAAGGATCATCATAGGTGTGCGTAGGGCTCAGAGATTTTTAATTATCTGGAACTCATTCGCATTATTCGCTTTCTTCCTCGTTGTGTTTCTGAATTCGTCTTCTTCCTTCCCCTGTTCGCCACTTCTTGTCTTCAATTCTTTGCATCAGCGTTTTTATTTCCGCGTCTTCCCAGACAACTGCTAATTCTTCGAAAAATATTTTCTTTCCACCTTCCCTCCTAGTTTTTTTTTTTTTTGCGCTTCGATTCCACTACAAACGAGTGGACTAAAGGGGTGGATTAACAGACAAAGCGAGATACGTAAAGAGAAAAGGAAGGTGAGGTGACAAACAAGAAGGAGGAGGAGGAGGGGGGTGGGTAAGGGAAGGGAAGTGTGGCTCAATGGAGGAGATGAGCATGGAGGTGCTTACCCGGCTTGCGGAAGAGGTGCTCACTTCACCTGACAAGGCTGTTCGGAATGAAGCAGCAGAGCGACTCCGATTCATGAGCAACTATGATCACTGGGAGACTGTGAGGACGTTACTTCCGCTTTGTCAGAGCAACTATCTTCGATTTATTATTTGCAAAGCTATTCACTTTGTTGTAAGTAATGAACTTGGACCACAAGAGCGGAGAGACATGCAAACGTATGTTCTTGATTACCTGGGGGTGATGCGTGAACGTGGTGAGGAGCTTCCACCGTACGTGCGGAACGAGCTCTATTCCATCTATGCGTCTGCCATTTACATCAACTGGAGACTGATGGTAATATCAGTGGAAGAGGAGTCGAGAGGACTTGGGAATCGTATTATCGAAGAACTCACGTCTCGTTTTCCGGACAATGATGTCTTACAGTGTGTGTTGGAGGTAATGACGTACTTTTCACAGCAAGAGGCAAAGGGGTCTTTGGAGCATTTGCGCGTGGCGCTTGAGCAGGATATTCTTCCATCTTTCTTTCAGTTTGGTGCAGAAAGAGTTTTTACTTGCGTTCCCCTCGCATTGGAGGTATGTTGTGTAGCGCTAGAGACGGTTCCATCGGTCTTGGCGGATCAGCTGATCAGTGTTCGTCTCACTGCTGAGGATAGCATCTTCTTGGGGAATGCCGCTGGGTGGTTCCCGACCCTTTCCGTTGCTTCGGAGGAGTGTGGCCGTGCCATTCTGCTTAATCCCACAATGGAGAATGGACACTACTGTGCACGTTTTCTCCGTCTAGCTTCTACTGTTGTGTGTATTGATCAAGAGTGGTTTCAGGCGCGAAATGCATTGAGCGATTCACTGCTTCATCTTTCCGGCGAACTGTTGAGCTTGCATAGCTCGACAGGACTTATCCACCTTCTCCAGTTAAGCTCTGCTCTCCTTGTCAACTTATTCGATCGTGATGAGGGGAAGGTGTCAGCGTACTTGCACAACCGCCCGCAGCTTATCGAACTCTGGGCAAGAGTGGCGCAGGTTGTTATAGATCGCTGGGAAGACGAAGAGGAAGAACTACGGCAAGAACTCCTACATCTTTTTTTTCTGTTTGGTGATCGTGTTGCTCCTCGTGTAGTGTCCATGGAGAATAGCAATGCGCATACGTCATCTATCTTGGATGACGTTTATCGTGTTGCTCAGTGCTACTTTGATAGCGTCGTTGCCAAGGCGCATCTTACGGAAGACTCCAAAGAACTTCGCTCGGATGTTGGTGTTGTGCTACACAATGGGAAGACACTCGTCCCGGTGGCAGAAATGCTCTTTTGCAAGAAGGTGGAATTGTACAGACTCGTCTTGCAGCGACTGGTAAGTACCGTTGAGCAGTACGAGACATGTGTCCGCGCACGAGAGACAGGGAACATGGAGAGACTTGGTGACGTGATGTTATCTCTTGCAATCGATCTCGGATCCCTCTGCCCTACCCTTGGCGCTGATGATGTGCCTCTTTTTCTCATGAATGTATGTCTTTCAAGGCTGTCCGTTGTGATTTCTGTAGTAGCTATTGCCGTACTAAACGACACGGCGCAACGTTCTGATGAGGCAATAAAAATAATTTCTCTGTTTGCGAAGGGTCTTTTGTCAACTGACGACGCACTGACGAATGCCTTCTTGGAAAGCTTCTCTATTCTTGATGATAATAGTGATGGAAATGTTGTTAGGCGCCGAGCTGCGCTTGGTGAAGGAAATGTTCACATTGGGGTGCTGCGCGCCCTTTTTTTCTTTTGTGGGTGTGTGTATGAGTCGCAGTCTGAGGGATGTGGAGAATTCTACGATATCACGACAAGTCTGCTGTCCTACGTTTATGTGCAACATAGCGACAAGGCATATCTCACCATGGATGCAAATAACGTCCTCTTGAAGGTGCTTGGACATGGTGTGCGCAGTTGTTTTCTGGCGTCTGAGAAGATGACATCAATTCTTTTGGCGGTTAAGGAGGAACGCATTGATTTGCTTTCTGCCACCAATGATGAACTTTCTGCCGAGTCAAGAAAAACTCGCTCGGGGATGCTTACTGCTCTAACATTTTTTGTCGAATCTCGCCATTTTGCGGGCTTTTCAATGATGGATGTAGTTCCATGTGCAATTGCCCGCGCATTGGAGCACGACCGACTTGCGGCGGACCCGCTCCCGCTCTTGGAAGATTTGATTGCTATTACCAACGGGATACATCACCCAGAGAGTCTCTATTGGGTCCTAGATACTGTTGTGGATAACATGTACGAGTTGGAGGGGGTCATGCGTGGATCACCTCCTGCTGCAGTACTGGTGACACGACTATGCACAAGACTTTGCAGCTTGGCGACACTGCTTTTGGGTGAAGATAATAAGTGTGAAGTGCGATATGGCCTTGTAACACTTGCCTTTGTTACCATTACATGTGTGGTGGGTTCAGATAGGTCATTGCGTTGCACTAGAAAGGAACCGCTGCATTCATGGATTCCAGATACGGTGAATGAAGCAGTCCTTTACGACGTTGCTGATATTATTTTGAACGTGATTGACGGTGATTGGTGCAACTTGGGTGTTGTGTTGGTGTACAGTGATAAATTCCTGGTTGTGTTTCATATTTTTATCTCGCTACTCTTATCTACGCCTGTAGAACTGACGATGGCGCGCACTGGATATCGTGGGCAAGTGTTTCACGCCATTATAAAGGCTCTTATCTCAACAGGAGACTTTGGAGCGCTAATACATAAGGTGATGAACACTGAGGGTTTATGGGGACCTCTTCTTACATATCTGACAAAATGCCTTCGTTATGCCTTCCTTTTTGATATCCTTGTGGCGATTGATGTAATCCTGGTGTCTGTGGAGTCTGGTGAAGGTGATGGAACTGTTGTGAACGAAGGGTCCATTGGAGACGTGTTTCATGAGGTGTTGGTATACACCGCTGTGTGCCCGTATATGGAGAGGAAGGAGTCGGAGGCGTGCTTCAAGATGCTGACTAGATGCTTTCAGTCGTCACCTTTTGCGTGTTCTGCGAGGATGGATAGCTTGCTGGACTACTGTTCTGCGTACCACCGTGTGCGCCTGCGCCATATTTTTACACTCTTGCGATCGGGCAAGGAGGATATACTGCAGTCGTACATGTCAGTCTTTGGCAGGACCTCTAAGGTTCAAACCCTCTCCGCATGGTGAAAACATTTGAAAGTTATTGGGAAAACTGTTTGTACATTGTCTTCACTATTTTCCTTCAGCTATGAATGATAGTTGTTGTTGTTTGTTTGGTTTATTGTGGCGTGTGGGGTATGGAGGACCTTCGCCCCTGCTAGTGTGTTGTGGCAGAAGAAACGTGACCAGGGGGAGCCGGAAGGAAGCAACAAGAAAAAAAAGAAAGTTGTTGGCGTTGCTCGTGAGTATGGCAGAGGTGATGGGGAGAATCAAAACACATAGTGCAAAACAATAAAACTAAAGAGATGAAGAGGGAGCCGAAACATATTTCAAAGTCTCCTCTCTCTCTCTCTGTGCGTCTGCCAAGCGTTGTCTTCCATACCATCCACTTCTATTCTTTCACTGCTTCTTTTCTTCTTTTTTTTTTCATCATGATTTCGCTTTTCAAAAATTTCTTCCTCTTGACGTTTATGCTACTGCTCTTCTTGTTGTTCTCGTCACTGCCAAGATAGTGCTGTAGGGGCAAGACAAAAGGGGAGGGGAGAGGAGTATATATATATTTTTTCTTGTAAGCTTCCCTCTCCGTCTACATTCTTGTTCCCATTTCCGTGGTTGCGGTGTGATGCCTGCTGGTGGGGAGCGTCGTGGCCGTGTGGGACCCATACGCTTTCGTACGTTTTTGCGCAATACTATTCTTGATGTGATGCGCAGCCGTGGTTGGCTCGAGACGGATAGCGATCTTGGCTGGGATTTTTTTTGGGCCGATGTGGGGTGGATCCGTGAGATATATGACCACATACGGCTAGATGATTTACAGCGGATCAACCACTTCCGCAACCACTTTGAGCTTACAAGAAAGGACCTCATGGTGAAGAATCTGAAGCGGATGCGCAAGACTCTTGAGCGGGAAGGGCGGGTGGAGGAGGCAATGGAATTCGATTTTTTTCCTGTCACTTTTTCGTTGCCGCAAGACTACGGCCTGTTCGAAATGGAGTTCCGCCGACAACCGAACGCCATATGGATTATGAAGCCACCAGCGAAGGCGCAGGGGAAAGGCATTTTTCTCTTTTCAAAGATTTCGCAGATCGCAGAATGGCGCAAGGACTACAAGCAGCGACAGGGTGGGGCAGTTGGGGAGAAGCCAAGCCTCTCCTACGGCAGCGACCAAGTAGAACCGTATCTTGCCCAGCGCTACATCGACAATCCTCATTTGGTGGGTGGGAAAAAGTACGACTTGCGTGTGTATGTTCTTGTCACATCCTACAGCCCACTCACAGTGTGGCTTCACCGTACAGGATTCGCCCGCTTCTGCCACCAGCGTTTCTCTATGAAAGACATCGAGAACACCTTCATTCACGTTACAAATGTCGCAGTGCAAAAGACTAACCCCAAATACACTCCTTCGTCTGGCTGCAAGTATGGGCTCCGAAATCTTCGGCAATACATTACCGGTTCATGTGGAGTGGAGACAGCACAGAAACTTTTTGACGATATTCAGAACATGATTCTTCGCTCTGTTCAGGCCGTGCAAAAAATTATTGTCCAGGACAAACACTGTTTCGAACTATATGGATATGATATCATGGTAGACATTGATATGCATCCGTGGCTTATCGAGACAAACGCCTCGCCATCTCTTTCAGCGGAGACGCCAGCGGACTACCACCTGAAGTTTAACATGCTGGAGGATATGTTCAATGTTGTTGACATTGAAAAGCGACGAACAGGGGAGGAAACCCGTGTAGGTGGGTTTGACCTGATTTGGAAGAATGGACCGGTTGGGCAAACACGCCAAGGAGATTTGAAAGGCAGTGGACCTACGGCATCGTTCCTTGGTTGTGCAAATGAGTTTGAGATTCCAATTACAAATATGCGCATGCCGCCACGTCTGCAGCAGTTAGACAGTAGTGAGCGGCTTCTGACGTAACGCGAGAAGAGAATGGAAGAAAAACGACTCGCATGCAAATCACGTACTCAAAATACGAACGATGTATGAGATGCAGGTTTATGTAAAGACGTTGTTGGCTGCGGCTACCACTCTCACCTTATGCCCGTACGTTTCCCCTTTTTACATCTCTCTTTTTTTTTTTGCATTTGCTGGCTTTTGCATTGGCACTATTTCAGGCTCGCGAATTTTCTGGACGTGCTTGTGTTTCCATTTCACCCTTCTTCCCCTTCTACTCTTTTTTTCTTTTCCCACGCTCTGCATCTGAACAAAGATGGTGCTCTTTTCCTCTTTTTCTTCCTTTTCCGCTTTTGTTTTGGGGTGGGGGATCGTTGCTCTATTTCCTGTTCTCATCCATGTGCGCTTACATGGGTGGGGAAGAATGCATGAGAATGTGCCAAAAAAAAAACGGTGCTAGAGAATGGAAAAACAAGGGAGCAAAGACAAAACAAAATCTATTAGGAGTAGATATACGTAGAGAGGGCATGAATCGTTCATGGATGCGGCAGGTGGCTCCTGTACTCTGGTGCTATGTGGCCGCATGCCTGTTGGTTGCTTCTGGCGCTGCTTCAGCCTCTGACAACACGTCCACAAATAATTGGGCGGTTATTCTCTCGTCTTCACGGTTTTTCTTCAACATACGCCACACCGCGAACGCACTAACTATATATCACTTGTTGCGAAAGCATGGAATAGATGATGATCACATTGTCCTTCTTCTTGGCGAAATTTACGCATGTGACTCACGCAACCCCGTTCCATCGAGTGTTTACACTCCTTTCACAGGTGTAGAGGAAACGAATCTCTATGACAGTAGCGTACAGGTGGACTACACCGGCTACGATGTGGATGTGCGGCGTTTTCTGGGTCTCCTGCAGGGTCGATACGATGAAAACACACCACCTTCTCGTCGTCTCAACACCGATGAAAACTCCAATATCCTTGTTTACATTTGTGGTCACTCAGCAGAGCAGTTTTTCAAATTTCAGGATTCGCAGTTTATGGGTGCAGATGACATTTCGGACACAGTGATGATGATGTGGTTGCAGAGACGCTACCACAAGTTGGTCCTTCTAGTTGATACGTGCCATGCACTTTCCCTCTGTCTCAATATCCAGGCGCCAAATGTTATCTGTCTCACATCTTCTGATGCGCTTTTAGAGAGTTACTCGCGTGATACAGACCCAAATACGGGACTCTCATCTATTTCACAGTGGACATTTGAAGCGCAACATCTTCTGGAGTACGCCAAATGCTCCAAAGAAACACATGAGCAAACAGGGCTGCAGATGTCGTGGTTTGAATTCAACTATGGTGAGGAGCGTAAGAGGGTACCGCCACCGCTTTCGGTGCCGTCGCACTTTGATGCGGTGAACGAACCGAATGCTATTCACCAGTGGAAAGTGGAGGAGTTCTTCTGCAATTCGGACTGGAAGACAACTCCTCTGCAGGTTCGCTACGATATCTTGTAAAGGGGAACTTCTCTTCCCCTACTCTCTTTTTCTTCTTGTTCGTTTGCTTTGCCTATGCGGTGAATGAATGAATTCCCTTAGTACTTCCAAAGGGAACCAGCCGCACCCACCTTGTATGTATTACTATACTCTCTTTTTTTACCTACATTCTAGCTCACCCCCCGTCTTTAATTGAAGCGGGAAGTGATACGGCAGCGCCAACTTTCTTCTCTCTTGATGCTTCACTATGCAAGCATTTTTCCTCATATAATCTCTATCAACGTCCTCTTTTCACCGGGCTACTTTCAAATAGAGCAAACACTAAAATACGCACATACACATTGAACCATACATCTTGACTCCAAAATAGAGGGGTGCATTAGTTCTCATTTTAAAAGGTTATCTATATCTATATCTATCTATATATATATATATATATATATATTAGACCATGCGTAAGTTTTTGCTCCCACAAATTCCCTCACTGCCGCTGGGGGTGTGCCTTGTACGCAGCATTCAATCTCAGCAACTTCCATCTTCTGCCAATGACCATGCTTCTACCAACTGCAGTGGGCCTATGAACATCGCGCCGAAAAAACCAAAGCGACGTATTGTCGCAAATATCGACGCTTCAGCGCTCCTCGAGCGCGTTCCGCGAGATCCTGGTGCACACGCAGAGCTGTCAACGGCCGAGCTGGAACGAAAAATAGATGAATGGTCTAAGATGAACCCGGAGGAGCTTGAAAAAATTTACCGGAAGTTGGAAAAGCAGGAGGAGGAAGAGAGCCGTGTACTTGTAGAGGACTCACTGTATCAAATGGATGTGTCTACACGGGACCGAACAAAGGCTGTTGTGCGTGTTTTCTGGAAGGACGTCGATGTGGCTCCACTGGATGACTTTGAGGGTTGGTACACAGTGCTGGTGGACGGGCGTAGGGTAAAGGCGTTTGAGTCTAGTCGTGTTCTCGCAATCCCGAACGAGGCAATGGCATATGCGTGCGCGCGAGAGTACGCAGAGCAGGAGGAGTACCTGAATGGGCTCCTCATGCCTATGGTCGACATGTGCAGTGGAGCGCTTACTGTCGCCCCTCAGATGATTGCACCGCGTGTAGATTATTTGATGTCTTTTTATCAAAATGACAACATGTACTTCCGCGCGGCTCCCATAGCGTCTAAGCAGGACCGCATCATTAGTCCTGTCACAGAGTGGTTTGGTTCCAAGTTTGATGTTGATGTTCCACGCATTGTGGGTATCGGTCACCCACACATTCTATCAAGTGCCACTCTCAAGGTGCGGGATGCACTCCTGGAAATGTCAATGAATCCATACCAGATTGTCGCGCTTTGCGTGGCAGCCCAGTTTACAAGCAGTCTTATCCTGCCTCTCGCTTTGTTTAACCGTGTTATTGATCTTCCAACAGCGCTGTCCATTAACTCTGCAGAAGAGGGACATAATACGAGCACTGAGGGCCTCATCAAGGGGTACCACGATATCCGGGAGGCTGATGTCATCACGAAGCTCTGCGCATGTGTGGTAACCTGGCAATTGATGAAAGACATTCCAATCTCGAAGTGCATGGAGGTCCCACGAAGTGTGCTAGTTGACGATGCCTTGTAAAAACGCAACGTGAGAGAAGTGAGGGGAGGGGAACGAATGAAGATTAGAGGAGGTGGGAGAAGAAAAGGAAGAAAAATAAATGAGAATGTTGTCATTCATTGTTATTGTTCTGAGAACTGTGTCACGCCATAAGGTGAGTGTGTAAGTGTAAGTATTTCCCTATTCCTGTACATTTGTCTTTCATACGCCTGGGTCTTCTTTTTGTTGGTACCTCTTTGTGTGTGGCTCCCTTTTTTTATTAATTTATGTATTATTTCTCTTAAAATGCTTCTCTTCCCTTTTTTCTTCTTCTCTCTTTCCATGCGCTCCCGTGTCGTGTGTGTGTGTGTGTGTGTGTGTGCACTTCTCATTGTGAGAACGCCACTGGAAGTGAAAGATCTGCTTTCCGTTTCAACTTGCAAGCGAAATCTAGTCATCAGTGTATTCTACTTTTCTCTCTGCGGGCCCTTGTACTTCCCCCCTCCCTCCCGGACTTCACGGTCGGGTGTTTGTGCCTTTTTTTTTTGTTATCCTCCATCGTAAATGCGGAAACCTTCATCCCGTGAAGAAGTGGTTGAGCAGCCGTGCAATGACTTGACTCTTTACAAGAGTTCCCTTTCCCCCATGCAGAAGGGTGTCGTGCGGCAGACACCATCGCACTACGGTGTCGTGATAGACAGCAACGAAGTGCACGATGAAATACGCAATCTTTCCAGCCAAACAAAAAAGGTGATCGAGAAACACTTTCAAAAGCATGCGACATCGGAGGCGCAGGTACTTCAGGGGATCCAGCGCTTTGGTCCATCATCTCAGTCGAAAAAGATCCTCAACAGGGAAAATGGCGCAGCGATATTGGCATTTAAGATAGGTGTGTATGTGCTTTGGCGGTGTGAGCAACCCAAACTGTCGGGGTCCAATACCGATTTCTGCGCGCGGATCGGGTACCAGCACCGCTGCTTTTGCGGTCATACTCTTGAAGAACATGCCACACCAAAACCGGTTCGAGGTCGTGTGTCCCCACCACGCTGTGAAGCTTGTGGATGTGGAGGCTTTAATTACATCCCGAATGAGCCGGAGGAAATCGGTGAGGGCTGGCTGACACGTCGTCGAAATTGGGACCCGTCAGCTTGGTCTTCGAAATGCCGTTGCGGTCACGGTAACAAACAGCATGATCCAAGGACCCGCTCCTGCAACCAATGCGGTTGTGGAATGTATGTGAGTCACTTTCTTTGTGTTGTTTGTGATTGCGATGGGGAGGCCCACACGACGGTGTTTGAATTAGAGCATGACCGTGTGAGAAATGGGCTACCGGTGCGTGAAGCTTTCTTTCCACTTGGCACCCTTGATTGGTCTGTACGGGAGTTGGTGCTCGACGATGCAACGGGTGGTGGTGCACTAACACCGCCACTGCACCTATCCGCGCTGAAGGCAAACACAAATATGGGAAGGGGCCTCAGTGACACACCGCAGAAGGCACTGCCACCGCTGCCAGTCTACAACAACCCAACAGCGACTTTTCCTGAGATTCCACAGCACTGCAGCGCGTGTGCAGCTGTATTGCGCACCAAAAGCAACTTCTGTTCGAAATGTGGAAAACCTCGCCAGCAGAGGTAAGTAGTGACTGCATTCAAAAGAAAAAAAATGAATATATATTTTTTCTCCACTCTCTCCCTGCTCCCTTTCTTCCTTCCCATGCAACCAAAGTTCTGTGACTCCTGACGACTCTGAGCGCATGTTTTTCGCTTCTATTCTAACGTTGGCGCGTGCAAGCCTTTTTTTTTCAGCATATGAAAACCGATGTGAGTGAGTATGGAGGCAAACAGGTTTGCATGTGTGTACCGATCTTTCCGTGTTTATCTGATTGCTTTCTTGTCGTCGTTTTTTTTTTTTTACTTTGGGGCGGGGTGGGGGATGTGCGAAGTTATTTCTTACCCTTTGGACGGAACCGAGACGACGGCAGTCGATGATAGCATTGTGATTCATGCAGCGACTACTTTGTACCTTACTGAGAGCTTCTGACGGGAATGGTCTTGACCCCCCCTCCCATATCACATATCATGACAATAAAGTAGCTCCACTCTCTGCGATCAATTTATTTTTGATACACGCAGGCAGCGCGCATGGAATTCCCCGACAAACCCACCCATCCAGCCCCCCCCCCCCCCCCCCCTGGACTGCCTCGCGCGGGAGGCGTTATGATACGCTGCTTGCACTTCCCACTCATTTATCAGTAAAACCTCGCATCGAATAACTGCTCAGGGTGTGATGGAGGACTCAATGCCTTGTTTCTTAACTGTTTACTTCTCCACCCATGTATGCCACAAACACTGTTTTGAAAAATGAGATAATCTCTTTGGCTGGCTTCTTGCTAACGCAGGAAAGTCGGGAGAGACTATTCCGCTGTATGAAAATGCTTGCCGAAATGCCACGCGCACGGGCGAGATGTTGCGCTTCTGCTTTTTTTTACCCCCCTCAATTAACTGCATTTTGCGAGTGCTTCCTATGGCAGCAATGCAAGCCAACAAAGAGGAGTTGCGAGCAGGGAAAAGATAGGGTGTAAATACTGATGGTTTTATTGCAGAGTGGCTGCTTTTTTGCATGTTTCTCCCGCTTTTTGCTACGCCTATCTTTTCTTTCTGCTGTGCCAGAGGTGATTTCCTTCACAGGGGAGCAGGGCAAAGCGAACCAACAGTAAAGGGGGAAGGGAGCAACCGAAAAAAAGAATAGCAAGAAAGACGCGGGCGACAGGATTCACGGTGAAGGAAAAAAAAAGCGCTATCAGTGAATTCTCTCTTCGACTGAGCCTCTCATCCCCATCCCCTCACTCTCGGGGGCTCGTGTGTTTGTGTGGTGCGCGCTACAGTAAACGCTTAAAGTATACAACGTTACGGAGCATTAGGCCACACCCATACACATCCCTGAGCCAAGCAATATATATATATAACATCAGCGGTGATACGGCAAAATAAAAGGGAAACAAATAAGTGAAGTAACATAATCAAGGTGCTCTTCTCTCACTGACGTCAAATGTGGTATAGCCCAGCCCGTTTGTTTTTGGGAGGAGTTCGCCGCACTCTAGCGTCATCCGCTTCGCCAAGTGCAACATTGGGTGCCACAACTGTTCTCTTGCAAGCACGCCTATCAAGCGGTAGCAAAAATCCTTACACAGTCCTTGGGATTAAGCAAGGTGCCTCAAAAGAGGAAATCAAGAAGGCATACCGTGTGCTTGCCCGAAAACATCACCCCGATGCCCCGGGAGGAATGCACGAAAAGTTTCAGGAGATTCAGGAGGCGTACGATCAAATCAAGAGCGGTATTTGGATACAGAAGAACGTGGATGGTGCCGGTGCAAGTGCTGGTGGCTCCTCCGACGGTGGTGGGAATCGCTACAGCAACTTCCGTTTCACGACGCGACAGCACAAGAGTAAGGTTAGTTACGATGAGTTCTACGAGGAAATGCACACTGGGAAGGTGAAGAAAAACCCATTTGGTGATGATGACGCTGATGAGGCAGCGTCAAAGGATCCACGTCGTAATCCACTCGCTGGGAACGAGGCGCTGGTGCAGGCGTGGTTCCGCTTTATTACTCTCTGGTCTGTGATTTTCTTGTCGCTGCGTGTCAGTCTGTTTCTTACCTTCCCACCAAAATATGAGAGCTCACGGAGGGCATCCATGCCGGAATATCCGCGGAAACCACCACCACCAAAGCCGTTGATGAACAACTCGTTAGTGGCGTGAAGTGACAGCAATTGATGGGCTCATGTCCGGGTGTTTTGCAATATTTCCTCACCATGGGGAACACTGAATCTGTGAGAAGGGTGGTAACGATTACAAAACAGTAGACAATATGAACCCTGTGATTATACGTATACGTGCATATACTACATGTCTGTATGAGTACAAGCCTGCATGAAGAGTGTTATGAGTATTCATTCAGGAGGTTCAATCCTATTGTCACTGCTTCCATCAAATCATAAAAAACTCTTCTTTTTCTTGGGTATACCTGCAGTCATCCTTCTGCCTCCTCTTCTTTTTTAAAAATTATGTGTTCTGGGTCTGTTCCCTCCCATCCTCTCCGTAGGCCGTCATCGAACGCCGAGGTTGCATGATGCAATTTTTCTCTCATGTATCCGCCTGCAAGCATTTCTTTTCTCTCTCGCATTATGCGTATATGTTTGCACTTAATATTATATATATATATATATATATATATAATATTAAATAGTAGTGGGAGCCGTACTAGAGGTGTAGAACTGTTGAAAGAACAACCATCAGCAGAGAAGATTTTTTAAGGTTTGCAAAAATTCAACATCATTATCGTTGCGCACGGACGGAGCAGGACGTGTTGTAGTCAACACGAGGCTGGCTTCTGTGGTTGGTGTGTATTCTCTTTAGATATACATAGGAACTAAAAGAGGGGGAGCCATAATGATGTACCGTACAGGGCTTCTGCTTGCAGCGGAGTTCAAGCAAAAGTCGCGCTGGTCCAGTGTGTGGCCAAATATGCACTACGGCGCCATGTTTCTCCCCTACGGTGTTGGCCGAAAGCTACCCATGAAGGGTGTTAACTGGGTCACGCGGGATTCTAACCGTTTGCTAAATTTCTCTAATCGATACAGTGCTGTTATCGCTGATATTGATGTGAAGCGAACCGAAGAGGAGCTTGGTATCCCTCTCTCCGACATTCGGTGGAATGATCACCGTCGCATTTATTGGAAGTGTTCTTTCTGTGGATCCTCCTACCGTAAGTGTGTCTCTGTGCGCACCAAATTTCATGCGGGGTGTAACTTCTGCAAAAGGAAATATCCCTCAGAGGTTCTGCGTGAGCAACACAAGAGCCCATCATTGGCGACATCAGTCCAATCATTAGTGGAACAGCTTGCGTGTAGCGATAAAAAGGAAAATCTGGCTTCCCTCCCATGCACGAGCAAATTCCATGCAGAATGGAAGTGCCAGGGCTGCGGTGGGCTCTATCGAGCAACCATCCGAAGCCGAACCGGAATGCTGGAGTCTGGGCAATGCACGCTGCATCCGGACATCGTCTCCTGGTCGTCGTACTGCCCATCATGTTCATGGAAACCAAACATGACTTCCATTGCGGAGGAGGTGTCTCGTACTGGTCAGTTTCTCGGTCTACAGCAGACCATGAAAGAGGGGAAGCAGCAACAGCCGCATGTCCCACGCCGAAGGAGCTTACTGTAATGGGTAGTTCCCGCATTACGACTTTTTCCTTTTCCTACTGCTACATCTATGGTTGCTATTGCCGTTATTCTTGTTTCTGTATATATATATATTTCTTTCATTACCATCTCCGTCACCTTTTCTTTCGTTTTCTCTCTTTCCCCCTTTTCACTTTTCTCGTCAATTTGGCGTCAGAGGCGTGGCACTTGACTAGGCCGTTGGATATGTCTAGTCGTTTTTTGCAAAAGTACTTTTTGCGGTGCGGCCACTGCCATTCTATTCAGCGCCACGCTAAAGGCTACAGGCCTATTCCAAACCCTATCACCTTCGACTCTGACGCTCACTGCCGCAGCTACCATCGTGAGCAGCGCGAGTGTGCTGGCATGTCAGGGATTCTCGTGACATGCCGTTGTGAGAAGTGCCAACGTGTTCACTCGATGTGGAAAGTGATGGACTTTCAGGAATTTCTCGACGCAAAAGCGTCGATGAGCCTTGAGAAGCAGAAAGAGTTTTTGTGGCCATCAGCAGTAAACACCCTTGAATCAAAGACTGAGGCAAGGTAATCTTCGGATGCAAACCGTTGCTGCTGCCGTGTCCCTCCTTTACACTACAGCACTGAGATCATTCCCAGCAGTTCCAAAAGACGCCAGGGGTAACTTCGTGCGCGAAGCTTTCAGAACTCTTCCCCTCCTTCACTACCAGTTGTTCTTTCATTTTTTTTTCTAAACACTTGCTTTTTTTTTTTTGTTTTCTTTTCCCGCATTTTTGCTATTTCAATTCGCTGGTCGAAGAAGGAGGGAAAACACAAAGAGATGATGATGGCCACTGATGAACGGCAACAGCGCATTGCTGCCAGCTTCACTCGTCAGTATTACACCTTGATGGTGCAGCAGCCAGAGAGGCTATCAGAGTTCTACACACACCAGGCACTATTTGAGCATATGGGGCAAAAGGCTGAGGGCATTGAGGAGATTGAGGTGGCTGTCAGGAATCTGTACACTCTGCACCCCAACGCCTCTGTCAAGATCCTTAAACTTTCATCGGTGACAAATGATGAGGGGAATATCCTTGTGACCATAAATGGGACGATTGTGGTGTCAACAACCATCAGCCATAACTTTTCTCATGAGGTGGAGCTCATGGAGCACGAGGCACATCCGGGAAACTTTGGGATAGTGAGCGACAAACGTGAGAGCGCTCTCCACAAAACGGCACCGAAACGTTGGGCTTTGGAGACTCCACCCATGTTTGCGAGGGAGTCACCGAAGGAGACGATGGACTGCATCGAGCAGCCCCCTGCAACAACTTCTGCTCTTCCTGTAGAAACATCCAAAACAGAGAACACATCTGGACCTGTGCTAAATGTGTCATCTTCTGCCTCTGAAAAAGTCTCTACCGCCGCTCACGCTATTTCTTCTTCCGAGTCACAGGCCATCGAAGATATGAAGAAACCAGCTTCGACAACGGATGCAGCAGTTTCCACCGTCAGTGTGGATGCGAAGAAGCCGAAAAGTTTTGTGGAGGCCATCAAGATGGGAAAGCGTGCTGCTGCTCCTGGGCAGAGTCACACAGTGCCAGTTACGGTGGTGGCGAAGGGAGCTAAAGAACACATTTCGGAAGCCAATGAAAAAGTGAATACGGGAGTATCCTACGCAGTTGAGAGAAATGGCGCGAAGCCCACATCTAGAAATGGTGTGAACACCAAGAAGGCGACTGCAGCTGCTGCATCAGTAGAAGGTGAGAAAAAAAATGGGAGACCAAATGGTGAACGCTTCACGACTGTGGCTCTAAACAAAGAAACGTACACGAAAAATAACAATAACAATAATAATACTAACATCGGAAGACGCAAGGACGCTGACGGCCGCACACTGAGCCGTTTTGTCGTGTTCTACGACATTATTATAAAAGGTCTTCCGGCTGATGCGACAGAACAGATGGTTCGCAATATTATTGAGCCCGTTGCGCCTGTCAAACTCATTAAGCTCTTATCTCAGACCGACAAGAAGGACCCGAGCATGACGCGCACCTTTTCTTTCGTGCAACTGGATCACAGTGCCATCAAGGATGCAGGTGATGACGTGAAAGAGATGGTGGCAAAGGTGTTGGAGTTCTGCAAGGGGAAAAAAGGACCATCAGGACAGCGGATTCAGGTCGACGAGGTACGCGAGAAATACACCGCGGCTCCCGCTGCCTCTGCCGCTAGTCCCATGGCCACAGCTTCGGACGCGACATTGGTAGAGACAACCGGAGAGGCGTGAAGGAGTCTCATAGCCGTTAAAAAAAAAATGTTCGCTTGTTTGTGTTTTATGGTCTGCGCCTTCTTATCCTTTCATCCACCACGCCGGTATGCTCTGATTTTTTGCTTTTCTCTACCGTCGGCTTTCAGTGGTGTTCAAAGGTTGTCATTGAGTGCCAAGGGCAGGATCGCAAGACGTGTAAGTTTGGTTGTTCTGGTTTCGTTTGTTCGTTCTTTCTTTTTCCTTTTCCCCTCTATGTGTTTGTGTGTGTGTTTTCAGAGGAATGGAGGCCAATCCAGCAAAAAAAGAAAACTAATACTGTTCCCAAGTTCAATACCAAAATATATTTCACTTGCAATCGTGAAGCTTGAAGATGAACGGAAGTTCATTTGAATAATGAAGAAGCAGCGGCAAGTGGAAGAAAGCAGGGCATGGGGAGGCGGATTGAAAAGAAAAGTAAAAAGACATAACGCAGTAAAAAGAAAGGAAGACTGGAGAGAAGCGTGATGTTTTGATGTGTGTGAGAAGGTTGAAATACGTCAGTGGTGAATAGCCATGCTGAGATATTTTCACACCTGTTCCATCCCTGTCACTAACATGAGAAGAAAAGAGTGCCAAGGTACTTGAGGAACCAGACTGAATTAAGACTTGAGTGCTTGTCCTTGTGTGCGTCATTGCATTTTTCACGTGTCCATAGGGAGCGGATTATTTGGACATTCTTTGTTTTTTTTTGTTTTTAAGAAGCTGAAAATAAATTAAAGAGGGTTGTGAGGGAAAAAGGGGGAGGGGAGCGGGGCGCGTATATGTTTGTTTACTTTTTTTTCTCACAATCGGTCTCTCCTCCTTTGTGTGCGTCTCTTTAGCATCCCGGGTGGGTGGAAGGGCTTAAGAAACGCTGAGCGAAGCGATGGAGGGTGTGGCTGCATTTGGGTATCCCCCTTCAATGCGTCGAGTGAAGTGAAAGGGGCAAACATCTGTTGGTTTTTCTTTGCTGCTGTTGTTGTTGTTGCATTCTTTGTCATTAATGTTGTTGTTCTCAGTTGCGGTGGTTAGTATGTGGAGGGAGGCTCGGTCATTTCTTTTCCGTTTTTTTTTTTTCTTCTGAAAATGTTTCTCTCTCCATATGCCGCCCTCATTCTGTTGGTGCCATCTTCTTCATGTCTTCTCTCTACAGAACCGCTGCGGTTGCAGAAAATGTCATGATTTTCTTACAGTGAGTAGAGTGATGGTGACCCCAGTCTTTTCCTCACACACTTTTTTCTCGTTTCTGTCAGTGTGTGTGTCTGTGTGTGTGTGTGTGTGTGCGCGCTCTTGTCGCAATGTTTTCACAAGTTATGTGGACGCCGAGCTGTTTTTACGGGTGAGGAAATATGTTTTTTGGGGCGGGTGTGTGTGGGGAGTGCAGATAACAAACATGTAGGGAGGCAGGTGATGAAGCATTGATGACGGGGTTCGGACTGATGGAGCAACAGACACGCTCCTCTGGGATCGATGAACAATAGAGAGCGATGGGGTGGAGGGGTGGGAGTGGCAGTGAAAATAGACGATAAACCTCACCGCAGTATCAACCTCCTTCACCTGAAGACAACACGCAAAAGGCAAGGGAAAACAAAATGAGCAAAGGGTGAAAAGGCAACGAGGAAAAAAAAAATACGAAGGGGATGGGAAACAGGTCACAAAAAAAAAAAATAGAGAGACTGAAGCTTTTACTTTTCTTTTCGTCTCTATTTCTCTCTTTCTCTATTTAAATATATATACTGGTGTGTGTGTGTGTGTGCCTGACACCTCCCCGCTTCATGTTACTTTGCGGACGCATTACCGCGGTGCGGCGGGGTGATTGGGAGGCGCACAACTTTAACCCTTTCCCCACTTCACACTCATCCTTTTTATTTTTCGTTAGGAAATTGTAATGCGTTTTATCATATACCTCTGCTGACACAGTCACTGCCTCTTTCTTTTGTTTCTCTTTCATTTCCGCCTTTTCGGTTCTCCTGCTTTGTCTCTTGTTTCCCCATCAGAAGAGGAGGTTTGTAGTTATTCTGAATGATTAGATGCTGCGCGCGCCACGCACACTATTTTCTGTCACTTGCCTGCCACGTGTGGTGGTTCTCGGCGTCACGGGTGGAATCGCCAGTGGGAAAACAATGCGGTGCTGTCATCTGCTCCGATTGGCACAAGCACGCGCACGACAGCCAATAAATTCCTTCGCTGCAGCATACGTTAATGCAGATCAGCTAGGTCATGATGTCTACGCACCAGGAAGACCGTGCTACTACGATATTATTGATGTATTTGGCAAAGGGGTGTTGCGGGAACGGAATGACACATCAGGTGCCTTCCCGAGAGGTGACGCCGTTGCAGCTGTCTCTTCTTCTTCTTCTTCAACTTATACAGAGCCCTGTATCGACCGAAAAAAACTCGCCGAGATTGTTTTCCGAGAACCGCGTTCTAAGGAGTTGCGCCAACTTAGCGATATCTGCTGGCCTTATATTCACGAAGCCATTGAACAGGCGATTGACGATGCAACCAACGCAGCTCTGTCTAATAAAAAGGATGTGCTTCTGATTATACTCGAGGCTGCACTTCTCATTGAAAGCAGTTCCCTTTCTTTCTGTGATGATATATGGATTACGACTTGTGAAAAGTCTCTCGCAGTGCTGCGTCTAATGGAACGTCACCGTGAAACGGAGGCCCAGGCCATTGCCCGCGTTGAGGCACATCCTACTTATGAGGAAAAGCTGCAGTTTCTAATGGACATCAAGTTTAAAGGTGCCATAACGACGTTCGATACCACTGACGTCATGGAAGGGGAAGGCCTAAGGTCGATCACCGTCGCATTTGATGCGTATTGGAGGCGCAAACTGGAACCACTACAAAATAATCCAACAGCTGAAACCAGCTCGTGGGATGCGAATTGAAGCGAAAAAAAGTTTTTCTTTTTTTAAGCCTTCATTGATTGCTTTTCTTTTCTTTTTTCCTTTTCCATTCAGTACGCGCCATTTTCTGTTCGTTTTTTCGCCTTTTTTTTGCAGCTCTTTTTCTTCGTTACTGTTGTATTCTCTTTTCTGTTTTTCTTTTTTCTTGTCTTGTGTTCGAGAAAGACTGCAAGCGAGTGTACGCCGATAAAAATATTGGCGGTTTTTGTCTTTTTTTCTTGTGCTTTTGGCTTTTCTCTTTCCCCTTTTTTTTCATCCCCTTAATGCACAAACACACACATGTAAGTTCAAGCGGAATAAACAGAAACACGCAGGGGGATCATGAGTGCTCTTGAGAGGTTGCGGCAGTCAATACACACGGAGAATGAGCGGCACCGCCTCACAATGGAAAGATTGGTGGAGCAACATGAGACACTCCGTGGGGTTCTTGAAGATCAGCGGCAGTTGTTTCAAGAGCTCATCACGCGGGTTACACAGCTACGCATGATCAAGTGTGAGCGACTTGCACTGGGGGTGGAAGAAGCTTGCAAGAGGGTAGTAAGAATCGACACGGGTTGTAGCACCGTGGATCAGGTGTTGTATGCTATTCGTGACCGCATCAAGGCTGCTGCTTTAATGGGAAACAATGTGCTGTCGACGCTCAGTGGTGCAGCAAGAGAGATAGTAGCGTGGACTTCTACCAGAAAATCATCTTCTTCCTCAAAAAACAGTGGAGTAATACGCAGAACAAGCCTCGCGGTAGTGACGCGCTGCGAGGTTCGCGGCACAGAATCATGGAAGAACAAACATTATAAAAATTGTTCTACTTGTGGCTCTAAACGAGCAGCGTTGCGGTTCTCGGAAAAAAAAGAAAAGACGGTTGGCATGGCAGCATTGCCGGATTTCAGTCGTACTCCTGGAAAACGCTTCTTTAGCGGAAAATTGCGCGTTATCAAGGAGTCTCAGAAGGGTAACGTTCTCGAATTGCTTCGGGTTTCTGTAGTTTTGGGCATCCGGTCTGAAGATGGCGGCTGTATCGTTGATCCTCAAGCGACTGCCAAGCAATTAACTGCAGTTGTCATGGATTTTGTGCGAGAGGGGATTTCCAACATGAAGGAAGCCATCAAGAGGGCACCGTGGAACGAAGAGAAGATTCAGAACTTCTTACTCTCTGGTGCTGTAGACATGTTGGTGCATTCTCTTGACGCACGTGTGCTTGTCTCACCGATGCCCTTAGGAGAATCGCCTCTGGGTGTGGACTGTACTCCGATAAGTGTCGATTTTGTTCTCATTGCACCAGCGTTTCTTTCTACTGTTGCACCCCTTATCGAGTTGCTTGGAAACCCTTCTCAGCGCCAGTACATTATCGAGAACACTTTGCAACCTGCCGCCAGACGTGTTGGGGCGCTATTTGGCATCGGTGAGATTGTTACGAAATACAGTACAGTTGCTCTTAATGCATTCTCTGTACTTCGGAGTATAGTGAAACACGAAAGAGTAGAGGAGATCTTACGAACGAGTCCCCCGAAGGGGAATTCCTCAACAGGTGTGTCCAAAGAGACAAGAATATTGGACGATATTCATGCCATTCTGCTGGTTTTGGCCATTTTTGGCACAAGTATAGGGATCGAGTGCGGTGTGCCACGTGGTTGCGTTGTGAATAACATCATGGACGCGAAAGAATGTCTCTTAAGTGTTGCAGAGTCATTTTTGCTCCTGCTCACGGCGCCAAAGCCGCACGCTATGCTTGTTCTAGACGATCCGTCGAGTGCTGTTTTTGTTCTAACTGTACTGCAGGCGCCAACGGTCTTTCTAGAGATCTTGAACAAAACCTTTAGTAGCGATCGTCGTTTACCACGGACATCACGTACATGTGTTGTGGACTATCTTGCATCACCAAAACTAAAGATTCGATATGCTCTAAAGTACTTTTCAGAGATTCTCATCAATTTCTACAGGCCGTACGCGCAGGATGCAGGTATCGTGGTTGCACATGACAAGAAGAAGGACAAAGGCTCTAAGCCATCATCCTGCACACCTGTTTTGGATTTGCCACCTGACATTGTGAGTGCCAACGTGGATGTAGCACAAAAGGCGGAATTACTCTTACAGAGACTTCGGAGTTTGCAACAGAAGGCGGCTGTGGAAACAAATGTGGAGAGACGTGGTAAGGAGGTGGTAAACGACATTTTGGAGAAAATAAAAGAAGACACAATACTTGCTTCATTCATAAAAGCTATAAAAGGTCTCCGGCTCGATGTGGTGGGTTTCACAAAGGTGCGCGTTGATTTCTTGCTGCCGTTTGGGTTAGATGTAATGCATCCTAGTGATCAACTGCTGTACATTTGCCTGGAGGGCTGTTGCCATGCGTAGGGGAGGGGTGGCGGAGGTAAGGGGTAGAGATGTGGGCTGAAGCATCTCCCCCTTTCTATCACACTATTTCCTCTCGTCTATTTTTCTTGAAAGCGATATGTTTTGTCTTTTTATACCCTTATGCTGTCGTTGTCCCTGCTAGTCGCCATTATCTAGACTGGTGGTTAGCATAACTGAAATACTTGGTGTGTGCGTATTGTGGGTACTCTCCTTTGTTTTCCCTTCCCTTTCCATGGTTTGTCTTTGTGTGGCAGATGTACTTCGTGATTAAGAGGGGATAGTGACGAGGTTTTTTTTTTTTTGTTCTCTCTGTGTGTGCAAAAGAGGATGTGGGGGTGTCGTGTACTGTAAAGGGAGGAGGGCAGCGAATAGAGGTGGGGTGGACCGCTCTACCCGCGCAAGCGGGCGTATATTATTTGTGTGCCATTTCTTTGGTTTGTTGTTGTGCTGTGTTCCTTCCTTTTCACTGCTTTCCCCACCCACCTCTGCCCCGGACATGTGGCGCAACAGGGAACCACAAAACAACATTCTGAAGGAAGCAAAAGAATCCTCATTCCGCAAAGAGAGGAATACAAAAGAGGGAAGTAAAGCAAAAAAAAAGAAGGTGAGCGGAGGGAGGACTGAAGGGAAAAACAACAAGTAGACGAAGAAGGGAACGAGGAGGGTCGCCATCAGGATCTCAGAAAAATATCAGTGGGACGTGAGGCCTTGTCTGAATCAGACGCATAAAAAGAAAAAAAGTTGAGTTTGGGGGCGACAAGGCAAACGCACACACACACAGAAACAGAAAGAGGGAGGCGTGGATACAAAACAACATACGGTAAAGGGGAGACAAGGTGACCGCCACCACAACCACGTGGAGACATCCGTATATCACACATGTCACTCAACCTTTCTGAAGCGGCCGATGAACGCAGCTACAAGGAAATGGAGAAATACACGCTGGAACGTGTGGCAGGACAGGGCACATTTGGTACTGTACAGCTTGCTGTTGAAAAGAGCACAGGAGCGAACGTGGCGATTAAGAAGGTGATTCAAGATCCACGTTTTAAGAACCGTGAGTTGAATATCATGCAGGATTTGGTTCGCTTGCGTCACCCGAACATCGTGATGCTGAAAAATTATTTTTACACCGTCAGCAGTGAGCAGCGACGTGGTGACGTGTATCTTAATGTTGTCATGGAGTTTGTTCCCGAAACACTCCACCGTGTGTGTCGCAACTACTACCGTCGGCTTGCAAGTCCTCCCATGATATTAATAAAGTTATTTATGTACCAACTTCTACGGAGCATTGCATGCCTGCATCTTCCTGCCGTCAATGTGTGCCACCGTGACATAAAACCTCACAATGTTCTCGTTGATGAGTCTACGGGGGATCTTAAACTGTGCGACTTTGGAAGCGCAAAAAAATTGGTGGAAACTGAGCAAAATGTGGCGTACATCTGTTCGCGTTATTACCGTGCCCCTGAACTTATATTTGGCAACCAGTATTACTCTACAGCTGTGGATACTTGGTCTGTTGGTTGTATTTTTGCTGAGATGCTTTTGGGTGAGCCGATATTTTGCGGTGAGAACACCGCTGGTCAACTACGGGAAATCGTCAAGGTTCTCGGACGGCCGTCGAAGGAGGAGATACAGAAGCTGTGCAGCGGCCACACGCAGTTTAATGTGCTAAATGTGAAGCCAATGACGTGGGAGGAGGTCTTTAAACGACCGCTTCCTACAGAAGTGTACGACCTGTGTGGGAAAATATTCAAATATCTTCCAGAGCAGCGTATAACCCCATTGGAGGCACTTTGCCACCCATTCTTTGAGGATCTCCGTGACCCGCTCATGAGGCTTCCAAATGGGAATGGCCTACCGTCGCATTTATACGAATTCCTGCCGGAGGAAACTAACGCGATGACAGAAACTCAACGCTCATACCTCTTGAGGAAATGAAGGAGTTTATTATAGACCCTATTAGTCGATTCGGGGTGTGAGCGGGAGTGCACATGTGAAGGGGTGGGAGTGGGGCGTGGTGTATGTGTGTGAGAGAGAGAAGAATAAAACAGAATAAACAGCGAGAAAGAGCTTACACACATGTACAGAAAGAAGGGGTTCCTGTGGTTTATAGAGATGAAGGAGGTGAGAAGGACGAGGACGTATGAGAGGTGTAGATTGTCGCATGAAAGGAGATGACAGGACTTGGAGTAGGGTGGGAAACGTGATATGATTAGAATAAGAAGGAAAAAAAAAGTGAGATGTGGTCATGGAGAGTAGAGAGGTAACTTTTTTTCCAATTATTTTTCGTCTTTTATGGCACAAAGAGGAAGTGTGGTGTACCTACATGGGTACCTGACACGAAGAAAAGGATGGGGATGCGATGGGCAAGGTGTGTGGGAAGCAAAAAAAAAAAAAGTGTGTACTTGGGCGGTAAGGCAGTTTAAACTGCATTCTGCAAAGCAGAGACAAGTATACGGTGACCGGAAAATGCTGTATTAGTGATGGGGTAAATGGAACAACTGATTCTCATTATTGCATGGGTGGGGCACTATGTGTTGATGGGGATTACGTGTGTGTGTGTTTCAGGGGTGGGTGGGGGGGTATTTTTGGTAGTGCGTGTTTACTGCTGTGCTTCTCGTCAGGGGATGAGTCTGTGCCGTGGGAGCGCATATCTCTCAGAAGCCTTGAGATCGGATAAGGTGCACGTTCACGGAACATGTTTTTTCTTTCTATTTTTCACGCATCCGGCTACCACTATTAATACAACCGTTAATATTGCCGAACCCCTCTCACTCTTTCTATTTCTCTTGTATTTGAATTTCTACTTGCAATGGCTTTCTGCCATATTCTATTGGAGCCGTTTTGCGTGCAAGCGATTGGAATTTCTACTGAGAGCTATTGGAGGCCGATAGAAGCGGGTATGGGCATGTGACCTATTCCATCTTCCCCTTTCCTCTTTTTTCCCTTTCTGTTGTTCCTCCCCTCCTTCCCCCTCCGGTGGGTTGTGTGTAAGTGCATGCATCTCCCTTCTCGAGATGGCTGCGCTCTGTACATCCGCATTTTTTTTTCTTTTTGCTTTTGGTCACTCACACGCCCTTCTCCTCCCCGGTTTACCGTAAATGGACAGGTTGAGAGAACGAGAGATGGATTGGAGAAACGCACGAGCGGCTTACCGATGGGCTTCCATTGCTGCTCTCTTGGGTTCACCTTTTTGTGTCATTTACCCATTCCTTCTTTTTTTGTCGTTAGTTGGTTGTGTTGCTCTTTTTTCTGTTTCAGATTGTGTATATGGGTGTTTCTCACTTCCCCCCTTCCACATCTCTCTGTTTATGCTCTTAACTTCTCTCAACCGGATGAAATCCTTTTTTTTTTTTTGGGCTTGTTGCATATACACACGAACATGCATCTAGCTCTCCTCATCTCTCTTTTTGTGTGTGTGCTATTCCGTGAAAAGAGGGTGTTTCTTCTTTTACTTTCAACGCTGCTACACACCACCGCTATTTGTACACGTGAATATATTTAAATGCACATACAACGTTCTTGAAGACACAAGCCATGAAGAGGAGGATAGAAACGGAAGGGGGGCGGGGGCCCCCGCGCCCCGCGGCCCGGGCCCCCCCCCCCCCCCGCGGGGCGGCAAGGGCCGTTCACAAAGGAAGCACATGAGGCCCTGCCCGTGGGAGTGAGTGTGTGTATGTGTGTGTATCCACGACTTAATAGAGATAAAAGCCGGAAAACAGTTTTTGTTGTCGTGATAGTGGCAGTNTTTTAATGGAACCCCACCCCCCCCCCCCCCCCCGCCACTCAAAAACAGAAAAGGAAGGGATAAAATAAAATAATGAAAACATTACATCTCTTGTTCCCGCCCAATGTCAAGTGGGTTCTCGAGCGAATAATGCCGCTTTCAATGGACGTCATTCTCTCAAAAGAGGTAGAAATGGAGGGATGGTGGGGGCTAAGGCGGTGAGGATAATGATAATAGTGGTAGAAGAAAGTTTCCCTTGTGGGACACTGATTTTCTTGTGTTTCACAAAAGGTGTGAGGTCTGTGTTGGAATGAAGAACAACAACAACAATCAAAAAAAAAAAGAGACAAAAGGATGGGAACTGAATCAAAACACATACGCATTTAAACATAATCTAGCCAAGAGCCTAGAGGTGATTTATGCCGCAGAGAAATGGGGGTACTGGGCCTCTCTCTGTTTGTGCACGTGGATGTATCTGTGCGAAACGATGGTCTACACTCATATTTTTTTGTACCCCTACACCTTTTGTCGCAATGCATCGGGGAGAAGCTTCTACATATGGAGGATGCTGTAGAAGTACGATGCGTATGTCTTGTATAGATCTTCCCGACACATTTCCCTTCTTCCCATCACCCTCTATTCTTAGCAGCAGCCGAAAGGGCAAGAGAGGAGTTTTCCATGGAACACTCGGCGCGTATGTTGAGACTCTTGCTCAGGTTCTGAGTTTTTGTGTCTCTGTTAGGTCGTGGCGGCGGTCGGCCTTCCTCTTTTTCCCCCTCAACTCCTTTCCTCCCCTCAAAAAAAAAATTCCTCAATTCTCAACTTGCACTTTTCTTTCTTTTTGTCGTGGTTGAGTTTTTCTAGTTCTGTTGGAGGCAGTCATGTGAAAAGGTGTTGCGCTATATATATATATACTCTTGCCTGTGTATGAAGAAGAAGGAAAGACATGAATATGAGGAGGTGTCTACTCTTGTTTACACATTTTTGCTGCTGCCAACATGGTTGTGTTCCCTTTCATCCTCTCCACTGTATATTTTAGTACCGTTTCTATTTGTCTTCTCTTTTTTTTTTCCGTTGTTTGTGCTGTGGTACTACTTGTGATCTGCTGCTTTTTCTTCTTGCGCGTGTGTTGGGGAAAAAAAGCTGGTTGGGTAGAAGTAGGCCTCACAATGATGCTATGCAGATCAGCGGCAGTGGTGGTTCGCGGCAGTGGTGTGTTGACGAGTCCTTTTCGCCATCTCACTGTTCGAACGGAGGACTTCTTCAGTAAGGAGGCTGTTAGCCATGCGAGGCGCATCAGTTGGGCACCCCACACAACGGAGAAGAAACAGGGTGTGTTTGCTAAGCTTGCTCGCTCTAACTTCTCTGATCCACTGCCAAATGATTTCACGAAGGAGCCATTCTTCGAGGAGCAAATTGAGGCACACCGCCTTTACCATCGCCCAGATGTGTACATTTACAAGTACAACGTCTCTCCAACACATATGTCTCTTCGAGAGTAAAAGTCTGTGTGTAATACACTGCTGCTGGTATATCCTGGGAATCTCTTTTGGTGTATGTGCTTCCGTGAGGAGTGGTGGGATACTCTTTTTGCAGTTCTCAATAAGGTCTGTTGTTAGTCATTTTCTTCTTAAAAAATTACCTGTGCTTGTGTTTTTTTTTAACGGTTTGGCGCAAGTGCAGAAGGTATTTCTTGAACAGTACAGACGGACATACGAATACACACCCAGAGAGAAAAAGATATATTTATATATTGGAACATAGCGTGACACCTGGTAGTGACTTCCATGCGCTGCCAGCGTCGTGTGGTACTGTGGGCCATGTCGCCACAACGGTGTGAGAAACAGCTTCCCAATCCTGGGGAGAAGGTAGACAGCGCTGTTGAGTTGGATCAGTCGGAAAATTGGTTGAAGGAGCACATCACGCGGGCTGTTGACGAGGGTCGCCAGTCAAAGGAGTCAGCGGAGTACTTTGAAAGCATCATAAACAGTCAGTCTGAGTTTCGTCAGTGCGTACAAGAGGCGCACCGTCTTATCGGCGACCAGAACCCACATACACTCACGAGGTACCAGCAGGGACGCTACGCAGATCATCTATCGCGGTATATGAGCGGGATTGCGTCGGAGCGACTAATGCGGGCGAAAACAGAAGAGACGAACGCCCAACGGCATGCGCGGGATGGCACCCCGACGGGTGAGAACTATTGGTTTGAGGCGGGCAACACACTGGCTTCTCCATCTGTTCCTGGTTTTGTAAAGGACGAAGTACTTCGTGAAATGCGCAAGGAAAGAAGCCCGACAAGCCCTGCATTTGAGGAACCTGCGGAAGTAGGTGCTATGGTTGAAAAGGAGAAGTCTTTTGCGGAGCACATGCGCCGTCAGCGCAGACGCCTTCTTCGCTCTGAGGATTTTTTAGACTAGACAAGAAAAGTCAGGATGAGGAGAAAAAACAAAGGAGGTGACAAAAAAGTGAATATATTGAAGCGAAACCTTTTTTCATATCTGTGTGTTGGTTTTCTATACATTCTTCGGTGTTTGTGTTCGGTATAGAAGGGCTGGAATGTATGGAACATCATACACACTCGAGGCTTTTTTTTCTTGTGTTTCTCCTCCTTGCTATGCCTATGATGGTACAGAAACTGTTGTAGGACGAAGGGAGGTGAATAACGAGAGAAGCTGTATTTATGAGGAAAGGCGCACAGTGATGCACTTCCCATGGCGCTACTGGATGGATGTGCGTTCACTGGTCGTGCTACTACTTTTTCTAGCACATTCCTGCATAGTTTACGAGTGTGCCATTGAGGGATTTATGAAGATCTATGGGCAGGGTTTCACAAACACCTTGAATGGCTACGCCAACGCAGACAACCAACCGCTACTGATCGGTCCAATCTACTCGTTTCGGGTTCACTTCTATGAACAGCAGAGAGCCAATGAAAATATAGAGGGCAAACATGATGTGACACGTGTACTCGCGCCTGCAAATTGTCTAATTTTGATGTTTAGCGGACATGATGCAGGTTGCGATCAACTGGATGTTGTGAAGCGGTTTTCTCGATCGAAGCTGTGGTCGTTGGTAGTGCCGCTAAATCCTTTTCACGATTTTCCCACCAATGCTTCCTATCGACTTCCGATGCGGCATCTGCATATGGGAGGGGAAGCTGACACTCCTGTTCCCGTCTTGATTCATCTGCGAGATATATCCACATTTTTAGATGTTGAGAAGCCGATGTTACCTCATCGTATAACTTTGAGTGGCACTGCAATTACTGCCTGCTTTCTCGTGGGAACAGACCCTGCATTCGTGCAGGTTTCTACCCGTGGTACTCTGCAAGATGAACTCTTGGCTGAGCCCGGAAGTTCACGCATTTCTAGCATGGCGTTGTACTTAAGTCGTCTGCACGGCGCAAGCCTGTTGGTTTTCATTTCACCGTGCCGCACCGATAATGTGTACACGTGGAACTCAAAAGCTGCTGAGTTCTCAACTGAAGCTGCGGCTATGTGGTGGTGGGTGTGTGTCGCCTCCGACACGCTTCTGGAACTGAACACGGTAGCAAAGTTGCTTACTGTTGTGGCTGGTGAATAGTGTGTGAGTGAAGATGAAACTGAGACATCTAAAACTAAAAGCTGCTGGTTCCTGATGGTATCTGGGGTGTTTGTCTCATCACTCTTGGGTGAATATTCTCCTCCCTTTCTCTAACTATGTATGTTTATGTGCATCATACATACAGTGTGTATGTGTCTCCCTGGTGTGTGTGTGGCCACCATGTGCTTTACTCCTTCTCTTCATGTCTCTGTTGATGGTATTCTTTTTTGGTAATGCGTAGCAAGTCGTATCTCTTGATTCTGGGGATTTTGCTCGGGAGGGGGGAGAGGAAGGAATACAGTGGAAGGTGAAGTGGAAAAAACCAGCGATACCAGAAGTGTCTGCACAATGCTTAATGTAATCGCTAGTTGGACAAACATCGTCTGGTGCTTCCTTCTTGCACTGTTCTACTTGGTGGCAAGGAGGTACGTCAGTATGACCGACAAGGAGCACAACGATTTGAAAAAAAAATGGAGTGGGATCAATAATTTTGCCTCCCCAACAATTGTTGTCGTCGTGTGGCTAGTCCTTCGGTGCCTATATGCTCTAGGTTTGCTTTTATTACTGGAGCTGATTTTGGTAATTTGCACAGCATCTTACATATACCGAAAAGAAAAACAAAGACAATCTATGGAGAACTATCATGTACAGTCTCTCTTGCAGAACCCGGAGAAGCTCAAAAACATTTTGGGCAGGAATATCCCTCTGTGGTTACAGAATCCAAAAGTCAGTTCTGCTCGGTGGCTGAACGAGATGATTGCTGGTTTGTGGGGCTTCATAGCCCTCGCAACCGAGAGCTCTATCCTAAAGATTGCTGAGCCAATACTGGAGGCCAACAGGCCGTCCATTATTCACGGTTTTGCGCTTAGGCGCTGTTTCTTGGGGAGTCAGCCGATAGTCATCACTGGAATCGGCTATCATTTTCTCAATGAAAAAGAGTCTTCGGTCGATATAGCGATCTCATGGGATAGTGATATGGAGGTTCACTTGCAGGTAAAGATTCCAGGACCTGATATGCATGTGTATATACGACGACTTCAGCTAGAAATGGAGATACGACTCACTTTTTCACCACACATTCCTCAATGGCCGTGTTTTGCCAATGTATCTCTTTCAATTATGAAGCTTACAACGCTAAATTTTGACATTTCGGCGGTTGGAGTGCCATTAGACGCGATGCCTCCGGTGGGGGAATTCCTGGACAATTTTATTCGCAGGACGCTCGTTGGTATGCTGATGTATCCAAAAAGACTTGTCATTCCAGTTTTAGAGGGGTATAAAGTATCGACGGACCGCTCAGAAGTTGCCATTGGTACCCTGCGTGTCCACTTGTTGCGGGTAGTAGACTGGCATCAACGCTACCTCTCGGGGAGGGAGAAGACGCCATTTTATATCAAGCTGGTGATGTTGAGCGAGGAAAAGAAGAAACGTATGAAAAGTATGACCTACAAAGGATTGCAAAGCAAATTGAATGATGTGTTTAGCTTCGTTCTGTACGACTTAAAATCCACATTACGCTTCTGGGTTTATTTCGACGTGCGGGGGGCCGATATTTGTGTTGGGGTGTCTGACATTCCTGTGCAGAGACTCATAGACAACAAGCTACCAGAGTACTCGTGTCCCTTGAAGAAATCCTTGGAGTTGGGTAGCATGCCACGCGCAACACTAGTCATTTCAATCGAATTCTTGAGATATAACATGAAGAAAACAAGTGAGTCTAATATGGCCCCACGCCACACCCCGTCTCGCGTGGTGTCGAGTGCCTTCTTGCAGCAAAAGGCCTCTATTTCTGGAAACCTCGACCTTCCCTCCCAGCGATCCTGTAAAGGCAACAGCTTGGTTTCTGATTCCCCAACTGGAGGGACAATTTTTGTAACGATTAAGCGCTGCACTGGTCTGAAGAACATGGAACACTTTGGTGTTTCTGACCCATACGTGCAGCTGACGCTGCGCAATCAAACACGGAAGTCACCCTATGTGAAATCAACCCTCGATCCAACATTTAACTTTGAGGTAGATTTCGACGTGTATAACTTGGATGAGGATGTCTTACATGTTTTTGTCATGGACAAAAATGACTTGGGCAAGGACTCTTTTATGGGGAAAGTTGACATTTACGTGGCTTGTGTCTCATCCTCAGCAGACAATTTTATCTCCGGTGAGTGGAATCTCGATCCGCAGGGCAAAGTGTTTATCACCATGCGCCTCTTGTGTCACTGAGGTTAGGCACATGTGGCTGGGAAAAGCAGTGGATGTTTCCTATTTTCGCTTTTCCCCCCTTTTTTCTCTCTTTTGCTCTGCAGTTTCAATGAGTGTATGTCTCTTTTGTCGCTAGTATTCCGGAGAAGAAAAAGGAAGAAAAAAAGGGGGGTGGTAGAAGGGAGGGAAAACAGATGAATAATCTGTAGGTTCAATTGAATGCAGGGAGGACGTCAAGAACAACAACAACAACCGGTAGCATGAGGAGGCGGGGGAGATGGTATAGATGAAGGGAAGGCCTCCTTTCTTTTTCTTTTTTTGCCGTTTTTCTGGGCTTTTTGTAGACGGTAAACGTGCGTGAATGAACATGAATGGTGTAACCTGTTGTTCCTTGCTTTGTGCTCTATATCCCCATTTTTTTCTTTAAAAGAGAAATAGAAACTACTAGCTTGCTGTCATTCTTTTTTATCCTACTCTAACTTCTGAATACTTCTGTAAATATGCCTCTCTGTGTGTTTCTGTGCTGCAATTTTTTTTTTTCTTTTTTTCTTTTTTTTTTTTGTATGGTGTTTTTTCTTGTCTTATTTCACTCACCTGCCCTAAACCCCATTGGTAAGACTATTCTACACACATTCCCTTTTTTTTTTTTATCCTTCTTCTCTTTCCTTCCCCGTGTGTATGTGTATATATATATATATATATATATATAATGAGGCCCTTTTTTTAAAAAAATGTTTTTGTACTACCTTTTGCTTTTCAACGATGGAGAACCGACTACCGCTCTTGTTTCACGCCTTCGCAATTCTTGTCTGAAGGATGATGGATGAGGATACACCCCGCCGGATACATCATATCCGTGTCCATGATCGGACTTTTTTCTCCCTCGTTGCTTTTTAAAAAACATCCCCGTGGCGGGAAATAACGCTATCTGAGTATAGTACTGATAGCGGTGGTGCGCTTAACACTGAATACGCCTTCCGTGTCACCATTTGTTTATTCACTTGCCACTCCTCTTCTGCCCTCTATGTTTCCTTCCTTGTCGATGGCGTACGTCTGCCTTTCTAATCCTTATTCTCTCCCTGCGCACCACAAATTCCCTGTTCCTCATTTCTTCCTTTTTTCTCAACCATTTTATATTTGCTCTTTTTGCTGTTCTTCACACGTGTTACGCCCGCACACACATGCACAGGAGTGCACATATCTTCTTAGTTCTCACTCTCGGCCAGCCTCCGTGGGTGCTTACGAAGTGATGGGGAAGAATCCACCGAAATGGCTTCCGGGGGAGCGTGTGAAGGAGACAATTCTTCTGCAGCGCAAGTCTGTGGAGCAGCTTCGGGCAGACCGCGTTTTGCGGCGAGACAAGGTGCAGGAGAAACGCGATCGCCACAAGGCGAAACTGGACGCCAAACGCAAGCGGAAACTCACCACAAAGAAATTTATTACCGCACAGACCATTCTAAAGCACGCGCAGCGGAAAGAGCGTGAAGGTCACCTCTTCCGAAAGATTGGGGAAAAGGTTCAGGGTGTGCGTCGGCGCATGGATCCTGGAGCCTACAGGAAGTCCCTTGAGGATAAACGTGTAGTTCTTGTTGTTCGCGCGCGTGGAAAGCAAGTACCATCAGAGGTTGCCGCTGCTTTTCGTCGACTGGGCTTGGGGAAGTTGTACGCTGCCCGACTCCTTTGCGTGAACCCCTACACTGACCTGCTCGTGAAGCAGCTTGGACCCTTCTCAGTTGTTGGTCATCCCGACCCTGAACAATTGGATGAACTCTTGCGTACCCGTGGGAGTTTGTGGAACGAAGAAACGCAGACGAAAAGACTTATCAGTGGCAATTTGATGCTGGAACAGGCCTTGGGGCAGTACAATGTGCTGTGCATTGAGGATCTATGTGACGCTATTATAAACAAGACAGAGCACGTGCGGGAGGTATTAAAGCATATTGCACCCTTCGATTTCCACCCACCACGTCAGCTCTTTATGGAACGCCACCGCTCAGTCCACCAGAAGCTGGAGGTGATGAACAAGGAGTCGTTTGCCGTCTATTTGGCGCAGCAGCTTAAAGGAACAGCAAAACGTGAGAAAAAGGCAGCAGCATCTAATAAGCAAAAAGCAGCAAAGAAGTCGTCTCTGCCCTCTTAAAGAGGGGATGAGGGAGATAATAGAGCGTGTGAGAGAGTGCATGCATTATTTCTAGTTGAGATGCATCTCTGTCTTATCTGTTGTTCTTTTCTTTCGCTTATGCATAACCCACCGCACTCCCTATCTTTTTTTTTTTTGAGGGAGGAATGTGGAGGTTGAGCGCAGTTTAGACCTTGTTGTGATTGCTTTTGCTGCTGGTGTTGGTGGTGTGCGTGTGTGTCTGCCTCGATTTTAATGGGGCGAGTGTAGTTGTTTTCGTCATAAGAAAGGAATAAGGTGAAGCTCAAAGAGGCGTTTAAGCAGTGTGTGTGTGTGTGTGGGAGGGGAGAATTTTTAAAAAGTTGAAGGGACGTTGACATGCTACTCAAATCTTTTTACCTTCTTTTGCTGCTCGAACGGCAGTTGCACTGCCTTCTCTTTTATATTCATCCATAAATGTCTGATCCTGCATTGACATAGCGCCGCATCTCCGTCTCTCCGACTATTCTTTCTTTTTTCCAGAGGTCTAATAGGCGGAAAAGAATAGGAAAGCAAACGGTTGGCTGCTCCGAGTTTTTTGAGCAAAGATCCATTATTATCTGTTTGTGCAGAGCCATTGTGAAGCCTTTCTTGTTGCTTTGTTAAGTGCACTGTAAGCCGGTAATATATTATAGGGGAGAGGGAGATATAGAGAGAGGGCAGGGGAATTGAGAGAGAGAGAGACCTGTTGTGTGTGTTTCTGTGAATATTGTTCACCTGTTTAGTCAATAGAGGTGAAGGCGAGTAATGGCGCAGGTGCCTCAGCAGCGGTTTGGGTGCTACATTGGCAACATTGACCGCAGTGTGACGTTGGAGGTCCTCCGCCAGGTGTTCTCGCAGTGCGGCACCATCATCGATTGCTCTCTTAACGGAAGGGATGAGGACCCGTACCGCTACGGTTTCATCGACTTCGCCTCCGAGGATGACAGGGCACGTGCGATGAAGTACAATGGCTTTACGTTGGCTGGGAGGAAGATCAAGGTTGGAGTTAGCAAGGGAAATGTTGGACGACCGGAGGGTTTCAACAGCAGCGGCAGTAATAACAACAGCGGCAACACCAACAACAACAATAACAGCAGCAGCAACAACAACACTAACAATAACAACGGTAATAACAGCAACAATAACAATATGAATAGCGGCAACAACAACAACAACAACAACAGCATGATTGGTGGCATGGGTAATCACCAGCCACCGATGCAGCAGCCCCATGTCCCCCCTATGGGTTTGTCCGCAAATTTTCTGCCTAGTGTAGTGCAACAGCAACAACAAAGTGCACAGCTTCTTGTGCAACTTATTCAACAGGGTGCCATAGACGTCAACAACCTGACCCCCGAGCAACAACAAATTCTCATGGCGAGTTTAATTCCTCAGATGGTGCCGCCACCAACTCCCGGGATTTCAGCGATACCACCAGCGGCTCCGATGGGATATCCGCCAATTCCACACCAACAGCAACCCTGGGGTGCACCTCGGGGTGCTTGCACGGGTGGTTTTCAGGGTGGACCGCCGATGGGGCGCGGGATGCCGTATGGTCGTGGCCCGGCAAATCCGATGCCATCAGAAGAGACTGTAAAATTGCGTGAGGTGCAACGAAAGCAGTTTCTTGATGTTGTGCGACGAGATGCAGAGAAGTATGAGAAAAAGCTGCAGGAACGCAGTGTGAAAGAGGGGCGGGCGGGATCGGCTTCTGGCAGTGATGGTAGCTTCAACGGTGAGAATGAAGACCAACACCAGCAGCATGAGGATGAGAAGGTTGAAAAAAAGCCGGCAGAGCGAGAGAGGAATGACCATGACGAGAACGACAACACTAACACTAACAACGACGATTGTATGGTGGTAGAGGATGAAAAGGGAGAGACGGAGGTGATAGAGGAGTTTCTCGGAGCAGATGATGCGGAGGTGCCAGTTGCAGCAGACGATTGTGAGCAGATATAGCATGGCATAAAGCACCCATATTGAAAAGGCAAGGATGAGGAGCGACATAATAGGAGTGTGTCAGAAATCGGCCTTCCACCTCAAAGTGTGTGTGTGTGTGTGTGTGTGTGTGTGTGTGTGTGTGTGTGTGTGTGTGTGTGTGTGTGTGTGTGTGTGGTGCAGCGACGAAAGGAAACTCAAAGATAAAAGAAAAAAAAAAGGATAAACGCTGAGGCGAGAGAAATGACAGTCACCACCACTAACTCCATCAAGGAATAAAGAGCTAAACCGAAAAGGGAAGAGGATAAAAGGAATGCCCGAGAGCACATGCACACCCGAATATCTTGGGTCCTCCTCCCATCTTTTCTTTCCCTCTCTATCTCTTTATCTCTATGGTTTGTTTGTCAACATTTTTTCGTTTTGAAGTGTCTTGGAAAGTGATGATGCACACACACACGCACTGAAAAAAAAATAGACAAAGAAAGTCTCTTTCTCTTTCCCTCTCTCTCTCTCTCTGTGTGTGTGTGTGTGTGCATGCACATGGAAACAAGGTGGTTGAGCAGTCGCAGCATTTGGCTGCACTTCATTCTTTGTTTCTCCGCCAACGATAATGCGGAAGATTTCATACCTGTTCGCTTGCTACGTACATGTATGCATATGTGTGTATTTCTGCATCTTTCCATTTCTATCACACTTTCATTTTTTTTTTTTGGGGGGGGGGGCTGTTGACAAGCGCGAACACGGCAACAACGATATTTAAAAACGAAAAAAAAAAGAACATCTGCAGCATAAGTAGGTAGTTGAAAGCGGAGGGGCACACTTATTTTTCTGTTTTGTTTCATCATTGAAATAACCACAACCTTTTGGGAAAACAAAAAGTAGTCAAAAGCAAGAAGGCAAAAAAAAAAAAAACAGTGACATGGCACGTGTCGGTGAAGGGGATCCGAGGTGGATTGTGAATGACCGAAGAGACGGACAGAACGTGAATGCATGGCACTGGGAGGAACGTGACCTTTCCAATGAATGTCACGAGGAACTGAAGCGACGATTGAAAGATTGTATTATATGCAAAAAAGAGGATGGTGTTGAAGTGCGAGTCACGGAGGTGAGCGAGATCAGCGGCGATGTGACGGTCGCACAGCGGAAAGGCAAAATGATGTGCTACTTTGAGCTAAAACTGACACTGAAGTGGTCTGGCCCGGGGAATGTATCTGGTAAGATGACGCTTCCGGAGGTGGACCATGACACATTCCGTGATGAGTATGAAATAACCGTCTGTCCCACTGATAATGACGAGGTCTCACAGAAGGCAGATGCATGCGTACGATCGAATGGTCGTTCTGTTGTGCGTGGTGTCATAACCGGATACTTTGATGAGCTCTTCGAGACATATCATATTGGCAAGAACGTTAAGAACGCAACATCTATGCCACCACCGACACAAAAGCAGCAACATACAACGGATGCAGAGGGTAAAGACACGTCTGTCAAGGCTGGCGCGAAAGGTGGAAGTGGGGAAGGGACGAGCTTCTCATGGAAAATGCGTTGGCGCATTCCCGTCGAAGAGCTGTTCATGGCACTGATGAATGAGGAACGTGCGTCGACGTACACGCGGTGCCAGGCGAAAATCGATCCACGACCACGTGGTACGTTTGAGTTTCTTGGAGGCGTTATTTCGGGCTATTTTGTTGAAGTGGTACCAAACGAAACAGTGACGATGCAGTGGAGATTACGGAGTTGGGCAAGTGGTCTTCACAGCTCTGTGGTAATGGTGTTCAAGAAAGATGAGCCCGGTGTGACGTTACTTGAGTTTGCGCAGGTGGGCATTCCTGAAGGGGAGCTTACAAGTGTTCAGGAAGGATGGAGGGCGAATTTCTTCGACGCCATCAAGATGATGTTCGGCTACTCTGTGGAGTACGTTTGATGGAACTGGTTTTACCACCATCTTTCTCCTCTTCCCTTTATTACCAAACTATTTTGCTTTCACTATTGAGAACTAATTTTATTATTCTATGGGCTCACGTGTGTGCACGCCACTATTCAGGTATCTATACAACTATCAGACGATCCTCTTTCTGTTTGATGTTGACACGCATAAATTGCATGTCACTAACTTTTTTTTTTTGTGAGGAGGGAGGGCTTTGGTTGCTGACCGCCACTGGAAGGTGCATCTTGCTTTATGCTCTCCTCTTGGGCCCTGTGGTCCTCTTCTTTCCCCCCTTTTTTTTTCTTCGTAGCCTCTGCCTGCTTCTGCGTTCCTTGAACACGAAGCAAAGCGCCTTAGAAGATATTTATTACATCATTTATTGTTAGTAAAAAGTGAAATAAAAAAAATAAAACGTGTAAAAAAAAAGGAGATTGCTTTTGTGAATACCACTAGTACTACAAAAGGAGTTCTTTTACACACATTCTTATATATATATATATATATATATATATATATATATTCATTTTTCATTTGTGTCTGTGTGCGTGTGTGTGTGTGTGTGTGAGGAGGTTGCTGGACTGGGCAAGACAAAGCGAGATATCGTAAGTCATGCCGAAGATTGTACTCATTGGAGGCGGTCCCACTGGGCTGGGGGGGGCAGTACGTCTCACAGAGCTTGGGCATGACGATTGGCACCTGTATGACTGCGGCGATACTCCAGGCGGCTTGTCACGCAGTTACTGCGACGACAAGGGATTTACATGGGACCTTGGAGGTCATGTTATCTTCTCACATTATCAATACTTTGATGACGTAATGGACTGGGCGGTGCCGGAATGGAATGTGCTGGAGCGTGAGTCCTGGGTGCGACTGCTTGGATGCTGGGTCCCGTACCCGTTCCAGAACAACATCCACCGCCTGCCGGAGGAGGACATGAGGCGATGCTTTGACGAACTTGTGAAGGTGCAGACGCAGACCTACACAGAACCACCGAGGAATTTTGAAGAATCTTTTACGCGACAGTTTGGTGAGGGGATTGCCGATCTTTTTATGAGGCCGTACAACTTCAAGGTGTGGGCTGTTCCCCCACGCCTACTGAGCACCGAGTGGGTGGGAGAGCGTGTTGCCACAGTTAACGTGGAACGCATCCGGAGGAACATTGAAAATAACGAGGATGATCTTGGGTGGGGGCCAAATGCAACCTTTCGCTTCCCATTACATGGCGGAACGGGAGGGATATACAGCGCCATTTGGTCGAAGCTGCCGAAGGAGCATTTGACATTGGGCGCGTCACATCGAATGGTGGCTGTTGATGCAGATGCCAAAAAGATTACTTTCTCTAATGGTGAGGTTGTTTCTTATGACTATCTTATTTCATCAGTGCCCTACGATGACCTTTTGCGTATGACGAAAGGAAGCTGCTTTACGAACCATGAAGATTGGGCAGATATTGCTGATAAGATGGTATATAGCTCGACAAATATTGTTGGCATCGGTATAAAAGGATCTCCACCACCACATTTGCGCACAGCGTGCTGGATGTACTTCCCCGATAACACATGCCCTTTTTACCGCGCAACTGTGTTCTCAAATTATTCAAAGTACAACGTCCCAGAAGGCTGTTGGAGTCTAATGCTTGAGGTGAGTGAAAGCGTGCATAAACCAGTGAATCATAATACACTTGTTGAGGATTGCATTGCCGGTTGCTTGTCCTCTAACCTTCTTAACCCTGAAGACGAAGTGGTGAGCCGATGGTGCCACCGCATAGAGAAGGGTTACCCTACGCCTTTTATCGGCCGAAACGAACTTTTGGAGAAGGTGCAACCACAGCTAAAGGCCCATTGTATATATTCCAGAGGGCGTTTCGGTGCCTGGCGCTACGAGGTTGGAAATCAGGATCACTCCCTCATGCAGGGAGTGGAGGCAGTGAACCATATACTTGGCTTGGAAACAGAAGAGGATACTGTAACGAGACCACAACATGTAAATAGTTCCAGAAACAACGCTCGGTGTATTCTGTTGGGGCGCCGTGATTCTTAAAACACGGCTCAATACATATTGACAATGTTTTCTTGGGATGGCTAACAAGGGATTGGTTTATTCCCCCCCCCCCCCCCCCACTTCTCCTAACACGAACAATACATGAAAAAGAATCAATTCCTTTATAAGAAAGCGGTTCTTTTTAGCGTTGAAAAAAAGTTGTGATTTACGTTCTCACCGGTCAATACTCTGAGAGCGCGAATTTATTATTATTATTTTTGTTGGAGTCCACACGATTGCCTTATTCTTCCGCTTCTTGGAGGATAAGTTGAGACACCATTGAAGTACATAGTTTCATCTGCATACCACGAACAATATATGTGGTATATATGCGAGAGTGCCCGGCGATTCCTTCTTTTTTGCGTGCATTCCCTCTCAGTGTGTTGTAGTGTGGACTTTAGATCCTACTACTTTTTCTGCTCAGCTGGACTGTTAATACGATTGGGATAGACTATTAGTGGGAGATTTTTTTTTTTTTAGGAGCTTGTGAAGAGAAAAACAGAGGTTGGTGAAGTCTTATCGGTTTGTGCATATTCCCTTTTTAAATAATGATTTTCTTGTTTTTTTCTAACGTTCTATTGTCTTTTATTGTAGCGGTGCAATGCTTCGGTCACGTTTTATGGAACTTTAACTGGTTTTATAGTATTTCATACTGTTTATTTTCCATGTTTCATTCCATCCACCTCCAAAGCCCACCTCGCAGCAGGGGACCGGTGAACCTAGAGTCCCTGATGCTTCTGTCGCTTTGTAAGTAAATGATTGGAGAGCTTTTAATGCGTATGATACGAAAGAGGGCTGTTTGGGGTTTGAATGGCTTGCTGGGAGTGAATTGCCTCTGTGGGCTGGCGTGAAACCAAATGTCCCTTCTTATCCATCTTTCTTTTCTACGCGAAAAAAAACGGTAAGTAAAGGGATTGGGACTCTGAGAAAAAGTTTTTCGTATATATATTTATATATACGAAAAACAAACGACCCCAGACGTACACCTTCAGCCCGCAATTTTCCAACCCTCTTCTGGTTGTTCGTGGCACTCGGAATATTGAATACCATACATCTTCTGTATAATCTGCTCTGTGGTTGATGCCCGCATTGCGTTGGTGTGGAAGGAAATGGCGGACATCATCGGACGATTTCGTATTATCTAGCATTTTCTTTTCCGTCGTCTTCATCATAAGTAGTGTTCTTGGCTTGATGCACTTCAGAGCTGGGGACATCACTGCCATGGAGAGTTGCCCGGATGTCACGGTGGGTGCTGCTCTGTGCCTCTTTTACCTTGGTGTTGTTGACATTATTGCTGCAGCAGCCTTTCTTGTGACTGCATGGTTAAGTCTTCAAGGTACCCCATTTCAATTATCTAAACGGCGCCATGTGCCAACCTTGCTTTATGTGACGACGGTACTTTTGTTGGTGTCATTGGTACTCACTATCGCTCTTACAAAGTTTGCATTTTATGACAACGAGTTCCAATACTGCACAGCGCATGTATGGAACACGTTTCGCGGTTTCATTGGACTGAATTTTTTTGTAACACTATGCCAAATTTTTTGTTTCGCCTTCTCGTTTGATCCCAGTGGGTCTCGGGATTGGAGCGATGTGGATGAGTATGAGACACTCTGGCGACGGCGGTGTCGTTTCCTTTGTTGCTGTTGTTTCCAGTCACCTCATAAAGATGTCGCGTTTCATGAGGCAGCGAAAACGCTTGCAGCGTTGTTTCGTGGATACGATATGGTTCCAAGTGATGTGGTTGCAGGTATTATACTTCTTAAAGGGGCACAGAAACGTGTTCTTCGTTGTGGACAGTTGAATTTACAGTTCCCATCGGCTGGTGATGGACGCGCGGAACGGATTTCCCTACAGGCACGAAGATTTCCTAAGTTGTCCGATAAACAGAGACAGCAAGTTGCTGATTTGAACTACTACAGCCGATTTTATATGTCGGCGTATGGCTGGCTTTTATATGAACAAATGCACTGTTGCACCGGTTTGATGAGACTATGCTGTTTCGATCCGCTGATGTGTTGTCGCCGTCGTCGAGGTTTGCATCGTGGGACGAGGTTCTACTGTGATGTAACAGCATTGCTTAGTATTACAGGTCTTGTCGAAGAGAATATTCTTCTTACAAGTTGGAGAAATGCCTTATTTCACCCTGTGTTCTTCGTTGCTGTTGATCCATCCACGAATTCAATAATTGTGTCTATTCGAGGAACAATGTCATTTGTGGACTGCATCACAGACCTGGTCGCATCTCCCAGTTTAATGTATATGCCAGACTGTGAGAGGGATGCCAAAAGGTCGGCAGAAGATTATTATGTTCACGGTGGCATGAAGTTGAGTGCTGAGTATGTGCTGAATGAGCTGCGGGAAACCGGAGTACTGGGAGATATTGTAGCGGGACAATTCAAAGAGCATAAACTCGTCGTGCTTGGTCACTCGCTTGGGGCTGGGGTTGCCTCCATACTGAGCATCTTGCTGCACATCACGGAGCCAGAAATACGTGGCCGCCTTAGGTGTCTCGCTTACGCGCCACCTGGTGGGCTGTTGTCCCAGGCTCTTGTTGCATACAGCCAACACTTTATCGTTGGTTGCTTTGTCGGTAATGATGTTATTCCACGCATGGCAGCTCATACCTTTGACAGCCTTCGCGAATCTATCTTTGATGCTCTTGAAAAGTGCAGTGTTCCCAAATTTTTTCTTTTTTTTAACTGTTTTGGAAAGGATGATGCAGCTGGTAACCTTTCCTCGATTTCATCGCGACGTTTGAGAGAAAGCAATTTGCTCCGTGATTCGTTGCGTTTTTCTTCCTGTGCACCGCTCAGGGAGGAGGAGAAGTTATATCCCCCGTTAACGCTAGTGCACTACTGTAAGGCTGTGGTGCGAGCGAGTTGCACAAGCTGTCTGCGTGCTAGCTGTTGTTGCCGAGGCAGCTGCTACAAATATGAAGAGGTATTTGTGCCTATGTTTGTTACTCCTAAGGATGTGCAGTTTGTGGTGTGCTCGGCTTCAATGTTTGGGGACCACTTTCCAGATCGCATCTGTGCTGTGATTAAAGAAACAGATAGGCGACTGCAATCGGGTGAGTTGGAGCGATTCTTAGTAGCAGAGGGGAAAGAGGAAGAACTGGTACTGTCGCACCGCAGCTACGGGAGCGTATCTACTGATAACATTTCGAATCTGGTTTAATGAGGTTCATTATTAAGTTTTCCCTCCTCTTCAGGAAAACTCACGTAGACGCACATATATATGCTTGCACCAAACGAGTTTCCAGGAGGATGACGAGAAGGGGGAGTGAATAGGTAAGTGTAAGTGCATGAGAGTGTGTTTCTTTCAATGATGCTGATCCTCTTTAAAAGAGGATATCTAGTCGTTACTGTTGTTTTCTTGGTCACTGAATGCAGTACCGAAGGCCGATGCTGTTTTAAACCAACTCCACGCTTACTATTATTATTCTTCTAAGTCCGAACCGCCGTCTGCAAGTGTTTGCCGCCGTTCATCACTGCCACCACCATCCTCTTCTCTCTATTTTCTTTGGTTGTGGTGTGTGAATGAGTATGAATGTGTGTACGATATATACATATATACATATATATATATATATATATATATATATATATATATATATGTACCGTTCTTTTTTTTTTTGCTCTTCAAATTGTGGTTTAAAGAAGCCGAATAAAGCAAATCCAAAAAACAAATAAAGGGAAGACTTTCTTCTCTCTCTCTTTCTTTCTTTCTTTTTCTCTCCCTGTCAGTGCGTTTCTTCTGACGTCCCCGGAAAGGAAGACTGGAGATTATGGAGGAGGTGGAGCAGCTAAAGAATAAGGGGAATGCAGCCTTTAAGGATGGCAAGTGGAATCATGCCATTAATTTCTACACACAGGCACTGGAGCTGGAAAAGACGCCGACATTACTGTGCAATCGCGCTCTTGCGTACCTCAAGACGGAGCTACCAGGTGCTGCACTCACAGACGCCGAAGAGGCGGTACATTTAGATCCCAGTTTTGTGAAGGCGTACTACCGTAAGGCTTCGGCGCATCTCTTTCTTGGTAAGCATAAGGAGGCCTTAAAGGATTTTAAGACGGTTTTGCAACTAGTCCCAGGTGATGTGGACGCTCAGAAGAAATTAGATTACTGCGAAAAGGAGTTGCGCCGCATTCGCTTCGAGAGCGCCATCTACACACCCGATGCGGAACCGGTGTCGAAGACGATTAAACTGGGCACTCGGCAGCCTGATTATGACGGGCCCCGCATTGAGAATGATACTGTTACGGTAGAGTTTGTTCAGGCCATGACGGAGTACTTCCGTGCTGAAAAGCTTATCGACCGTCGTGATGTCGTCTTTATCCTGTTGAAGGTATTAGATTTATTTAAGAGCTACCCAAACATTGTCGAAATTGAGGTGCCTGACACCGAAGATATCACTGTGTGTGGTGACACGCATGGGCAGTTCTACGATGTTCTTCACATATTTGAGCTCAATGGGCCCCCTTCAAAAACTAACCGTTACCTCTTCAACGGCGACTTTGTGGATCGCGGATCGTACTCGTTTGAAAATGTCATGACACTTTTTGCGTACAAGGTTCTGTATCCGGAACACATGTTTTTATCTCGCGGTAACCACGAGGGTTTAGCGATGAACCGCATGTATGGTTTTGAAGGGGAGGTGACGCAGAAGTACAACAGAGCAGTATTCCAACTGTTTTCGGAAGTCTTCAATGCTTTGCCAATCGGGCACGTAATTAACAAGCAGGTGTTTGTAGTTCATGGTGGGTTGTACTCCCGCGATGACATAACGCTAGATGAGCTACAGAAGCCCAACCGTTTTCGCGAAATACCCGAGAACGGCCTTATTTGCGAGAGTTTGTGGACGGATCCACAACCGATGCCCGGCCGTGCTCCAAGCAAGCGTGGTGTCGATTGCCCCTCTTTTGGGCCTGATGTAACGGCGAAGTTCCTGATGAGGAACAATCTGAAGCTCCTGGTGCGTTCACACGAGGTGAAAGACGAAGGGTATGAGGTCGATCACAATGGGATGTGCATTACAGTGTTCAGCGCACCGAACTACTGTGATCAGATGGGGAACAAGGGTGCCTTCATTCGCTTCACAGGCAAATATATGGAGCCGAAGTTCACCACCTTCACTCACGTTCCACATCCTGGGAAGCGGCCCATGCACTACGCGACGGGAATGTCTCTTTTCTGAGAAGCGTGGGCAATAAGAGAATACATACACGTACACAAGGCATGCATACCAATCGCAAAGAAACAAACAAAAAAAAAGATGAAAAGAACATTAACAAGAACAACAAGGTAAAAAGGGGAAAAAAGACAAAGAAATAACGTACATGCACGTGCGTGAATAAAGTTATGTGATGCAAGAAAAGAAGGATGAATGAAGTAGACAAAGTTTTTGGAGCCTATTCTGCCTTGCTTCTTTTCCTTCGGAGTTTCTCTTTGGGAGATCTCACAAGATACATATATATATATATATATATATATATATATATATATATATATATTTATGTATATATGTGTGTGCGTGTGCGTGTGCGTGTGGTGTATGCACGCGTAGACAGATATCCGTAGTTAGACGTATGGTGAGAATGAGCCCTTCGTTGTATGAAGGTCGTGGCTGGTGTCGACCGTTTTCTCTTTCTCCCTTTTCCTCCACCCCCCCCCTCTTAGTGTTCACAGCTGCTTCTCTTTTACTTCTTTTTCTTTACGTTATTATCTTTCAAGGTCGTTGAAATTTCGCCTTCTAAAGTGACTTTCGCGGCGGAAAAAAACGAACCAAAAAATTTTGTGCGTGTTTGTTTCATTCCTGAAGGACGATGAGCGGCGGCGTTGAAGAATTGCTATGCGAGAGAAAAAGAGGGAGAGGGAGAATGGCAGCGGGTGGAAACAGTAGAAGGAATTGCAGGCGAAAGGGTAGAAGATGATAAGGAAAAAAAAAGTGATAATAATCGTAAGAACAAACAAACAACCCCCCCCCCCCCAAAAAAAAAAAAAAACAACAACTGTTTGCAATAATCACTGCAGTCCCTTATTTGTTTTGATGGAAAACAGTCAACATGAGGTGATGAGTAGTTGCAATAGGCTTCAGAAGAAAAACTTGAAATACATTACATTCAATCAACAAAACATCGTCGAGAACCAAAAACGGTAGTGACAGTCACATCATTACCATTAGGAAATAGGAATAAGAGTGAGTATTTTCTGCGTCTAATATGGTGGACTCGACGAATGTTCTGTTGTTATTGATGTATTCCTCTTCATATATATATATATATATTCTTCTTTTCTTGTCTTTCCAGATGCAACAAAATGAAATGCCGGGATAGGCGCACTGCGTGTACTCTTTTTTTCATTTTTTTTTATTACTCCTCTTTCTTGCACTAATTTAAAAAAAAAAATTTAGTTACACATTTAAAATGTTGCATTAGTGTTTCTTGAAAACATGAGGGTCAGGTGTGAGAGTTTTATTTCGTTCTTTTCCTCGGCGCTAGTGATGAGCGAGTCGAATAAAATGTAAGGCCATTGGAAAGTTTTTGAGACGTTGCTGAAGATGCGCTGTGCATCTAATGATGGTGCAGTGGAACTCACGTGGATTGACTGAGACAAAAGTAAAAAGGATGGGTTTGCAGCAATGTATGTGGGTGTACTGCTCGTTGCACGAGCAGAGTCGTTGTTGTTGGTCGTAGCGTTCTAAGGTTGCGTGGTACAACGGCACGGTAACCTCACACGTTCGGACCGGAAGTGTAATGTGATTGATGCGCGTTCGTGTCGTCTTTGTCTCTGGGCGGCGTATCAAGAGGGCGAGAGAGCGGCATTTGAAGACGCGGCTGCAAGTTGGTTTCACTGCGGCTGGTTGCAATGGACGTCAAGAAGAGGCTGCACTCTTCTCCATGGCTGCTGGAGGGTATTTGGAACTCAACCAAATTAAGGGAGTCTTCTTTCTGTTTCCTTGTGGGTTCATATTTCTCTCGAGCCTGAAACGTAACCTGCGAGAAATGGACGTGCTGCTTTTGTGTATGTTTTTTTTTTGTTAGTTTGTATGTTGTGTGCTTGCCCCCTTTTTCCCTTCTTCAACGAATGTTTTCTTCTTTCCCTTTTTTTGTGCGTGTGGCCCCATTTGCAACCCAACCGAGGTGGAGGGAACGAAGGTGTGGTGTTTGAGGAAATCACGGCAAAAGCAAACAAATAGACACGCACAAAAGAAAGGGCAGAGTGGTGCGGTGGTAGGAACGTATCTTCCACCCCACACCCCACACCCCACACTTACCTAAAAAAGAAAAAAAAAAAAGAAAAATGCGCCTGTTTCTTGGCATTTTAAAAGCTGCACTGCTCAGTCTGACACTCAGTGTTGCTCAGGTCTCTGGTGCTTCTGTGGGGGTGGAATCGGTGGCGTCATCTGCGCTTCTCAGCATGGGGAAACAAGGCGTAGATGAGCGTATTTACTCTCTTGTAGACCGTCTGATACGCGCTGGAGTCTATCTCTCCCTTTCAGCTGTATTTGCCGGTTTAACCATTGGCATCATGTGCATGGACATGTTGACCATCGACATCATTGCGAAGAGTGGCCCGGAGCCCGATAGAAGTTATGCCTCGCAGATATTGCCGCTGCGTCGTAAAGGTCACCGGACGCTTTGCACTCTTATCTTGACAAATATACTAATGAACGTGCTGGTGGTGCAAGAAATTGGACACATTATGGATATAGTGCGCGATCTTGGGTATCTTCAAGTGGTGCAGAGTGCTGGAAGTAATGGTGATGCGATTACGGGTTTTCTTCTGAGCACACTCGTCATCATTGTATTCGCAGAGATAATCCCAATGTCAATTTGTAAGTCAAAGTACTCTCTAAAGATCGCCGCTGCAGGGTCTATTTTGGTGCGCATCGCCGAGATTTTGGTGTACCCAGCGGCAATGCCATTTGGGATGTTGCTCGATTATTTGGTGCCGCACGACGCTGGTCAAATTTACGACCGGAACGAGCTGCGCAAGCTGATGCTTCTTCACTGTGAAGCACATGGTGATCGTAGTGGTCTTGTCAAAACGGAGGTGCAGCTTTTGATAGCCGCGATGGATTTTCACGAAAAGAAGGTCTCTGATATAATGAAACCGATTGAGGAGATGATCACTGTTCAGGCGGATGAAGTCATCACGAGGGAGGTTATTGAGCACCTCTGGAATAGTGGGTGTTCCCGCATTGCAGTAGAGACATCGCCGAAATGTTACACAGGCGTTCTTCTCGTGAAGGATCTTTTGACAATTCCTACGCCCATTAGCAAATCCGATGGGATAACGATTGGAGAACTAATCAATGAAAACTCAAGATTTCTGGCCACTGTACATGAAAACACGTCACTTCCGACACTACTCAAGTTTCTTCAGCATGCCAAAACGCACATGCTACTGGTCTTTAGTGCAGATGATAGCAAGGACGAGGTGACACGTGGTCATGAGAGTGAGCTGCATCTGTACTCCTACTATCATCAATGCGTATCTATGGAGAATAACTCTAAAACAGTTGGTTTTATTACATTGGAAGATGTCGTAGAAGCTCTTATAAAGGGAGAAATATATGATGAGTACGATCACTACGAGTCTTCTCTATGTGACTTTCCAAATGATACTGGTGTATCAGTGCCGATACGCCCAACCTGGATACCAATGCCGGAGCCGGAGCCGATACCAGTGCCGCGGGTGAATTTTTTCTCCTATTACGTTCACACCTCTGCTTGTGTGCCACTGACCGAGGCGCAGGTGTGGGCAGTTGCGTACTACTTGACACGGGCGGTAAAAGCATTTTATTTGTGGATTCCTGGATATGTAAAGATGCTTCTCGACGAGTGTGGTGATCAGCAGCTTCTTCCGCCAACGAATGATACTGCCGTTTTTTCAGCGAAGGGTAATGCTGCTGGCAGTGGGCCATGCAGTTCGCAGTTTTCTTCACCAAGGAGGTGGAATCTTCCGGAGTCTTCACAGGTTTCTTTGGTGCCATCGACGGAAAAACCTCCCCTGGGTAACTGCCGTAGCCTCTCCGAAGCAACAGACGAGTCGTTTGTGATGTACCGTGAAGGTTTGCAAACAGCCATTTTCACGCTGGTCCTTAGCGGGAAACTGGACGCCGTTGTTGTACCAAGCAACATACGTTTTAGTCGACGGTCTTTTGAGTGGCTGGCTGAAGAAGCGTTGACATCACCGTGCTACGTCCCTGATTTCGACGCGTTAGTGCTGTCACCAACCCGTCTCTACAGAATTCCACGCGAAAAATACGAAAAGTTTCTTTACTATAACACAATCTACTTTCGTGACTTTGAGAAAAATGAAGTGGATATTAAAAGGACAACGGCTACGACGAACCATTTGGTATCACAGATATCAGAACGTTCACCACTGGGGACGACTCAAACGAATTCGTTCAACAGTGAGAGCAAAGAAATGCTACTAAAACCTATACCTGGGGGCGCTATGTACGGCACATTTAATCATGCCGAGAAGTGATAGGTGCGAGGTGTGATCTTTTCATGCTTTGTTTTTCTCTTGCCGGACGGGGGAGGTCGAGTTGTTGTCTGTTTTTTTTTTTTTTCTTTTGAAAGCTTACTGAGGTCGTTTGTCCTCAATTCTTTGGAGGGGGAAGACGGACTTGTGTAAATGATAAACGTTATTTCTCCCGTCTGCAGCTTATTTTGCCCCCGGCATTTGGAGAAAATCAGGCCTGTGGGTTTTTATTTTGAGCCTCTTTTCGGCCGCCACCCCGGAAGAAAACACGCGGTGCAAGTACACTTCCCTCCCCTCCTTTTTTTTTTTCTGTTTGTAAGTCTGTGGATATGCACTCCTCTTTTTGTAAACACGCATGGATTTGCCGACACGGTCTCTCCTTCCCCCACGTCGGGAGAAATGAGGTGGCAACGCCGTCGTGATGTCTCCTGTCTTCCGCTTATCGCGTCAATCCAGATGGTGGGCGGGGGACCGCTCGAAAAAAAAAAGAGTATTTATTTGGTGGTTTGTCTGCGATTGGTTGCTTTGTTTTCGAAATATCCGGCTTTTCCCCCTTTTGCAGAATGTTTACAACTTGTCTCATAAAGCTGCGTGCACTCTTTTCTAAATTCCAGCTTTTCTCTCTCTCTTCCTGTGTGTGTGTGTGCTCGTTATTTATTTTTTTTCTCCTGTGTCATCTCGGAATTGTGTTTGGCTCCTGAGCGCTACGAGAAAATTGCATGGAGAAAAAGTTTTCTCTTTTTTGCATGTGTCTCATATTCCCCCCGTGTCGTAGTGATGCTGATAAATTTGGTAGAGGCTCAAAATGCGACGACTGTTGTACAGCAGGGATCTAGTGGGGCGGGATATGCCTTGCTGCCCTTTCCAGTGGTCTTGACAATTTTTTTTATTGGTATTGTGCTCGCCGCCATGTTTGCTGGTCTCACCGTTGGCCTCTTCGGTATGAACTCCGTCACGCTTGAGATTATTGCCTCCGCAGGGAAGGAGCCTCACAAGACGTACGCCAGGAAGATTTTACCAATACGGCAGTGTGGTCATCAGCTACTGGCAACGCTTGTTATTGGAAACATGCTTACAGTGGTCATTGTTTCGCAAATGGTAACTGCCATGATTCAGTCAACAGATTTTATAAACTTTGTTGTGGCGACAGTAGTTGTGTTTTTTTTTGCCGAAATTATACCCATGTGTGTGTGTAATAGGGGTTCGTATGCCTTACTAGTTGGGGCAAGAAGCGCCACGGTTGTGTCTATTGCTCTTTTTTTGTTTTACCCCATGGCGAAGCCCTTGGGAATGTTCCTCGAATGTATCGTTACGCATGATGATGGATTTGTGTACGACCGAAATGAACTTAAAAAACTCATTCGAGTTCATTGTGAAAAGTATGCGGACCAATCGGGTCTCGGAGACGATGAGATGCGCATGATTATTGGTGCCCTTGAAATGAATGAGACGAACCTCTCGGTGTTTCTTACACCTCTGGAGGAAGCTCTAATGCTTTCAGACGGCCTTCCTATCACTCCTGAGTTGGTCGAAAAGTTATGGGTGAGCGGAAAATCACGACTTCCTGTGTACACCAATGACACCCGTGCTCACATCACTGGTGTGCTATATGTGAAGGACTTACTAAACGTTACACAGCAGCAGATGGACGGAACTCTCACTGTGAAGGATGTAGTGAATGCAAATCCACGTGATATTATTCTAGTCCTAGAGAATACACCACTACAGGAGTTGCTGAAGGTGTTTTTATCGACGATGTCGCATCTTCTTTTTGTTAAAAGGGCTACTTCTGGTGGTGCAGAAACACTTCAAGAGCGGAGGCTGGAAGTGACGGTGACAACAACCACGCCGTGGAGCGTACGCATCCCATCCGAGGCAGTGGTGGAGGGTCTCACGGGGCACATGATCATCGGTATTGTGACGTTCGAAGATGTTATAGAGCGTATCATCAAGACTGAAATTTACGATGAAAACGATCGTGGCACCAAAGAAGAGGAAAAAGAAAAGGGAATTTTTGCTGTGGGCAACGAGTCCGAATTGCTAGTTCTTGAGACCAATCCGCAGGTTCTTCCACGTGTCAACTTTTTTTCTTATACGGTAGACGAAGTTCCTGATGGCGTTAACAATCATCATGATTTCTTGACAGAGGACCAAAAGTGGGTTCTCGCTAACTTTCTTATTCATTCTTTTTCGGCGCTTGCTCCTTGGTCCCTCCCAGAGATGAAGTACTTCATTGACTGCATTGGTGACCGTGTTGTTCGCTTGGGGAAGGAGGAGGGGAATGGCCCTGTGCTTTATCGCTGTGGATGCCGTAGTGACGCCTTCACGCTTCTACTCAGCGGTGGCATACGGCTTCTTTTGAATGACGGCGGCTTTACAGTAGAAAAGCGCCGATTTTCCTCGTTTGGGGAACAGGCTCTCTTACACGAGAATGGGTTTGTTCCAGATTATACCGCAATGATCTCTTGCACGAGCCGTTTTCTCCGCTTTACCATGAGGGATCTTGTCGAGGTGAGGCGACGTTTGCAGAGTGGGTACAGAACTCATTCAAAGGCGGAAGAAATTCATTTTTCTCATTTGGCTGTTGAAGAGAAGAGTCGCATGGATAATGATGAAGTTCTCGTGCACTGATGACTGGTGGTCTCAATTTATTGATAATGTGAAGTTCTCGCTGAGTTACTAGAAGGGATTGCTTCCGGTGTTGTTTTTTTTTTTTTTCTCTTCTCAAGGCCGTCAAAAAAAAAAAAGGATTTATCTCCCTTTTTTTTTTTCGGAAGCATTTTGATGCTTTTCTCTTGTTGTGTCTCTGGTATGCTCATCTGCGAGTGCTGCTCTCTGTCTTCCATCTCTTTTTTTTTTTTCCCGTCCCTAACGCGAACGCATGTTTGCGTATGTTTTTTTTTTTTTCTGTATCTACATCTGATTACGATATCAGGCAAGCGGAATGGACACGGAGGAGGGAGACTTTATTGTTTGTGGCGACGGCGGGAGCGTAGAAGACGTGCAATTCGACGAACTTGTGGGTGTCATTGAGGACTTCATGGCCAAATTTGATCAAAAAACCGTTTTCGAACTTCTTCCACCGTTTTCTTCTGTTCACAGTGATCACAAAAAGCACGAAATGCATAAAGAGGTGCTTTCGCGAATAGAGGAAGATTTAGATGCCTATGTGTTGGAGGAATGCCATTCTGTGAAGTCGATGGAAGAGGCTTCAGAACTTCTTTTGAGTCGCCAGGATGAGCTTGAAGAGGAAGTTCTGGACTTCATCAGCAATGGCTGCTTTGACTACATCACTTTTCTCAAGCTCTGGGAGGAGTATGAAAAGGATACAGCAACAGAATGAAAGCAAACGGAGGGTGACGGGTGGGTGGTTTGGTAAGATGCGAGGGGCGAATGTAAAAAAAAAAAAGGAAAGAGGTTAGATTGAATGAATAGTGAGCGATTTTTTAAATTTATTTGTTTGTTTCACTATTCGCTTTGTTGCTATATTTTTTTTTTCTGCATGCTGTTAATGCCAATATTAATACTGCTCACGCTGCTGCTCTCATGGTTCCTTGGTGAATATTCTGGGCAGTTCGTGTTTACCGACACCTGTCGAAAAAATAAGGGGGAAACGTACCTGGAACACCTAACCAAAGAGTATACCAATGCTATTCGAGGATTCTACGTTTTTGTGGGAACCGTATAGGGCTGTGCGGAGCGGTGGCGAGGTTCACACTGCGTTTTGTTCTGCGACTGAACAAATTGCCGAGAAAGGGAAACTCCAGCCAGAGTATCGATTCGCAGCTCGCCGATTGTTGTATGCATGTGTGGGGGGTCAGGATCTCCTGAATGTTTTGGATGGCCTTCTGTTGCCCCCTCCATATTTCCTTGAGAGTTTGTACGATCGTCAATTGTCACGACGAGAAATGGAGGAGGCGATGGATGTTATTCCACCCGAGTTGGACCCTGTTGTCGCTCTGATTCCTTTTAATGTGGCTATTCACACTGGCGTGTACGATGCACGTTTGCGTGCAGCCGTTCGTCGGCTTTGTTGGTTGTTTGCAATCCCTTTTGAGCTTATAGAAGAGCACGAAAGTGCGCTAATGGATGCAATGCTATCATCGTCTTCGGCGCCAACAGTCGTTGGAGTGGAGGAAGAACTTCGACAGAAGCAACAGCTGCTACAGTCGCGCAAAGAAAAGAAGAAACGTTCCCTGGGGCGTGTGGCGGTGGTTGGGGCATTTACGCTTGTCGGTGGGGCGGCGCTTGTCGTCACTGGAGGTCTGGCTGCACCGCTTCTTTCCCCAGCGCTATCCGCTCTTGCTGGCGCCACTGTTACAACGCTCGGTGTTGTTGGGAGTGCTGGCGGTGCGGTTCTTGGTACAACAGCTGCTGCTGGAATGCTCACCGGTTTGGTTGGTGCGGCAACGCATGCGGCAGCTCTTGCCGTGCTTGTAACACCAGTTCTGACGACAATGAACGTGGCCGCTATATTTGGCGTTGGCGGGGCGAGCCTTGCAGGTTACAGAGCATATCGCCGTACATCTGACTCGGCTGTTTTTATGATTCGTTCGACCGAAGAAATTGAGAAACTTCCACCGCTTTCGCACACGGACGATGCTCTTTTGTCTGTTCTTAACGGTGATCAACTGGCACAATGGAGAGATGCCACTCGACGCGCCGCGGTAGAGGAGGAAAAAAAAGACTCTGACCCATGGCCCAGTCTTCAGGATGTGCTTGAGGAGGCTACAAAAGGGGGCATCGTAGTGCCAGTGCACATACGCGCTGTCACAATGCAGAATGTCTCCTTAAATGAACATTTTCAATGCAGGATGCGTTGTCTTACATTTGCCGTACAATGCTCGCTTAGTGGCTATCAGCTGGATTTGAAAGCGTTGAAGTTAACAGCAGGGACATGGGGGCTTGTGCCGCCTAAGGTTATCCCAGATGGGAGCGCTGGGGTATTTGCGTGCCTGAATCGTTTTGCTCGTCCTACTGGTGCTGGGTGTGTAATGTGTTACCATGCTGTTCCTGTAACAACACTCACTTCCGCTACAATGCGGGTATGGATCTTGGCTCAGCTCTCACTTTTCGGTGGTCTAAGCGTTGCTGTTGATATCACTGATCCACGTGAGACGCTTCAGCCCCGTAAGATGCTGAAAAAACTAAAAGAATCCGCAGCTGAATTTGATAGGACAATTACGACAAATAACATTCTTGTGCACTGTCGTCTGTTTCCTTTACCATTTGTTGAGGTGTCGGGTCTATCTGGAAACGGCAATTATGTACACAGTGAGTCGTCACGTTCGGTTGCATTCCCTCTGAGAGAACTTGCGCAGCGTACTATTGAAACCATGAAAATGGTTAGAGAACGCCGAAAGATTGCCGTGTCTATTGTTAATAACTCCAGGCATCTTGTTTCTGTGATAAAATGTTTTCTGGTAAACGGTGTGCAAAGTTCACAAACACCGAATGTTGTTGCTGAAATAGGCTCCCAGCAGGCTTCACTTGGTGTCTTTACTAATACCGACATGAGCTTGATGGGTGCTGAGGGGTTTTATCTTATCGAATTTATTAACAGCAGTGCAAATGATGCTACACCGGTCCTTCATAAACGTTTTTACATAAAACTGCAGTTTGAGGTGAGCGCGTTGAATAAGATCCGTGCCGAGTGTATTGCCTCACCATTGCTTCATGGACTTATGGAAATTCCTGTGAAACTAGAGAAGACATCTTCCAGTGATATTAAGCCCATTTCAATGCCGGAATCGTTTGTATCGGCGGAATTACGCCTTAGTGCAACACAATTCACGGTGGAGTTACGGGTATGTGATTTTGTTGAGCGAGCTTCAGACAAGTGTTTTCAAAAGTATCCTTCAATTACAGTAGCTGTAGGAGGGTATGTTTCTACCTTTGATGAGCGAAGACCGCAACAAGACCAGCAAGTGGCGTTGTGGGCACCTTTTCTTCCGCGTACCTGTTTGTTTGGCGCCACGGAGGCCTACGTGGTGCACTGGGAGGATGAATGTCAGGCAAAGTTTGGTCGGACAATTAATGTGGGGTCTACTGCAGCATTTGCTAATCGAGTTGGTCATGCCGTTATCTCAACCGCAAAATCGACAGTGAAACGGCATATACCTCAAGGGTATATTTTTATGGGTATCCGTGCCTTGGGTGCCCTGAAAGGTACTCTTATGCTACCTATGTGTGCACTGTGGGCTACTAGTGTTATTGATAATGCCTTTGCAACCTTGTCTAACCGTGCTCGTTATGCAGGAAAGGATCTGGCACATGCTCTTCTTGACCCAACGAAGGGTAACCGTCCCGTTTCTCTCATTGGTTTTGGTTTTGGATCTTGTGTCATTGTGGAATGCTTGGTCGAACTGCACCATGCAGAGGCATTTAGTATTGTGGAAAATGTGTTTCTAATGGGATCAACAGTGACATCGTCTCGTGTGCTGTGGGAGAAACTAAGGCATGTAGTGGCTGGCCGCCTGGTCAATGTCTACTCCCGCAGCGACTGGATGCTTTGGCTCATGTACAAAACGAACGAGGCATCACTGAAACCGATGGCTGGCATTAGTCCTGTGAAGGTTCCTGGTGTGGAAAACTTGGATGTCTCATTCCTCGTCATGAGTCATGCGGACTACGCAGAAAAGTTGGAGGAAATTGTGGAAGCCATCCCTGTTTGTCCAACGCGGCAGATGTATGAGTGTTCCGCTGGAATCACTGGTGCGTTGGTGAAGCTTGACGCGGTGCAATCGGTCTCGAAGCGTATGATGTCATCTATGACTTCACTGTTGGACTCAGTGATGTGTGCAACGGTGGCGATATCAAACCGCCTTGTTTCTGACGTGAAGGGGGTCAATACGGAGTTTCGCTGCGTAGAATCTGTGGTCTACGATGGGTACTTTGATTTTGAACCACCTGATTCAATTCCATTTGCACGCTGTGCCGTTTTTGGTGTAATTGGTGACAATAAGAATAACGAGTCCATGAACGGGGCTGTGTCGTATGTACTCTCCATTGATGCTCCTGATGAGGCTATATATTTGCTCTTAACTGTCTTCTTTCACATGTGTGGCGCTCGGAAAAAGAAGCTTTCCGCCGAAGCCGATATGCAAGTCGTGCGGCAGACACGCACCGATGTCGAAACGAAAACTAATCAACAGAAGATGCTGAGAGAGATGGGCTGTATGGAAGCAAAGGACCCTGAGAGCATTCGGCAGAAGTGTGACGGTGCCGAACAGATACACAACGGCGGACAGTCGTGCACACAAAGTTTCCCCGTCAACCTTAACAATGTGTTTTGCGACAGCAACAGCAACGGGGAAGTAATTCTTCACATTACAACACAAATTCCAGAGAGCAGCAAGTGTAGCTTCATGGTCGACGTGGTAGCATTGCTCACACAGTCTTCTACACACACGGAACGTCTAGAGTTTACAGCAGATCATTTTGATAAGTGCCATCACTCAAGGGGCGAACCAAATGCCGCAACACCCGTCCCTCTCGACATGATGCGCCGAGCGATACGGAATTTTAATGAGTGCTTCATTACTAATCAAAACGACGAGAAGCACGGGGTGGCGCCACTTCAGCCGATTATTATTGCCAACTGTGGTGAGTCCACACTCTTCTTTACCACCTGTGCTGATAGCGATGGTGGTTGTGGTTTTCCCTTTACTGATGCAGAAAAAGAGTCCGAAACACCTCTAGAATGGATATGCGTTCCATCTCCAAAGCTTCCCCCACTCACCTGCGTTGTGACTGCGGTACGACGATCTCATTGTTGTTTCTCTCTCCCTTCTTTGGCGACTTCTTCATCACCTTCATTAAGGGTGCCACCAGAACAGAGTGACGGCACTCTTCTTGATTCTTTTGCTCTCGATTGCGACGGTGGTCGTTGCACTGTGCAGTTGCTCGCCTCCGCCGGTGGAGCGGTGGATGTGGCGTGCCACTTTGATGTTAACTCAGCAGCAGACGGATATGGAAATGTATCAGTGACGCATGTGGATGTGGATAACGTGACGTTTGTACTTGCGTCTATCACCTGGACACCTGAAAAGGAAGACATTGGGAATGAAGAAGTAACTTCATCTCCTAATCCAGGTAGTTGGATCCTTGTTGACTGAATGAATATAAATCCTTAATTAGTGACATTCTATCTTTAAATATATATATATATATATATATATATATATATATATATATGTATATGTATTCTTGTTGCTTCCAGAACATATTTTCATATATATTTTTATAGCTCTGCAACCATTCTCTCTTTTTTTTTTCCTTTGCCAGTATGAGGGCGGTATTACTCCTGCCAAGATTGGAGTGTATTTAAATATGCGAGGCTGGTAAGTTGAACGCTGCTCCTTTTTTTCTTTTTGGGCGTGCTTTTAATTTTGTTTTTTCTTGTGAGGCGTAGAGGAGGGCTGGAGCCGCAAAAGAAAGAATTCCTCTGATGTTGTATTTGCTCTTTTGTGTGTCGCTTTCACTTTTTGTCTCTCACTCTCTCTCCATTTCTTTAATCAAACGTGGGTGATTATGTATGTTTTGTGTAGTCTGAATGAATGAGCGATGCGTACCGACTGCTGCGGTGTGAGAGGCCAGACACTCTGGGGAAGCTGTGCGCTGAACACGCGGTGAGTGTGACTGATACGTGGCTTCCTCTGCAGCTCTTCCGGACCACGCGTGGAAATGACGGCAACCCCGTGCATATACCACCCGATGTTCCTGTGGTGTTGTTGAACCACCAAACATCACAGTTGGTGACGCGTCGCTGCGACATATTGTCTCAGATGCCTCTCCTCTTAGTGGACGAGCTGAAGTTTGCCATACCACCTAGTGCTGTGCCGCCTGGCTGCACCGTCTTTGTGCGTGCAACAAAAACCATGTCTAAGAAGCGTGTCCCGCAAAGCATTACACTATTGCACCGCCCTATTACAGCTGCGAAGGCTGTTGAAGAAGGTTCTTCTCTGGTGGAAGGCGAGTACAAACGACCGGTGAAACGGTCACATGGAAGTATTGCGAGTGTTACCGTCACACCTGTCGTGGTGGGTAACGCAGGAGGTGATTTGGAACGGTGCAAAAAGAAAGCAAAGAGTGATATAGTGTTTGAACACAATCTGCTAGACGCCCTGGTGGAGATTAGGGGTGAGTGTGCCACTCAGGAAAACCTCATTATAAAAGAGACAATGGAAAATATAATGCGTGTTCGAGATGCCGCGCCACTTCATTTCGTAACACACGGAAAGGTACAGACTATGCTTCATGTGGATGGTACATCGTGGAATTTATCTGATAGACGCGTCATGTACCGAGTATTCAGGAAAAGGGATGGTGCTATGGATGACGGCAACAGTTCGACTTACACGGACTGCGCGAGGCTCATTGCGGTTTTCATGATCGACGACGTCCTTCTCAAGCGCGAGTCGATAGACACCCATATGCAGCACGGGAAACAGTCGTATACCGTGATAGATCCGGATTTGCCAGTGAGTGCGCAGAAATTGGCCGAGAAAGGATACCGTGTTGTTCTTCTCGATCACTACCCCACACTACATCATGGTAATGCTTTTGCCCTTGAGGCAAAATTGAACCCAATAATAGAGCTCTGCAAAAAATACTTCACATGCAACGTTACGGTTGTATTGTCCACAATGTCGAACATCAGCGCCTCAACTAGACGTGATGGCATGCCCTTCATTCTTCCTAACTCGGGTATTTGGCAATTCTTCCTTACTCAACTAAATGGAGGGCTGCGCGCCGATGCCGAATCGTTACTTGTGGGCGCTTCATCTGCCCTGGAGGACAATTCTTGTGATGCATCATCTCAATACCGGAAACATGTGCAGTTTGCACTGAACTGTGACCTTCGCTACGTGGATGGGACGACACTAAAAAAAGAAACGCTGCAGCCCTGAAATATATTTGTAGTTCTCGTCTTGTGCATGACAGTCCTCCCCCGCTTTTTTTTTTCTTTTGGAGTTCCCCCCCTGCCCTTCATGTACCACTGGGGTTTGGGTTGTGAATATAGGTGAGATCGTGGGAGCTCATATTCCAGTTTTGGGTTTCATTCCGTTTCTCTCTACGACCTTTTCTTATCTTTATTTCGACACCAAATAAACACCAGAGGTCACTAAATAAGCAAGGCCCAGCAGGGCGAAAAAGGGGTGAAATAACAAAAAAAAAAACTTGTCAAGCTTTGAGTGAAATAGTGATAGGAGTAGGTTATACGTGGGATTAACAACACCAACTCTGACGTGGGGGAAAAGGTGAGATTGGAGATTCCTCACTTTGAATGGCAGGGGTAATGATGCAAACAGCTACATCTCTGCGTTCACCACGTGCATTTTTTATGATCACGGCTTTCATATGCCTGATTGGTGCGTGCTCTCTAAGCGTAAACGGTAAAGAGATTGCAAAGGTGGATACGAAGTTTTCTATTGATGTTTCGGATTACGGACTGGGTGTTATGCGTCTTGCGCTGAAGCCACTCGTGGAGTCATTTTACGAGGTGGAATCGGTGGTGGTCCGAAACCCGGTGAACGCTGAACTCGACTCGATGTGCTCAGAGGCGAGCTGCACCATTCGTAGTGGAGACTGTACCATAGTGACGCATACTTCGGAGGACGTTTTTTCTGCGGAATACGGGTGTAATGGCGTTGTTTTAACTTCTGTGAATGTGCCTTTGAGCAGCCTAGACGCTCCCTCTGTGGAGTTCACTTTCCCTGCTGCTAAGCGTCTCTACGGCATTCCTGAACACGCGATGGATTTGGCACTCAAGGCAGATGTGACGTATATCATGCGCAACACTGACGCTTTCGAGTATAAAATCGATGATCCTCAGCCACTGTATGGCAGCATCCCATTTCTTCTTGCGCATTCAAAGGAAGTATCTACGGGTGTGCTTTTTCTTAATAGTGCTGGAATGACAGTGCGTGTGGAATCAGGTGATGTTATGTCCTGCAGGTGGACTACAGAGGCTGGACTGGTAGATTTATTCTTCTTTCCTGGACCGACACCGTCAAAGGTGCAAAAGCAACACGCTTCCATCACGGGTACTACCATGTTGCCGCCGTATTTTAGCCTGGGCTATCACCAGTGCCGATGGAATTACCGTAACATTAACGACTGTCTGAGTGTTGACCAGGGTTTTGAGAAACACAACCTGCCTTATGATACTCTCTGGCTTGACATTGAACACACGGATGAAAAGAAATATTTCACTTGGGACAAGTATAGTTTCCCCGAGCCAAAGGTTTTAATTGAGGCCCTGGCTTCAAAGGGACGAAAGCTTGTTACTGTTAAGGATCCCCATGTCAAAGTTGACAGAGACTATTTTGTTCACGAAGAAGCATTGAAAGGCGATCATTATGTGAAAAATATAGGCGGGAGTGGCAATTACGAAGGCAATTGCTGGCCTGGCAGGAGTTCTTGGGTTGATTTCTACAATAAGCGTACACGAGACTGGTACGCATCTCTTTTTCACCATGACCGTTACATTGGTGGAAGTCACGATGTTCATACATGGGTCGATATGAACGAGCCATCAGTATTCGATACACCTGACAAGACGATTCACAGTGAAGTTATGCACACCAGCGACAGTGGGAAATTAGTGGAGAATAAGTATCTGCACAATATGTATTCGCTCTACAGTGTGATGGCTGTTCACCAGGGACATTTGGAATCAAGTAAAGGCCTCCCCCATGTCAAGCGTCCGTTTATTCTCACGCGGAGCTTCTTCTCTGGTTCCCAACGCTATGCGGCTATGTGGACTGGTGACAACATGGCTCGGTGGAACCACCTCCAGAACTCTTTTCCAGAGCTTTTATCTCTTTCTGTGTCTAACTACGTGTTCGTTGGTGCTGATGTTGGTGGTTTTTTTTTCGACACGGATGAAGAACTTTTCGTTCGATGGATGCAGGCGGGTGTTTTCTACCCATTTTTTCGAGGGCACTCACACTTGGAGACGAAACGACGTGAACCATGGATGTTTGGTGAGGTTGCGACGGACCGCATCCGCGTCGCGCTAGCGCTTCGTTACTCCCTTCTTCCATATCTTTACACTCAGCTTTTTCTCAGTCACAAGACTGGTGAGGCGGTTTTACGGCCCCTTTTTTATGAATTTCCCCATGATGAGACCCTCTACGACGAACAGTACACCTTCATGTTTGGCTCCTCGTTGCTGGTCTCTCCAGTGATTGAACAAGGCGTGACGGAGAAGGTCGTCACCGTGCCTGCTGGCAGCCTGTGGTACTCGTACAGCACGGGCGAGGTTGTTCTTTCCGGAGCATTTCACATGGCGGTGGACATGAATACAATACCAATGTTTTTGCGTGGAGGTCACATTATTCCTGTGAAGTTGCGTCTTCGACGCAGTACTTCCAGCACTCAACACGACCCTTTCACATTATACGTGGCATTGAACCAGCATGAAAATAGTAGTGGCGATGTTTTTATTGATGATGGAGAGACTTTCAATTATGAGTCCGGTCTCTACATTCATCGTCGCCTTACCTTTGCAGAAGGACGACTTTCATGTACTGCTCACCCTGATACGGCAAAGGTGAGTGAATTTGTTGTGCGGAACACAGTGGAACGCGTTATTATTTTTGGTTACCATGGGCGTCCTAAGCGTGTTGTGGCTGAGATAGCATCAGAGCCTGTTTCCGTTGGGCAAGAAGTGGATTTTGAAATGCAGGGTGGGGCATTGGTCTTGCGCAGGCCCAACCTCCCAATTGGTGACAACTGGGTTATCTTGTTCGAACGGTAGACGATTTTGTTACACCAACAGAGGATAATTGCTTTACCTATTTTGCCAGCAATTACTGGTCCATGCACTATAAAGTAGTCTAACTTTGGTATTATTGTAGATGTGTGGGGTATAGTGTGTGGCGTACTGGGCGACTTATCGTTGGCTTTGGTTTCCATCGGATTTGGCAAATAGGATGGGGAAAAAGAAGGAAGGAAAAAAAAAAAATGGACAACAAAAGGGAAGGAAGGCAAAAATTTTTTTATTAGAGGAAAGAGAATAGGAGCAATACGTGTCGGCGAAGGAGGAATAAATTGAAAAGCAGTTCAAGATGATAGAGAAGATGGAGTAGCAGCTGCAGTTCGAGGCGTTATGTGGTGTGATATTCTTACATTATTTTTGAGGGGTTGTGACGTGAGTGGTTTGACGTTACATTATCAAAGAGGGAATCTACATCGCTGTCTTTCTGAGAAATTCCTTTTCATCATGCGGCTCAGAGCGAAGTATGGATGCTGGAAAGCCTGCTGAGACATTTCATTGGGTCGTTCCTCCTCCTCCACCGCAGAATGCTTCTAGAGAGCACCTTGAGGACCTTTGAAAGAAAATTTTTTTTTGTTTATTTATTTGGCGCCTGAAGATCGTGGATGCAGAGGTGTGTTCTTTCAGACTACTTCTGGGGATTGAATTTTGATCGATGCAATAATCAATACAGCGAAGGGTTAAAAAGAAAAAAAAAAGCAACTTTTTTTCCCTTCATATTTTTAGGTGCCAGAAGAGGAAAAAGTAAATCATCAACTCTTTTTTTATCGTTCCTTTTCTTTGCTTGGCTACTGCTTCCTCCATCGTTTATTTTTTTTCATTTTTATTATTATTATTATTTTATGTGCGTGTGTGTGTAACCGCAACGTTACTGGTGCTGAAAGTTTAGTGAGTAGTTAGTAGGATCGATAGAGAAACAGGAGGTGATTGGCATGCGTCGCTTGGTAAGTCGTGCAGGGCAGTATGCAACTGCAACGACAGTAGAAGGAGCAGCAGCGGCACAGGTGGTGAAGGTGCCTTTGCGTACATTTTGGGACCCCTACGGCCACCAGCCGGAGTCCATGTTTCTCGACCGAAAAGATCTTGAGCAGATGTACCCCACACGCAAGCCAAAAACAACGGGTGGTGAGTTCGGTTATGAACGCGGACCCTATTGGGCTGCTATGCTCGTCCCAAACCCTGCTGTACGTCTCCCCCACGAACGGAGACGCCTAAACCCAAAACCGGCGAAACGCGTGACTGTTTTCGGTGCTAGTGGGTACCTTGGCTCGGAGATCGTCCGTGAGTTTTGTGAGCACCCTGACATTGAGAAGGTTCGTGCCACAACGCGTTACCCCACTCTTATCCCTGCCGGTTCGGACCTGGATTTACTCTTGCAGAAGTACCCCGAGAAGATTGAATTACACGAGTGTGACGTGACAGACCGCATTCAGGTCAATGTAGCATCCAACGGCAGTGACACGCTTGTGTTTGCCGTCGACTATCACGGTGAGTATGCGAACAATAGTCATCACGACGTGTTTTTAACGGGATCCACAAATGTGAGCTGGACAGCACGTAGTGTGCGCGCGGAGCGCGTGATTTTCTGTAACGGTCTGGACGCGACGTTTGCCTCTGAATCGAACTATTGTGATTTCCGCGCCCGTGCAGAAGACGCTGTTGGCGCCAACCATCCCGATGCGACAATTGTTCGTTTTGGTCCACTCTTTGGGAAGCGTTACCGCTACCGAGGTCTTGGTCGCTACATTTACCCCGCGTGCTTCCCGAATACTCTAGTGCAACCGACTTGGGTTGTAGATGCGGCACGTGCAGTGGTTCGCTGCTCTATGGCCCACCGGGCGGTGCGCTACAAGTTTGACTTGGGGGGCCCTCAAACACTATCGCATGTAGAGGCGTTTCGGAGCATCGCAGCACACTATGATGCACGCCTCGTTTTTCCGTGCTACCGTGGCATAGGCCGTTTTTTTGGCAAGCTTCTCCCGTGGATATTGCCGAACCCATGGTTTGACGACAATTGGATTATCACGTACGAGTTGGACCAAGTCAACCGCCGTAGCACACTCTTCGATCGCCTTGCATCGTGGGATCGTATCGCGTACGTACCTCACAGTATAATGGAGGCCGCCGCGATTGAAAGAGGCGAGGTGCAGATACCACCTCTTCATGAGTTGGATGTGGCCTACAAGGCACTTGAGGCGGCAGACAAAGCAGCCTTTGAGATGGAAGAGGCAAATGCGAGGAAGTACGGCATTCATCGCGCCAAGGCTGAGCCTGGTTTTGGTCGCACTGATGGTCTAGAGGCGCTTGCACAGGAGATCTACCCAGGACAACAATTCCGCATCCGGCCTCTAGATGACGCAAAGTATCCATCTAACGTTAAGAATCCAGGGCCTATGGCCATTCATTAGGAAGCAAATTGGAAGATGTGACGTTTCATGAGCGGGGTTTGATTTTTGCTAAGCTGGAGTGTAGACATATATATCTATATACATATACATACATATATATTCATGTATATGTATGTATATGTATATAGGTATATGTAGGGTATGTAGCGGAAGGGGTTGGGGAGGGAAGGGGGAATTGATAAAAGGGAGGGGGTTGGGTTGTGCATCGATAGCACCATGCGTATTGCATACATTGCACTTGTATCTTTCTACGTCTATCATATGTCTCTTGGCAAGTATATGGATACATGTCTTTTTCTCTATTCGTTTGCTTTCGAGTGTATGCATGTGTGTTACGTACAGTGAACAAGGAATGATTGACTGTTTCGCTTTCTTTTTTTAGTTCTTATTTACTTTTATTTTTGCTCTCCTATTGTGCGTTGCTTGGGCCCAGTCGTCCATTTGCATGTCAAGGAAGATTTATTCATCTCCTTGTTTGGTTATTGGGTGCTCACATTCGCTTTTTTTTCTCCCGTTTCGCTCTTCTCTCGCACACCCTTTGAAAGGGGGAAGGGGGGAGGAGACGCAATGTTGTCTCTAAGTAGAAAGGGACCGGCTTACAAACCTCAGTTTCGGGTGTGTTATCTTTGCGGCCAGCAGTTTGGCAGTGCGTCAATTGGCATCCATATTCCGCAGTGTTATGCCAAGAAGGTCTCACAGTGGGAGGTCGGAGACCCGGCAACAAGGGGAAGACGACCGAAGCACCCCGACACCGTCAACTGGAATGGGGACGGGGTGAGCAAAGAGAAGCTGAATGACGAACAGTTCCGAGAGTTCACTTCCAACTTGGTCCCCTGTGAGAGATGCGGTCGGAAGTTTTTTCCAGACAGGCTTGTCGTTCATTTGCGTTCCTGCAAGGGTGATGGCGGGCCCAATGTTTCTAGGGGAAGAGGCGGTGGTGGTGGTGATGGAGGAAATAGTTTCAACAAAAATACAGGTTCTGTTCGCTCGTCTTCTTCACAAGGTGCGCACGCGAGGCCCTCATCGCGATATGAAAAGAACACAAACAACTCCCCCTCACGGGCACCTGGCTACAAACCAGTGCTACCCATTTGCTACCTCTGTGGGCAGCAGTTTGGAAGCAGCTCGATCGCGATTCATGTGCCTCAGTGCTATGCGAAGAAATTAAGCCAATGGGAAGCGGGAGATGTAAATACACGTGGTAAGCCACCAAAGCACCCCGACACCGTTAACTGGATGGGAAAAGGTGTGGGTGTCGAGGAACACAATGACGCACAATTTTCTGAATTTGTAAGCAATTTGGAGCCATGTCCCCATTGCGGCCGGAGATTTCTTGCTGATCGTCTTGTAGTGCACCTCCGTTCCTGCAAACCTGGTTCGACATCAAGACCATTGCCAAAGCCTTCAATGGCAATGGTTGCGTCCAACAATTCTGAGAGTCAGAACACCACCGTGAATTTTGGAGGAAAAAATTCTGGATATTCTGCAATGAAGACTGAGCGTGAAGAATCACGACCAAAAACCCGGAGCAGCGAGCAAGGTGGATCGCAGACCACGCGTGGTTCAAGGAAGCTCAGCCCCATGGTAAATCGTATACCGAAGAATGGGGGGAATGGGGATTCAACTGGTCGTACATGTACCCGCTGCGGTGTTGTGGAGTATGACATATCAGCGAAATATTGTAGGGATTGTGGGACGAACCTTGTGTCAAAGACCCTTCCTATACCCTGCGTGAAGTGCAAAGAGCCTATTCCAGAGAGTTCAAGGTTTTGCGGTACATGTGGCTTCCCGATTAACGGTGCAATGGCAAATGAACGAACCCCGGGGGTGGAAAACGTAAACGCACCAACCATTCGCGTTTTGGTGTGCCCAGCGTGCCAGGCTGTTTGTGATGCCGATGGTAACTTCTGTGACAATTGTGGCGGAGCATTGGGGGATGTGGAGCCGTCGATTACAGCTGCAGCAAGAAAGGAAGTCATGTTTTGTGGGACGTGTCGTGAGATCGTTGAGGAGCTTGCCGCACGGTTCTGTGAAGAATGTGGTGGTGTCCTGGAAAAGGTTTGTATGAATACTGTTGATGATACACCACATGAGAGGCCATCTACAGTACAACCTGACACGCTGAAATTCGAAAGCACACCAAAGCCAGATAATGTAGTTCCCGGGGCGTCAGCGCCACCAACTATACGGGGGTCAAAAGTGTCGAGCGCTCTGCCGAAGACGGTGGAAAAGTGTGAGAAGTTACCGAAACAATGTGGTGAGGGTGTCATAAAGAGTGAACTAGATGATCCCAAGCCACCGCAAGTTTCGAATGGAAATTCCGCCCCCCTACAGGGATCAACACACACCGTGCCGCACAGTGCCTTGATGGTGTCACAAGACATTGAGGAGGTCGCTGACGTGGGAGAGCTGAAGCAGTGTGGCAACTGCGGAAGAAAATTTAATCTGAACGTCCTAGCGAAGCATGAGCGTGTCTGTGCTGGACTGAAGCAACGAAAGGTATTCAACATGCGCACAGTGCGCACTGCTGACTGTGATGTAGCGCAAGTGTCGAAGACCAGCAGCAAGCAGTCGGCTGCGCCTGTAGCGAAGAAAGATTGGCGGGCGGAGAGCGAAGCGTTCCGACGCTCGATGCGAGAGGCTCGCTTGGTAGACAAGGTGCTCAAATCTGGCGGAAACGCCAGGGACCTCCCACCACCAACGTATAGTGAAAACAGCCACTACACACCTTGCCCGCATTGTGGTCGAAAATTTGCACCAGATGTCGCAGAGCGACATATTCCTCGATGCGCAATGACTCTTAACAAACCCAAACCACCACCAAAACGGCGCTAGTGGAGAAAATGCTTTTAAAGAAGTGAAGGAATGACGGCGATATTTACCTATATATATATATATATATATATATATATATATATCTGTGTGTGTGTGCGTACGTGTGTCTAGGGGGGTGGGGGGATCGATAAAAGGGAGGGGGACTGCTACGTTTTTTTTGTTTTTGTTTTGCTCTTCTCCTCTGTTTTTTATTGATTTCTTCTTTAGCTCCTGCCTGCAAACACACGGTGCTCTTTTGTTAATACACTTCACGTGTGCCTACTGGTATTCCTGCTCTTCCTTGAGAGATCCCCATCTCTTCTTTGATGTACTTTTTATTCTGAAAGAGCCGTTGCTAACAGCTTTTTATTCCACCACCTTTCCTTTTTCCTCCTTTTTTCAACAGTAAAAACAATGTTTGGGTTCTTGCTATTGTGCTACTTTAGTCTACTTTTTCACTCCACTCACACGACACATCATTTTCTTTTCATGTCTCTACCATATTCTCATGTGGTTGTTCTTCACCTTACGCGTCTAGCCGTGTGCCTTGTTTTTATTCCTGCTTTCCAACATGACGTTTGCCTATCTTTTGAACACGCTCTGCTGAGTAGAGGGAAGGGTAGTTTGTCTCAATGTTTCGCCGATGTCAACGGTGGTGCATGAATCGTGGGCATCTCACACCGACGCCGTCTAAGTTCTCTGATCGGCCCGGGATGTGGGGCCCTGGTGCAGGGCCAGCAAAAGATACACTCGCTCGGCGAACCCTGTTCTACCGTATGGTGTTAATGAACAAAATCGGCCGCTTGACGAAGCCATTTCGAACAAACCGCGCACGCTGGATTTGGCGCAAGACTCAGCTGCAGTTGTGGAAGACATTTGTGATGACAATGGTGTTTTTTTGTGCAATTATGTTTGGGAACATTTGGCTGTCATTTGTCTACCATGCTTACACTGTGGGTCCTACAACACCTGTACTGGAGCGTAAAGTGCGTGAGCACCGTGTCTCAAAACAGATTTTGCAAATGGTGAGGGAACGGGAAAGGGAGCTTATTGCGGAGGAGGAGATTGGGACCGCCAAGATGACGATAGCGGCTCAGAAGGTTTCTCAGTGAAGAAAGGAGGGAGAAGCGGGAGGAGGTATATGATGCTTCTATCCTTTTATGTTGCATTATTTGTTACTCATTGAGCCTCATTTGAGTGCATATTATGTCGCATATACTTTTTTTCTTGTTTTTCACTTACTCACACTACTGCTTTACCAACCATCCTTGTTCACCTATCTACTACGTACATGTGCAGACGTACAAATACGCTTCCTTGTCACAAGTACTACTCCCTGAGAAGTGAATAGCTAAGAATGGACATCGAAGCGCTGAGCTCCAAACTTGACGAGGTGCTCCACAGATATGCCACTCGTGAAGAAGACGGGGGATATAGCAGCAGCAATGCTTTGCTTTCTGAGATTGCGAGTCTTTCCCACACGCTGAATGTTGCCATGGGTCAGAATGCAGACGCTTCTCTTCCCGTAAAGACACTTGAGGAACTAAGGGTGCTTGGGAGCACCTGTTGGAACATGACGCTACGACACACTGCCAGACAAGATGGTCTGGAGGAGCAAAAGCTGAAGTCGTCGATGCGTAATTTTGCCACAAGGGTTTTTCTCCTTGGGAATTATGCGTATTCTTCGAGCGACATTTGTCACAGTTACTTTACGCAGCATCTACGCGAGGCTGAACAGTGTGTGCTGATGTGCCTAAAAACATCACGGGATCTCTCGCTTTGTGGGATGGCTGAGAGCGCAATAGATCTACTTGCCACAGGTGAGAACATTGCCTCACATATTCATGCAGATATCTGGCGCAACCTTTCACAGCTTAGATACCGCAATATGGGTTGGGAATTTGCGTACACCAAAATGGAAGTCTCATGGAACGCTGAGAACTACCAGGCCTCTTCCCAGGCGGCTGAAAGACTTGCACAAATGCTCACCAAAGACAATAGTCTAAAACGAGATTATCGTGAAGCGTATTTTCGCTTTATTTTCACAGTTGGGAATGCTACTGTGCCCACCAATGAGGAGGCATGCATTCGTAGCATGCTCATGCGCTCCATTGAGGTACAGAATCACTTCAAGGAGGCTCAAATGAATGATCCACCACATCATTTAACAATATTACATGGAACCTCAATGGAACAAGTGGCGCTTTCATGGCTTCGTGAAAAAGAAGCTGTGAAGGCTCTGCCGTGGGCTGAGGAGGCCGATGTGATACTGCACTCCAGTAGATCTGCATTACTGCGTTTGATTGCCACTGCGGAAGCTGGTATAGAGCCCAAGGCTATTATGCTACTTCACGAGTACGTCCAAAGGATTGACGTCATTGTGGATGAAGCAGTGGTGTCGTGCTTTGAGCTACACAAACTTCTCAAGGACAAAGAGGGATGCATTGAGGGTATGCGGCTGCTTTGCCAAAGAGTGAAGGGTACTACGTCTAGTGAGTCTGTTGTATTTCGGTTTGTTCAACTTTTACTCCAGAATGCTGCTCTCTCATCGTGCCGGATGGCTCTGAAGATTCTGCAGGAGGAATGTGTGGATTTTGAAGACCCCAAACATCGCCGTTATTGTTTCATATGGCTTTGGGAGCTTAGCGACACTTCCGGTTTCACCCACTCGCAGATGGCGGAGAGTCTTGAGGCGGCGTTGCGATATAAAGACTGTGCCAGCGATGCTGAGATCGGCTCTTTGCAGCTTCGCTTGTGCGCTGAGTATATTTCAGGGTATGAAAGTAAAGAAAAGCCAGATGGTCTGACAAACGCCGAGGGTATTCTTTTAAAGTATATCGGGCGAAAGCCGCGATGTCCATTTGCCCGTTGTCTGCTTCTCAAAATATGCGTCCTCAAGAGCGATGAGGCAGAACTTGAGAATGAACTACAATGCCTGATGAAATGCGAGCCCATCGATTTGGTAGTACCTGCTCTCTGTACGACTGTCAACTACTGCCTAACGTATGGTTTTCTTCCTGGCGCTTCATTATCTGCGGCACGTGCGATATTTTCACTCATCCCTTTTCCTGACATTGCAACGGAGGTTGAGATGCTGAGGGTGTATGTAGCTCTCATCCTGAGCAAGTCATGCACCTGCTCTGATGAGCATCTGCAAATTCTGGTGGAACGCTTTCGACGCTTACTTTTGAATGACTGTGATGCAGTGTCACTATCACATGATGAGGTGAAATGGTGGGCGCAGGCGTTTCTCCTGTTTGGCTCTGATTTCACTGAAGGTCCCGGGCCCGCAAGTGTTTTATCATTCCGCACAGTGGTGCTTGTTGCCACACAGGATCCTTCCCCTGGCGAGGATCCCTCCTACTCACTGCTTTTAACAGGGCTTTTGTGCACACTGGAGGATGAGTTTCAGCTTTTTTCTTCTGGTCGCCCGCAGATTGATTCAAACGATCTTGGAGAGCAGCTACGTCTATGCAGGGAGGTCCTCTCTACTACGTCAGGTGTTGAATGCCGTTTGACAGTACTACTGGCAGAGGCGGAGTGCCATCTCCGCTGTCTTACCACGACATTGTTGATGGAAAAGATGGATACACTGCTGGAAGAGATGTCCAGTTTGTCCGCAGCGTTTGAAGACTACGAGGCTTTGGCTGATGGCGCCTCTTTTGTGGCTTCGCAGTGCACAACAGAAGATCATACTCTGCTTCATAGTATTGTTATGAAACTTTACATGCGGGCTGCAAGTGCGGCAATGACGATTATAACAGATGCTTTCTCTTCATGTGTTGATATCAAAACGGTCGAAGATGATAGAAACATCAACTTTATCACGGACGGCATGTCATGCCTTTATAAATCATTTACTTTTGCTCTTGACCGGTCAGAGCAGTTGGTTGTTGTGCAGCAGCTTGGAGCGTTACTGTCGATGTGTAATGGGGATGTGACCCTCAGTTCTTTTATAAGAAGGTACCACGCAGAGGGTGTTCGGCCAGTCGCTGGTCACTCTATGTCCTTTGTGTTTCTCTTTGCCGAATATTTTACTGTTGAGGCATGGAACAACTCAGTTTTTTACCTTCATCTTTCGGACATTGCAAAGCAAACGGAGTGGGCGCGTATCGCTTGGGAACTAGTTGACATTCTTCCGCCAAGCAGCAGCGTCGCTTCCACTCTTCTGGCACTGAAGGCGGCCACATGTTCTTAGCCAGCATTCTCGTTGCTTCTGCTCCTGTGGTCCAGAAGACTTTTTCTGTCATCTTTATTTATTGTTCTGATTATTTTCTTTTTGAGTTTCATTTTATGTTTTTGAGTAAAGGGATGTTTTTTTCATTTCGAATTGGGAGTCGGTGGAAAAGCGGTGGTTTATTCTCACAGAAAATTGTGTCTTTACCAACAAACCCGAAATATTCGACGCTCTTGTAGCAATAGAAATCTGTGGGTACCTGTGGTGCGGGGAGAGGGGCAATGTGCATCGTGAATGCCATTGGCTTTCGTCTCGTACTGTTGATGTTTCTGTGCGTGCCTTGGCTAGGCTCTTCTTGGCGCGTTGCCCTGCTGCTGTTTTTGATGTTCTTCATGGAGTTCGCGTCAGAAATGATTCAGCCTCGCACCTTTTATTGGACAAACTGGTGGACCAACGTGGGACCATTTTTTTTTTGTTTGTTTCTTTGTAAGCCGTGTTTTAAATAAATACAGCTTAGGGGGGGGGGCGTACAGGCAGTTCTTTTACTTCTCTTTCAAGGATTCGGTAAGGGGGGTAAGGCATCCAATCTTTTCTGCGAAAAGTAAAAATAAGGCTCTTTGTTTTCTTATTTTGTTGTTGTTGTTATTTTTCACTTTTCTACAATCAAAGTATTCAGGAGCTCTTTCCCAGTGGAACGATGGTATCAAATTCGGATGAAACAGGGAATGTCTCGGTTGGGACCCATGAGCCTCTCGAGGAAAGGAGGACGCTGCGGGATAGGGTATTTACGCCCAGGGTGGTTCTTGCTATTTTTACTGCTCTTAATTTCCTGACATATTACGATCGTGGAGCAATTTCTGGGAGCTTAGTTGTTATTAGAGATGACAACGCTATTTCTGGCGATAGAGAGAGCTTGACTGACACTCAAAGCGGTTTCATCGTCTCTGGCTTCATGATTGGCTTCATGATAACGTGTCCTCTTTTTTCGGTCTTTGCAGGCATGGTACCCAGTAAATGGATTATAGTTGGGGGTATGCTATCTTGGTCTATTGCGTGTATGGGAACGGCATTTGCAAACTCTTATGTGTTTCTCTTGATCTGTAGGATTATTGTTGGGGTTGGGGAGGCAGCATATGTTGGCTTTACTGTCACAATAATAGACGCTATCGCACCAACTAAGTCTCGCACAATTTGGATAGGCACGTTCTATTCAATGATTCCTGTTGGAACGGCAGTCGGTATGGCGGTTGGCGGGGTTGTAAGTTCTCTTGATATGATTGGCTTCATTGCTGGGTGGCGATTGATTTTTGTTGTGGAAGTGATTGCGGCGATACCCATTTTATTACTCATTACATTTCTTCCAGAAATGTACAACCTGCAAAAGAGAATGGATGCGTCAGCCTATCTTCCCATACACAAAGCCGTTATCGCATTGTGCAAGAATGTAAACTATATTTTAATAGTTTTAGGATATGCCATGTACTGTTTCGTTCTTGGTGCTGTTTCAGTATGGGCAATCCCAATGCTGGTGATGGGACCGATGCACATATCAAATACTACTGCTTCAATTATAGTGGGTGGAGTCACTGCTGTTTCCGGTGTCTTCGGTTCAATCGCTGGTGGGCTAGTGCTGGATAAACTTGGGGGAAGTACTGGCATTGCGGGCACAATGAAGTGTCAACTCTTTGATGTATTGATGATTATCGTATGTATTCCACTCGGAATCGGCGCACTTTTTTCGAAAAGTCTCTGGCTTTTTATCCCCATCTTGGTGGTGTCTGTTTTTGCGCTTTTCGCTGTGACAGCACCCGTCAATGCATCTATACTGACCATCGTTCCACAACATCTACGACCGTACTCAATGAGTTTTTCAGTCTTCTTCATACATTTTTTCGGGGATTTTCCCTCGCCAACATTTGTGGGATTCCTTTCTGATCGTTTGTTTTCGAGGGGTTGCCCGAAGCACGACTATGAGTCTTGCCTAAGTGACACCGCTAATCGGTGCAAGTGGATGAGCAACGTGTTTGACAGCTCTACAGGCTACTGCACTAGTGAATTTCAGTTGCATTATGCGTTGCTGGTGGTGTTTTGTATACTTTCACTGGCAATTCCATCATGGCTTACTGTTTACTTCCTTTTGCGAAGAAAAAACACACTATTACGTTCTATACCATCAACGGAGATGATTCCCTTTTCGGATGAGGTAGGAGAAAAGTAAGGTGTTATATAACGGCGACAAGCAAAGAATGAAAACGGAATGTGTATTAGTCTAATAAATATCCGGGTTGCTGCGGTGTGTGCGAGGCGGTACTCTTGGTAAGCGTGCACCAGGGGGGCGTTTCGGGTAATGTTACAAGAAAGGTGGTCGTAGTATTAATGAAAACAAAGTGATATTATCCCCTTCGAAAAAAAAAAACGACGATGAATATTCAGAAGCCCATTTGTTTATCATCCTTTTTTTTCCCTTTAAAAGATAAAGAAAAAATCTCCTCTGTTTTCTTGTTTCTGCTTTTTTTTTTTAAAAAAAAAAACTTTTTCTGTTTGTTTCTCTCTCTCTCTCTCTGTGTGTGTGTGTGGTGGTGGTGTTCTGCCTCCTTAAGCTGAGAGAAGAGGGGGCGTCCGTTTGTAGTGACGTGCTCACACCTGCTTTTTTTTTTTTTATTACATCATTTTTTCTTCGAAGAGAGTGGCGTTGGCGGTGCTTTTTTGTTGTTGTTGTTGTTCCGCGGCAGCTGCCGCTTCTTCTGCTGTTGATCAGAGCGCTGAATATGGCGTCTGTGGATGATGCAAGGACCGTTCATGTGTTGGTGGAGGATCTTTCCGTTGTCCTTGCGGATGATGTGCACGACTGGCTGAAAATCATCGATGACATTGATGAAATGAAGGTGCAATACGACACTGCGCAGCAGCGGCCGTTTTATTGGGTGCGTTTCAAACACACTTTTGCAGCTCAACAGGCAGTGAATTATCTCGACGGTGAGCGATTAAAGAATCAGGTGGTTCGCATTCATTCAAGCGTGTACACCAAGCAGCCGCTGGATAAGGGTGACACGGCGTCACATGCACGGAACGAACACGCAAACGAGGGGGAAGAAGGGATGGAAGCGCGTGCTAATTCAGTTCTCCCGTTAAACCATCGAATGCCACGTGATATGCAGATGGATGATGTGCTCGTCAACACTATACCTGCACTACTCTCCGAGAGTGGCGAAAACAGCGAGAATAGTATGCTCGTACAGAAACTGCAACGACTACAAGAGTCCTACTGTCATGTGCAGGAGGAGATTCATGCAGCAAAGAATGAAATGTTGATCATCGACGAGGAGGTGGTGAAGTTGCTTCAAGGGAATTCTATCACATTCAATAACCCAACGAAGATTAGCGGTTGCACGATCAACGTTCGAAGTGACGAAAAACACGGAGAAATCGGACGATGTCGTCGAGTCCGGAGTGCACCGAATATACCAACGTCTCTTTTTGACCCTGCGAGCCTGGTATCAAAACTCACCAGGTATGTTGGGCCTGTGACGGATTACTCCTTCACTGTATCCTCTGATGGACATTCCCTTCAGGCCACGGTGGAATTTTTTCACACTGACGATGCTGCTCTGGCGTTATGTCTTTTGAAGGGACATGGTGGAGCCACGTGCAGCATGAAGAAGCGTCCCCGATGGGAATTGAACTCGGAGGATGCGTTATCCTCCTTGGCGGAGTTCGAGTGGTTCGAAGAGACATCAGTGGCTCCATTGCAACCACCCGATCTTTCTGTAACTCTGTTTGAGGCACACAAGAAAGCGGCGTCTATGCTTCACTCATTTGTCGAGTGAAAGAAGTGTCATTTGATTGTTTTCTCCCCCCCCCCTTTTTTTTTTGCTTCTTCTGCTGATCTCGTCTCTCTCTGTGCGCTTTTGTATGCACCCATCTTTTCCCCTGCCTCTTTTTCTCACGCATAAGTAACTACAAGAAAAGGGCATAGGTGTGTGTGTGTGTGTGTGTGAAGCATGTTGGGATTGCCAATAACTGTCGAGGCGCCAATAAACATTGCGTTCATCAAGTACTGGGGTAAGCGTGAAGGCGGCGAGACACTCATTCTCCCTACGAATGATTCGTTCAGCATCACGCTTGCTACAAAACCCTTTCGCAGCAAAACTTCAGTGCTGCTCCGTGACGACACTGATGAGGATATTCTCATCCTCAATGGTATAAAAACAGATGTGGGAAGCACACCCCGCATTCAGTCAGTGCTGGCCTATGTGCGAGACACCTGCCCTGTAGAGTTAAAAAGCAAACGAGCATATATCGTTTCAGAGAACAATTTCCCAACGGCTGCTGGAATGGCTTCTTCTGCCAGTGGCTACTGTGCTCTCGCGGCGGCGCTTGTACGCGCTTTCAATTCCACAGCCGATGTCTCGATGCTTGCCCGTCTTGGTTCTGGAAGTGCCTGCCGAAGTGCCTTCGGTGGCTTCGTCATTTGGCACAAGGGAGAAAAATCGGACGGCAGCGACTGCGTGGCCTCTCAGTTTCGGGATGAGAACCATTGGCCGGAGATGCAGGTCATGTGCGCTGTTCTTCAGGGTGAGAAGAAGAATACCTCCAGCACGGCGGGGATGCAACAGTCTTTGAAGACTTCCCCCTTGATGGCAGAGCGTATTTCCACAACCGTTCCGACCCGCTTGAAGACCGTTTCAGAAGCTATCAAAGTAAGGGATTTTCCTGCCTTTGCGGAGATTGCAATGAGTGAATCCGATGATCTGCAAGAAATATGTGCAACAACACAACCACGGATACAATACGCCACGGAAGACAGCTATGCAATGATCCGTCTTGTCAAGGCGTACAACGCAAAGAAGGGTCGTATCGTGTTGGCATATACATTTGACGCTGGGGCAAATTGCTTTTTGTTTGTTCTTAAAAAAGACCTTCCAGAAGCTGTTGGAGTGTTGATGCGATACTTCCCAACCCCGTTTGAGCAGTTCTTCTTTAACGACACGGAACTGCTAGAAGAGGTCAAAGCGACGGTGGTCCCAGATGAATATGGCGATTTAATGGAGTCTCCTCGTAAGCCTTTTGTGATGCTGCTACAGTCTCCTGTGGGGTCTGGTGTGCAGTACCTTTCCGAGTCGGAGTCTCTCATTAATCCCACCGCATAGGGCACACACGTTAGAAAAATTAAATACTAAACGCTTCGTCTGTATACATGTTTGACTTGGAAACCACCATGTCTCTTCATTGTATCATTTGTTTTCTTTTCTTTATTTGGAGGAAGGTGAACCGTTGCTGTTCCCCTTCTCTTCTATTTTTGATAGTCCAGTAGAGAAGCAACAAAAAGGGGGAATCAAGACGATGAGTATCAAAGGATGCAATGTCGTGCGAAATAAATTGAAAAAATTTTGGACTTCTCTTCTCCAAACATCCCCCTCTTTTTATTTCTCTTTCGGTTGCTTGTGCCCCATTCCATTGAATATTTCTCGTTTCTCTTTCTACCAATGAGACAGAGGAAATGCCGACAGCTTTGCCGATTATGACCCCGCACTGATAGTAAGACAACGGGAACAACGACTGCGAGTGAAAAAAAAAAATTATTGAGGCGGCTAGCTGTATGGGACCCCCTGCGAATGGTGTGGCGCGTTATATATACACACACATACACACACACACATATATATATATATATATATATATTGCTTATTTCTTCTTTTTGGTGAAGATGGCCTATTTTGTGGGTTTGCCTGCGACTTTGCCCCGTGACACTTGTCTGAGGTATGAGGTTTTTCCCATCAATTGTGAATGCTTTTCCTCCTTTCCCCCCCTCTCCTCTCAAAAAAAAAAAAGTTGAATGATGGCCATTTCAAAAGTAGTACTGTCAAAGCAATTCTTTCTGCAGTATCAAATTTTAGTCTGCCTTTTTATAACTATTGACATTCTGTTATGGTTGAAGTGTTTTTCCACTTCCAGGTCAGTTGTGGATGAATTGTATCTTCAGGATGGGCAGGCGCCACCAGCTTCCATAAGTTCTTTAGACCCTCAAAGGGAGACTTTAACCTGGCCTTCGAATGGGGCCTTGTGTTTTCATCGGCGAACGAAACTGTTACATCACCACATTACTGAAAACATCTTGCCTTGCTTCCCAGCTGATGTTAACTACAGCAATTACAGCGGGCGTGTATCGACACCGTATTCTATGGACCCTTTGGACGGGCTTCTAACCGTGGAAGAGTCTCAGATCGGAATCTATGCTACATTTGACACATTCGCCATCTCAGTAGCCCCTATGCAGGAATTAAAAAGCCTCTCACACTACTTCAACAACGACCTTTCGAGCGCCTTTCCTGTGCATGAAAGAGCGAAGCTGCGCGTCGTTGTTCAGGCATCCGGATACCTTCGAACATTCCAAGAGTGTGCTGAATCGCTGAGAACAAATATCCTGCGGGTGAACGAGGCGAAACTTTTCTTGGTAACTTATCCCACTACTGGCAATAAGAGATTTAACGTCTTTTCGACTGAAAACAATGACACGGAACTGACCAGAGGAGATTTTGAGTATCTAGTGTATCACTACCGTCCGTACCTGGCAGGCATTTTTCTCCTCGACATGGCGTCCGTGCATGATTACGTCAGGGACTCATTTCCCCATTCTTTTCCAGATAAATCGCGGGTATTTTGGACTTTCTATCAGCTTTTTACAACGCAACTGGTGAACGACATAGCTACTGCGAGTGTGAAGACGAATAAAAAAGATACTGGAAGTCTACTTCTGCGTTTCCCTTTCGAGCGCATGTTGTACACCAAAGGTCACAACTACGCCAGAAACGTCGCTCACGAGCCATTCGATATTGCCATTCGTGTGCGGCCCGACCTGTACGTCATGGGGCCGCTCTGGGTGACACCGCTTCTCACTGCAGTGCAGAAGGAGAAAGCTGTCTCTGAATGGCGTCGCGCTGCACTGACAAAGCGGAGTATGGGGGAGAGTGACATCGTGAAGCGAAGTTTCGCAGTGTATTTTGTCTGCAACCAGAACTCGTATCCACCGCTTGTAGTGCCGCCACGACATGTTGTTCGTGCGCCGTATCATCCACTATATTCCTCAACTATCTCCGATCTTTCAGGAATCGTTTCAATGCATGATGATGATGAGGATGCAGACCGGATGTCAGGGAATTTTTTTCGTGCATTTTTTGGCTCATTGGCGTTTGTCACCCATTCGAGGAATCCGATGTTGTATGTGAACGCTTCTTCTGAGAGTATGTGGGATCGACATACAGAGCAGCACAACTACACTGATATTAGATCTGTCGCTTGGCACTTCCTCCTTCGAAGGAAAAGTGTTTATTATAATTCTTCCTTGAAATTGGCATCACGGCGGGTCCGAAAGATTTTTACTCTCATGTTGGGAGCCACCGACGCGAAGAAAGTACGCTGCCCAAAGTAAGAGTGGGTGGGTGCTGAATACGGTGCAGTTGAATTCGTGGCTGCTTTTCGTTTTTTTTTTTTTAATTTCTGTCAGTAGTTTCTGTGTGGAACTAGACACTGCATCACCAGCCGCATTTTTGACATGATGTTCACGGCGCTTTCTTACTTTCTTTGTGTGTGTGTGCACTCGATTTATTACACATTTTCCCTTTAAAAAGGGAAACTAAATAGCGGTGTCATTGCTTATGGGGGATGTGCTATTGTGTGTTTCATTTTATAACGTTGCTTAAAATGAGGAGTTACTGCATCCAGAACATGCTATGGCATTTGACTGGCATCGTTCGCCGTTCTCATGCACCAGGTTGCAATGGATGGCATCAATAAATGCGATGAGATGAAATAACTTTACTATCTACACCTGTTTACTTAAGCTTGTAAAATGAAAGGGTCGTCCGCTGAATGGTCAAGAAAATTACTGCACTGAGATTTTGCGTTGTCTCGTATTAGGTGTGCGAGGAATTTCTTGTTTTTCTTTTCTTTTGCAGTTTTCTACAATTTCCCGCATCCCCCCTTCCCTCTTTACAACGCAAAGGCCATATGGGCTTGCCATAAGAACGGTATCGACCGACCGACTTTCAAGTGATTTATATCTTTTTTGTTTCATCATTTATTATGCTGTAGCCCACGTGAAGTTTCAGTTTACCGAAAACCTGCCCTGTTTACCCCTAACATCCCCCTTCCGCTTCGCATGGGAGGCCGCCTAAAGACGCTTTCGGCACTTCCTTTTTGTCAACACAAAACGAATAGAGTGGAAAGTTTTGTTAAAGACGCTAGAAGTTTTTGTTATGGGCGTCATAGAGGGAAAGCGAGAACCTAAACAACTATTCGTAATATGGTTCTTCTATCTATATTTAGTTGTTAGTATAAATGAAGGAGGAAGGTAGGTAGATTCTATTTCAAGAGCGAAGGCAGGAAGTTAGTGTGACGAGCTTGATGTTGGATGCCTCTTTTCGCGTGAACACGACAATGCAGCCGGATACTCTCGTCGCCATATGATCCTGCAGTCAGGCTGGTTTCTGAGTCTGTTCTTTGCATGTGGTACGCTTTGGTTTCAGATGTACTAACGCACTGCAGAGGATTTGGAAAAGGGAAGAAGTGTCGTGGTGACGCTTTTAGCTGCGGCAACTGGCTCTCTTTCGAGTTGTTTAGAAGAGTAGCGCTCTGTTTTTCCCCCCTTCCCCCTCCTCTTGTGGGTGGAGAGAGGGACTTTACAACCGTTCTGCGGCCATGTGGTGTACAACGACGTTCTTCTTCAAATGCTACAGACATCTTACAGACTTCTCACGTGCTGACTTATTTTTGTGCCGCCCATATCTCTTTCTCTCTGTATCTACCCAGTCGAACAGTTGACTGCGCAGAAGTGAAGAAAATGGGCGCCCTTAAAATGTATTCACTTTTTTTTTTCCGTTTTATGTAGTACAAGAATATCTCAGCTGTAAGTTGTGTTGTACTGGAAATGCGAAACCCTGGTGATTTTTTATTAAATATATATATATATGTATATATATTGTGCTATTTTTCGATTGTGGGATAATTTCAGGTTTGTAGTTCACTTTTTTTAAAATTTTATTTATTTTGTGTTCGGGGGCAGGGGGTACGCCTTCCACATGTTACGCACACTTCACATGTTTCAAGGGTGGTTTCTGTGGATGCATGGAGGCATGTTGATACCATACTTCTGTAAGTTAAAGTTAACCGACACCATCTTTCGGGTGAATGGACTGGCTGAGGTGCTACATACGGTGGCGACAAGGACTCTGGCGTTCTGCATGGTTTTTTTCCATTTTTCTTGTGAGCATGACATGGTGACAAGTCTATTTCTGGGAGAGCTGTTCTTGTTTCTTTTTTTTCTTTGTAGTGCCGCTTTCTTCTTTCATTTTCTCATCTTCCTCTTGTGTGTGCACTTAAGCGCGAAAAAAAAAAAAATTAAAAAAAAAGGAATAATTCGATAATATATTTTTTTCTTAACACACCAACCGAAAAATTGGTGAAAGAATGAGTGGTGTTGGAGTTGTGGAACCGGCAGTGGCGGCAGCAGCTCCAGGCTCTGCAGCAGCAACACTCGCGCCGAAGAAACGCCTTCCCGGGTGGCTTTCGATGCCTGGCGGTCCCCCAGAGCCGAATGTTGCGGCGTTTCGCAGCGAAATGAAAAAGCTCGCGGACCAAAAGCGGGAGCTTCTGACAGAAGTGAAAGGCCTTCGCGCATTGCTGGCACCGCGCAAAGGACATGAGGAGGTGGAAAAGGCACGGGATGAGATGCGACAACGGACGGCGGAAATTGAGTCTCAGCTGAAAATAGAACAGGAGCGGCGCCATAAAAAGACTGAAGAGATTCACAAGATTAAGAAGGTTCACGACGACTGCTTAAACAAGCTTCGCAAGCTGTCTGATGGCCTGGGTGGGTTTAAAACCGTCAAGGAGATTGATGAGGCTATTGCATACATGTCACGCAAGATGGAGACGAGTGGAGGTGGTTTGGCAGCAGAAAAGCGTGCATTGCGACAAATTGGCAAGCTGGAAGAGGCCAAGAAACAATTCTCGGAGCTGCAGCCTCTCAATGAAGTCATCTCCAAGGGTGAGCACTCTGAAGCAGTGATGCAGCGTGAATTGCAAGAAATCAACGAGCGCATTCGTAATCTCACTTCCAAGCACAACGAGGAGCGATCGACAAGGATCCGGAAGGAGCAGGAGCTTCGAGAAACTGGAGTGAATCGTCAAGAGGTGTATAAAAAGTGTGATGCGATTAGCGCAGAGATTAACAAACTGAACGAGGAGATGAGCATGCGGCAGGAAGAGCTCAATAAGGCCATGGATGCTTGGAACACATGGAGGGAAGTGGCGCGTGCCGAGTACGCCGCGAAGCTGGAGGCCAAAAAAAAGGAGCGTGAACGTCAGATCTTGGAGCGCAAGAATGCTGCAAAATTCGAAGAAAAACGGGCACGTGCGTTAAGACGACAAAACCCTTATGAGGTGGAGGCAGATGCGTGTGGCACGCTTGTGCGTTACCTCCGTGAACAAAAGATGATGGTGGTGCGAGAGGAAGAAGAAAAAGCAAAGAAGGAGGCTGCAGCGGTATTTGATCCCTCCAAGTTTGCTCCCGAAGGTGCTGTTGTGCTCAACGATGGCAAGAAGGGAGTGGTTCCAGGCAAACGCGCCGTCGGAGGCCAAAAGAACAAGCAAGGGAATGGCAGTACCAAGAATCGCGTGTTGCAGCATAGTGAAGATAGGGTGCGACTATTCCAACTTATTGGTGTTGAGCCGCCACTGGCACTGGCCGCTATTGACGACATCATCCAGCTCATTCGCGCCAAACAAAAGGAGTACGAGAGCCACATCAAGACGGGTGAGCTAGAGTTATCCAGTGACGATGAAGACGAAGAAAAAGATGAGGCCGAACATGATACTACTGTCCAAGAGGCGGTGAGCGGAGTTGAAGAAGATGCGAGGGCTGTCGTTCTGTGACGAACCTTGGGAAGGGCAGTGTAGCCACCACTCCCTTTCTCTCTCTACACACATATATATATATATATATATATATATATATATATATATATATATGTATATCTTTTTTTTCCCTCTTCAAGAGGGGAGGGGAGAGAGATGCATCCGTGCAAGACTGGGTGCCGGCGGACGAAAAAAACTGAGTAGGTGTGCGCGTTGCCCGGAGCCTATTATTGCATTGGTGGAAACACCGCATGCATCCGAGAAAGGAAATCCCTAGCGAGCAGGTATAACAACAACAAAAAAAAAAAGCAGCGGCACAAGGAGCAACGAAATGGTGTGATAACATCATCTACAATCAACAGATATTATGAGGGCGAACCATAATAATTAATAACAATAATATTGGTGATAGTTAATGGCAGGTGCGGATGGTGATGGTGGTGAGAAGAAACAGATGGAGCGCATGGACAGAAGTATCATTTGTGGCTGCAAAGACTAATTTTTTTTTGTTTTCTTCTGTTTTCGTCGGTGTATGCATGCAGGAAAGCAAAGTAGACCCCCCCCCCTCCACACACACACACACACATGCACATGCACATGTGTATACCTGTTTATATATTAGAAACAAGTAAAATAAGAAAAATGAAGACAATACGAAAGAAACATTTTTTGTTTGCATTTAGTCTCTCCTTTCCTCTTTTTGTGCCACCCCCTTTTTTTCTTTTTGTACACGAACAAATGAACCCACGCATGAGGAAAGAGAAAACAGGGTGGGTGGGTGGGGGAGCAGCGGGTAACTCGGTATTTTTGTTGCTTCCTCGCTTTTGATTGTTTCATCACCACCAGATATGCCCCCTTTTTTTTTCCCCTCTTCCGCGTGAAGGCGTGTGAGTCGCTTTGCTTCTGTGGGCCACGCTTCTGTTTATGTGCTGACGCCTGCACATACTTTGAAATGTGCACGCGCTTTTGTTATCCCCTTTTTGTTGCCCTATCCGCCGTCACATCTGCTGCTGAAAGAGGTCGCACGAAGACAAGAGAGCGAAAGGGAAGAGAAAGTCATTTTAATACTGAGTGTGCAGTACAAAAACAGGGGATTTTTTTTTTTAGGAAAGCTATTTAAACTAGAAGAAAAAAAAAAGACAAGTAAAAAGGGACAAACATAAACAAATAGCAAAACGAAAAGGGAAGCGTAGTCTGTGTCACGCACCAAACATGTCGCAACTCGCGCATAACATTAAGCTCTCTATTTTCGACCCAGTTGCGACCTACCGTGCCAATCGAATCATATGCACTATAGGTCCCAGCACGCAGAGCGTTGAGGCTTTGAAAGGACTTATCAAAAGCGGTATGTCAGTTGCTCGCATGAACTTTTCTCATGGTAGTCATGAGTACCACCAACAAACAATCAACAATGTGCGCGCAGCAGCTGCTGAACTTGGGGTGCACATTGGCATTGCACTGGATACAAAGGGGCCAGAAATCCGCACCGGTTTGTTTGTTGACGGTGAGGCTATTCTGGAAGCGGGCGATACAGTTCTTGTGACGACGGACCCTGCCTTTGAAGCGATTGGGACAAAAGAGAAGTTTTACGTGGACTACCCACGCCTAACCACGACGGTGCGTCCTGGTGGGTTCATTTACGTAGATGATGGCGTGTTGAACCTCAAGGTGTTAAGCAAGGAAGATGACTATACACTGAAGTGCCACGTATACAATGCTCACCGCCTGACGAATCGCAAAGGGTGCAACCTGCCGGGCTGTGCAGTTGAGCTTCCTGCAGTTTCAGCAAAAGATCGCGAGGATCTTATCTTTGGTGTGGAGCAGGGTGTTGATATGATTTTCGCTTCCTTCATACGCACAGCTGATCAGGTGCGGGAGGTGCGTGAGACACTCGGTGAAATGGGCAAGGATACACTTATCATATCCAAGATAGAGAACCACCAGGGTGTGGAAAACATTGATGCCATTATTGAAGCAAGCGATGGCATCATGGTGGCGCGTGGCGACCTTGGGGTGGAGATTCCAGCGGAGAAGGTTGTTGTGGCGCAGATGATCATTATCAGTAAGTGCAATGTGGTCGGAAAACCCGTTATTTGCGCGACACAGATGTTAGAAAGCATGACCACAAATCCCCGCCCGACGCGTGCAGAGGTATCAGATGTCGCCAACGCTGTCTTTAACGGCGCTGATTGTGTTATGTTGTCGGGTGAAACGGCCAAAGGGAAGTACCCAAACGAGGTGGTAAAGTATATGGCCCGCACCTGCGTGGAGGCGCAGAGCGCTACCCACGAGTATGTGATGTTCAACAGCATTAAGAGTCTGCAGAATATTCCCGTGTCTCCAGAAGAGGCCGTGTGTAGCAGTGCTGTGAGCTCTGCATACGAGATTCAGGCAAAAGCAGTGCTCGTCTTGAGCAACACAGGCCGAAGCGCAAGACTTGTAAGCAAATACCGTCCCAACTGCCCTATAATCTGCGTCACCACACGACTGCTGACGTGTCGGCAGCTAAATATTACACGCTCTGTCGAGAGTGTCTTCTACGATGCGGAGCGCTGCGGCTCCGATGATGACAAGGAGAAACGTGTGCAGCTTGGTGTGGGATGCGCAAAAACTAAGGGCTACGTTGTGGCCGGTGACGTCATGGTGGTGGTGCATGCCGATCATAAGGTTAAGGGTTATGCAAATCAAACACGCATCATAGTGGTACAATAAAGGTCTGGTTTTAACAGTCAACATATGGTTGAATGAGCGATTGGGAATTTGGGAAAGGTCTAATTTTGTGTGTATGTTTGTATGTATATGCATAATATTTATTTCCTTTGGTATGGCGTACGTGTGTTTTGCGCAAACCAACTTTGGAGGCGGCCACCATCACCACAACAACAACAATAAAGAAAAAAAAACTACATAGTGTGATGTAGTTGTCTTTTTTTTTGTTGTTTATATATTAGTATATATATAAATATATAAATATATATATATATATATATATATATATATATATATATATATGTGTGTGTGTGTGTGTGTGCATTGTTAGGTTTTTCATATATTAGTTTTTTTTCTGGGTCGTAACGTGAAATGTTTTCGATGAGTTTTCTTTTCTCCTATCTTTTTTCTTTTTCCTTCGCCAGGATCCATGCACACCCTATTCTCTGTGTCTTGACTGTAAGCACTTGGGTGTGGGGGTTCAACTTCAGATGCGTATGTATGGTGACACGCATACGCATATCGATGTGTCTCTGTCTGTATGTAATGTAAGTATTTGCAAAACGCAATGCTTCTCTTTTTTTTTGGGGGGGGGGCGGGTGGTGTTGTTGTTTCCACATAAAGTGAGTGTGTTTGTAGTTATGCAGCCATCCTCAGTGCCGTACAACAAACTAGCGTACCAGACGATATTTCCGCAGTACTTAGACGCTAATCTGACTCCAAGTGAGGGACGGCGCCTCACAAAGAAACAGTCAGTGGAGAACCCGCAGCTGGAAGAGATTGCCTTGGTTCTGGGCCAATTGGGGTACAATGACTTTTTCATTGAGCGCGCCGTCTCTTTCCCGCGTTCGCAGGCATCGCAGAGGTACGCCGTTGTACCAAAAGGCTGCGTGAAGGTGGCGATCAAGCGTCCAAAAACCGAGCACTACATCCGTATGAGTGAGTTTGACACGCAGACCCGGTGTCCGACTGTGCAGGACATCGGTGGCAAGCAGGAGCTCCTTCGCCGGGTAGCTGAGATAATCAGAGCAAACGGTGGACCACGCCCGCAACCGGCAACAGTTGCCACTGTCACGGCTGCAGTCTCACGAAAGAAGTAGAAGAAGGACAAACCCCCCCCCCCCCCCCCCCCCCCAAAAAAAAAAAAAACTTGGGGAGGGGGAATCAGGCGGTTCCTTGCACACCACACGGCTGTTTTTCCAGTTGCCTCACACATTGGGTGCGTGTTTTGTTTCCGCATTTTTCTTTGTTCTTCCGCGTGTGTGTCCTACGTCTTTGTTTCCTTTTTTTTTTCGGTCTGGAGGAGAGCATGGTAATACGATGTGCGAGTTGCTCGACGGGTATCCCTATGATGTCGTATCATGGAGGTAATTTCTGTTGCTATTTCCTTCCGCCTGTTCTATCCAACTGCACTTTATGCGCTCACTGTTACCATTCTTTTATGTTTGTGTGTGTGTTAGAAAATGGCATCGCTTGGTTCTGATGTGCAGAAGACAAGCAACGAGCTAGTCTTGCTCATCGAAGAAATGAAAGAACGTCGTGCAGAGCTTGACAAGAGCATCATGCGCGAACAGGCTGATCAGGATCGTGTGATGACTGAGTTGGAAGCGATCAACGCCCGCCTGCACGCAATCGAGTGCAGCCTAAAGAATAAGTTGGCAGCGAGATCAACGCTCGACAAGGTAATTCGAGACACGTCGGAGGCGTTCAAAGGAATAGCTGAGGACTCGAGGAAGCTGCTCCAACATGTGCGCGATGAGACGTCAACGCTCTCACGGCGCGACGCAAACTAGATCCCTCTGGCGGCAATGGGGCCTCAGCTGCCACCATGGCCTTCACAAGAGCAACAACAACAACAAACTATCGTCGGCATGTTGAGCCGATGGGTAATTAATGCTTTCCCTGTTGCAAAGGGGGTGGTGGGCCGACGTGCGCGTCTGGGGTGTTGAATGGTGACCTTTTCTTCCCATCCTTTTCCTTCTTTCCTTTTTTATCGGAGGTGTAGGAAAAGAAAAGAAGGGGACCATCAGTGCCGCCTCGCGTCGCCCACCTTCCCCCCGAAAGTCGTAGCGACGGCACCACCGCGCTGGAGCGGGGCGCGCTTTGATGACTCTGGAGGCCCTGCTGCCGCGGGGTGGGGGAAAGGTTTCTTGGCCATCTGGTGCGGCCTTCGCGCCCCCGCCGCTTCTTTTTCGCCGGTTCTCCAGGCCAAAAAATGCCATTGCCAAACGCCCCCCCACCCCTGTGCTTCCCACGCTCTTTTGGCGGCGGGGCTTCGGAGGGGGCGAAAAAAACAAAAACCCCGCGCGAAAACCATAACCGAAGGGCTTTGGACCACCAGCGTCAAGCGGGGGGGGCTCTTGGGTTCGCGCCAAATGCTTTCGGGCGTGGGCGTGCACCAGAACGAGCTGCTCATTCAACTTCTTGGCGGCCTCACGCCACGCGCGAATAACACACACACGAGGGGGATACGCGCCCGTCGAAAGTTTCGTTCGGCCGATTTTGAAACCACCGAATCCTTTGGGGCAATTGAGTGCGCGACCGGCGGCGGCGTCTTTCCTGCCCAAAGGCTCCAAATACCAGCCCCGGGATCGGATGAGGGTCGCCTCTGCATTGGGCCCCTCTGTTGTCCGGCGAGGGGGCTCCGGATGCGACCCAGCTTTCGCCCCCGCCCCCCCTTTCATCTGGAAATAGGGGTGCCCGAAAGGCGTGCCCAACACAGATGGAACGCTCGAACGGTATCCACGCCGCTCGTCGGCAGATGTTTTTTTTTTTTGCTCTTCCAGCAAAACTCTTTTCGGCATTGACCATGGCTGGTTAGGGGGGCAATGCCGCAGGCTGCCAGGCAACCCAGCGCAAAATAGGGACCGCAGTCGCTCTTAATATGGCGCCTCGCCCCTTTTCACTCGATCAACAAGCTTTTGCTCGATTGCCGCGCCGAGGGTCTTCGCACGTTTTCCGTGGCATGCGAAGCGAAAAAAAAAGAGGGCCGTTGCGGACGATCACCGCCCTCACGGTTGCGCTGGGTTCCGTACTCTCTGCAAAACTCTGTTTTTTTCTTTTCCCTCTTTCCAGACGGCAGGAAAAAAGGTGGGTGCGACCCGAAATTCGGATAGGGGAGATCATTTATCACGAAATGCGAACCAGCGACCTCCACCCGCACCATGCCTATCGCGTGGTGTGCCCTGGGAATTGGACCCAGCATAATCTCAGAGGTCCTGCCCGCAGTAGGAAAAATCGAAGGGAAATATTGCCATTAGTAGTGGTAGTAGCGCCATCCGAAGTGCTACAAGCACCTGAACATTACAGCATCAATCCATGAGGTGCGAAGGTCCATTCCTGCAGTTAAGCGCCCCCTTGAAGATGAGCGCAAACTCAGAGATTGGATAAATGCCTGCATGCTTGCTATTCATGTTGCGAAAGAACAAATCCTTACTTTTTTTTTTACCCGAAAAAACTAAGTCTTTTTTTTCCCTCTATGGAAGTAAGGAAAGAATTGATTTCGGCATTGCAGTTTTAGAAAAACAACCCCCCCCCCCCAAAAAAAAAGCGCTCCAATACAAGAAGAGCAGCGAGCAGAGGAATAAACAGAGAGGAAAACTAATCTCCCCGTTTAAAGCAGTGATCATAAAAAAAAAGAGCATTGCCACTTCCTCCCTTACACTCATTATTTCCTCCGTCTCACCCATCAGATTTCTAATTTCATTCCTCTCTCTCCCACACCAAACGCACAAAAAGAAATAAACCTCAACAAAAACAGTAGTTGAACCTGCGGGGGGTGGGTCCGAGTGGCAGCGAGGTGTTGATTTTACCTCCTTTTATTCGCCTCCATTCTTGATTCCCTCATATGTTCCCGGTTATGTGCTAAGAACGTATTATTCTTAATTTTGTTGCCCCCCTTGATACTCAGCGAGAGGCGTCTTTAACCATGGTTGTGTGAATTCAGCACCCTCACGAAGGACAAACACCTCAGAATCACCTGTCGTTACCACCAGCATCTCCCCTGTGGGAGACCATGAGAGGCGCCAGACAGGCTCATCAAACAACACCACACTTCGTTCCCAAGAGCCGGCGGTGTCTTTGGACTGCTGATGGCCACTCATGCCACAGCTCTGCTGTCGCTCCTCAATGACTGCATCCAACTGATCCCAAGGCTTACGATGGATAAGTACGCTCTTGTCTTGTCCGCATGAAGCGACAACAGCATGCCGTGTCGCACCACAAAGTGGGGCAAACGCAACGTCACGCACCCAGTCGGTATGGCCGTCCAACACCTCAAGGAAATCGAAGGGTTGTGGTCCAGGATCACTCTCGCGAAGACACCAAAGACGCACTTGTGAATCGCAACCACCAGACGCCAGTAGCAAGATGTCGCTTCGCTTCGGCCAAACAGGGGCGAAAGAAACACTCGTTGCTCCCATGGCATGGGCAATGTTGTTGCTATTGTTGCTGAGTTTGCAGCTCTCACGCCATGCACCACCTTGATGCACTGTCACCGCCACGGTTCCATCACTGCTAGCACTTGCTACCATTGGACTATCCTGTGCCCACTGCACCGCATTAACGCTTCCGTGGTGGCAGTCAATCACGTGCACTGGGCACCACCGTCGAGAGTCTTGTGGCACTTCTTTCCATATAATCACCTTATGATCATAGCCAGCAGAGGCGAGAGCGACTCCGAAGCGTGGATGCGCCCAGCTCACCATCCACACAGGACCTTCGTGACCGGTGAGGGTAGCGATGCGACGTATCTGACCGTTTTGAACAGCATGGATACCTATTGTACGGTCTGAACTGGCTGTCGCAAGCAGTTGTCCATAGTAATTAAACTGCGTGTCATGGATCATATCCTGATGTTCTTGTGGCTCAGCATGAGCCTGCACCAGGGCCTGCCCGCCTGTGGGTCGCTGTTGCTGTTGCTGCTGCTGCTGCTGCTGCGGCTGCTGATGAGCGTATTGCAGAGGAAAAGAAGGCTGAGGTGCGTGAAGCATTTTGACCGCGGAATGTTAATCCCTCTTGCGTATTTCCTCTTCCTCTTCTAGACGTCCCTCCACTAATTCACAATGTATCACTGCTGATCACACTGTCTGTTCCTCCTTTCCCGATCTTTGCTTACCAACCACAGAAAATGACAACAAAAAGCTGAACAAAAGGAAAATACAGCGCGCCTTCCCTCCACGACAAAAAAAAAAACATACACACAAAAAAGGAGGGAATATTTTAGGAAAAGGAGTACATCCCTTATGCATGTATAAATGACTAGCGTAGATAGGCACATACACAGATTTTTTTTCTCCCTCCACCGCAGACCCCTTGTTAGCGTTAGCACTAGGCAGAATTTAAAATCAATTCATTTGTCATAGCCTCCTACCAATGGCCATCACGCTTTCCAAAGCGGCAGTGGCTGCCCGGTTACTCATACCGTAGTGAAAATCCTCTACAACTTCATCATCACCCACCCATTCTTCCTGCAGTGCATCGTCACTCGCCCAGGGTGTGAAATTTGTGGAAATCGAAGAAGTGATTCCACTCTCAGGTGCGTCGCGACTAGCCACTGCTAAATGCCGTAAAAGGGCAAGCTCATATAGCGCCAGGTGTGTGTGCGCTAGTCTCCACTCCTCGCGCTCTAAAATCGCCCGCGACACTTTCCAACCAGATGACAAGAGCTTACGTAGCTCCCTTTCACTTGCTGCCTCACCACCAGTCTCCTCATCGTTTGTGAGATTTTCCACTTCACGACGTTTACTCTTTCGTCCCCTCGACGGTGATATCTCATCATTATTCACATCATCCTCCGCCTCCCACTGAAGACTCTGAGGAATCCTTCGCTGCACCACCGCCACTGACCAGTCTCTTCTGTTAAATGGAAGGGGACAATATTGCAAAAGATCGTTGTGACAAAGTGTAGACTGGTTGTCCTCTCGTACATTCATACGCAGAGTTGGGATACATGGCACATTTCCACCAAGGGCTTGCCTCTTTCCAAGCCAATACTGCCGCACCTCTTCTACCACAGCCGCATCTGCCCCAGTTGCAACAACGCTGTCAAAGCTTGAGACAGACTGTCTCTGCACGGGAATCTCGGGATTGCAGTAACTCCCTATCTCAAATGCCGTTATCAGATCCTCAAATAGAGTAAGAGAAATGTTGTGCCGGGATAAGGATGATAATGGTGAAGAGGTTGCGTTTTGAGGAGACAAAATAGGGGACTCAATTTTCCCAGTCTTACCCTTTGTTGTTACTGCGGTTGCTGATGATGACAATGATGGCATCGCCGTCAGACGTCGTGCGAGCCAAAGACGGTCGTATTGATCTGAAATGTAGTGCACTGTTACACGCCTCCGCTGTGTGACCGGTTCAGAACCGCGCAGTTGATAAATAGGCAACACGAACGGATCCAACTCCTCAAGGGATGAGAACCATTCAGGAAGCACCCGCACTTCAGGACGTGCAATGGAAGCAGGGGCAGTACTGTTCGCGCCACCGCCTGAGAGTGTCTGCCCCAGAGACGGCGTGCCAGCCTTTTTGGGTGGGACACTGGCGGCAGCAACAGCAGTGGTAGATCCCAGGCCAGTAGACACGAGCGATGACGCCGACTCGCCTCGAAAAGATTGAGTGCGCTGGATAGCACCGTTGCTCCCACTACTACTAACAGCAGTTGATACGTTATTGCTACAAGAAACACTATCTACGCCTGTCAAATGCGGAACAAACGCTTGCTGCTGCACATTCACACGATGAAGCGCAAGCTCTTGCGAAGCCAATAATCTTGGGTGAATCATTCCTTTTAATTTCAGTTGCGGACGGTGTTTCTAGCTATGGTATTACCGCAACACCACACACCCCGCTAAAGCGTAGTGAACCTTCTCAACGCTACAATATATATATATATATATATATATATATATATGTTGCAACTGATCTTCAGGCTATGAAAACGAATTCCACCCCCCAAAAAAACGAAAAATAGATCGAGGAAAAAAGAACGCACCATGAGAATAGAAAGAGAAAAATCCAAAAAAAAAACAACAGCATGTCATTGCACCCATCAGGGTGAGAGCTGCAGTTCACTTGATGGCATATCACTTCATGGGGGGATTAAAAAAAAAAAAGAAGAACCCAAGTGACATCACACATCGCATTTAATAGATGCGAAATAACATAGAAAAAAAAAGCCCATTGGAAAACCGGAGGGAAAAAGAAAAGGAAAATAATGGAACGAAAGAAGAGCAAGGAAAAGACAATCATCACATCCTTATTGCTCTTGTCATCATACACACAATGTCCTCTTACTCTTCACCTCTCACCCGCTTTTTTCTTCTCCGTATCACACAGACTTGACTCATGATGCATGCAGAAACTCGAGAGGAAGACGAGAGAAAAAAGCCCTTTCATCTGGTGTTATGTTGATCCGAAGCACTAGCGAACAACCACAAGACCAAAAAAGAGAAGAAAAAAGAACAGAATGCCAAATATCTTGAGTATCAGTCCTCGATTAGAAGTAAGATTAGCCAAGTAACGCATCAGTTCGTTACTTCCGGCATTTACATGCCGCAATGCGTTATCTACGTCCGTATCGATCCGAAGAACAACCTCGTCCTGCTCCTGCACAAGTCGCGAAAAATCATTGAACAATTCTCCTACCTCAACAACTGTAGCTTCAAGTTCCCTCACCGCTTCAGCGCGTTGCTTATAGTAATGCATATTAGTTTTCCCTGTCATCAGTTGTTGTTGTTGAAGTTGATGCTGTTCCTGATCCTGAAATAATGCACTTTCAAATGACTGCGGACGCTCACCTGTGGTAAACATATGACGACGCTGTGCATTGTCCTTCATTGTCCGTGTTTGTTGCTGTAGCATCGTGCGAAATTCTTGTCCAGTACGGGCGAGTCGTGTTCGCAGTGTGGCCACCACGGTATCACCATGCTTTGTGGAGGCTTGTAGCCGGCCATCCGAGTCCCTCCCCCGACCCCATAAGCTGTGGGACTCACCAGTGCCACCACCGTTCCTCTTCACCGTTGCCGATTTCTGCGCCACCAACGCACGTTGCTTGAGCTCGTCCAGTGTCTCCAAATCCGTTTGAAGCCGCTGCAAAGAGGACTTCACCATCTGCGTCAGCCCCGTTATCTCAGAAGACTGGTCCTCAAAAACACTCTGACGTTGGGTCAATTTTGTGAGCCGCATGATGGACTCCGACACACGTGCGAGATCCGCTGAAAACGCCTGGGCAAACCGGTTAAAAAGCTGCATCTCATTGCTTGAGTGCAAACCCGTCTGCCTCCCTAGTGAAAGCTCTCCCAATTGCAGAGCAACAGGGTTGCTATCCTGAATGCCTGCACCATCCCCACTCTTCATGCTATCGAACAAGCTGTAGAGCTCGCGGGATCGGTCACGCTGAACAACCATTCCTACTACCGCCACAAAAGCAATATTTCTTTCCTCACACTAACCCCTTTTCCAGCTAAACAGAAGGGCAACAATCATCTTTGAAATAGTGTGCTCGTTCGCGGGATTCACATGATCTGTTGACCATACAAGAAGATTGAGAATACTGGAGGCGTGCAAATGGACGTCGTTTAGCCCTTCAACTTGCACACACACACACACCACTGCTCCCCATAGACACACTGTAGTGACAGATGATAGATACGGGGAGCAATATACAAGGATGGAAGTCTGGGAAACCTCTAAGTATATATATATATATATATATATATATATATATATGTGATAGAAACAACAGATAGGAAGAGACACTAGTTAGAGGAAGTTGAGCTGTAATTCGTTACATCATCATCACTATAGTCCTCAATTTCACCTTCATCACTACTGCAAACACCCTCCTTCGTTCGCGCTCGCTTACGCTTATTAACGTCTCGGTTACCGCGAATGGGGTCCATCCACTTCTGCATCTCTGCCTCAAGAAACGCGCAATATGCTTCAGGAACAAACACAGATACCGCCTCACTACAAGCCCACGAGGTCCCTTTTAGGCCCTTTTTCTCCTCGTCCTTTGCCGTTCCGTTTGAAAAAGTGCAGTTCGGCACAGCACTGATGTCATTCCTTTTCAGAAGAGCAGCCACAAGGTTTCCTTTGTGCCGCTGATTCAGGCGCATCACCATTTCAAAAGCAGGAGCGTCCCGAAACGTTACCATCGAACCCATTTCAGCACGAACGCCCTTCAACCGAAGGCGCAGCTCATCTACAGATAATGAGAGATGGTTGTCGCCGCCGCTGCTACTACAGTTGTCGTTGTGAGAATCCATGGGGTTCCCTACAGCAGCAACGACAAAGACAGCAGAAAAAAATAAAATAAAAAGAAAATTGCACCCTCTCCCCTCCTCCACCATAAAAACCGAGAGCCCTCACTTAAAAAGGAAAAGAAAAAGAATTAGAATAATAATACCGCGATGATAATGATTATCATCTCTTTTTTTTTTTGCTTTTGAGACCCTTGTTGTTAATTCCGTGAACAAATAGAACACCCAGCTGCCCAGATGATCTGTTGATAACTGTACGCACTCTTTTTTTTGTTGTTGTTTTGCACCCAATGAATAAATGCGACACCATAAATGAACTGTACATGCTGTCCAACACCACTAGGGGTCGCAACAGGTCCTGGACGGAAGGGGGGGGAGACTATTTGCTTTTTTTTTTTTTGGTCACCCCTCCCTCCCCCCTCCAAACCACCAGAGACCCCCCACTTCACATAGTTTCATCTTTTTACATACAAATGGGCGTATTGTGCCGGACATCACAGCCACGCTCACGGCCCACCACCTCGTTCGTCATGATGTTCCGCCTAGTCCAAAGAAAACTCTTTACTTCCTCTCCCTGCAAAGTACAAAATTGATCTCTCTGCGAAAACATGATAGCTGATCTTTGCATTGTTTCTTCCGTCATGATTTCTCGACTAAATTTGGCGGGCAAAGAACGCTGCATCCGTTCCCACTTCAACTGATAATACCGTGCCTCCTTGTGCTCCCTATGAAAGAGATCAAAAATCACACCAAAATGAAGACGTTGAAGCCTCCCAATACCCAACCGCTCATCTTGCTCAGTCTCTTCAAACAGGAACAAGTGCCGTGCTTCTCGTCTCTTCCAGATATGGTACGCTAAAGAACGCTGATGCTCAACCACCGCTTCGTTGGCCTCCTCCATCCGTTCACGCTCTACTTGACGCCTTCGACTGTCAACCCAGTCATTTACTACTCGCCCTTCAATCACACTTCGAGATGCCGGCTCGTTCAGAAACATAATTGTCCGTCGAGAAAGAATTTCTAACGTACAGACGGCTTCAAGAAGCATCTCGAAAAACTCCCCGGCAATGACTCTTCTCTCCACCTCCTCGGTTTCTGAGACGGATAACGAAGGAAGAAAAGAACGTCTCCATTCTGCCACGTTCAGCACATCTCCTGCGTAGCGACAAATACCGCAAAACTCTCCCCTCTCGTATTGACTCAACATAGCTCTCTCCATATACTCATTTTTAAGAACCGCCATAAGGAGACCAGAATAAAAACGATTTTCACGCGCTGTGAATGAGTCATAAAAGCATCGGAAGTACCTTCGCTCCTTTGGGCTTTCCTTCACTTTAGGTTTCCTTTCAACGAAGCTACCGAATCGTAGATGGTTCTCCTCAGCCCGCATACGATACCACACATCCTCTTTCTCCAGAAGGTAGTTATGAAGGATAGAAAACCGCACAACCGATTCGTCTAAAGGCGCATCTTCGACATCCGGTTCTTTCATCTCCTCCTAGCTCCCACCCCTACACTAGCAGACCTGTATAGAGATACGATTGTATTGACGTCTATGTCTTTATTTCCTCTACCCTTCTCTTCGTTTAGAAAAGGAAAAATGTTTTACCCCACCCAACTCAAAAATAAAACGAGGGTCAACACCAACCAGAAATAATGCGGACAGCACTAACAGCGACAGTGGGTGTACAAAGAGCCCCCCTCCCCTAATATATATATATATATATATATATGATGATGAAGGAAACACCATTAAAAAAGAAAAAAGAAAAAAAAAGTGTGGGTAGCACACCACATATTTAGCGCGTCCCACAGGTTTGTAACCACGAAGGAAGCGGGTATATTACACATTCAATTTTGTTCCTACGATTCCATATGGAATCCAGCTTATTCCATGATGTAAAGCAGGGATCACTAATGTCATTCCATTTATGATTCATGCAAGAATTATTACCCTCGGTTTTGGAGAGGCTTTTTGTATTAACAACTGTTAAGGTTTCAACCTCACCCACTGAGGCGGCAAGAAATCCAAATGTCGAGTCTGGGGATAACACAAGATGCTTACACAATGAAAGCAGCACCACATCTCTTACTGCATCCCACTCGTACATGGCGTTTAGTCCAGTACTTTGCAACCCATCGGGTTGATCAGAATGCAGCATAATAAACTTTGCATCAACCCCAAACGACACAGTACTAAAATGGCGTTTCGCTGCACGGTACATGGTAGCCAAAAAACACACTTGAGGGGCAACAAAAGTTCTCAAAATACGCCCCACACATTGAGAAAACAACTGGATAAGACGAGAAACATCAAGCGATGAAAGGGAGCGAATATGCAAGCCCAGATATCTTCGCATTATTAATGAACCACTGGGCTTCATGGCGCGTAAAACACGAGACATAACAGGACGAGAGGGAAGGAAAACAAGAGGCAACAAGGCCCTGAATGGATTTTTAGCAATCCATTTGCTCATAGTGCGCTCGGTACGTTGATTCACATAAAATATCGGAATAAAATACTGATTTGTCCAAACGTAGACAAACTTTTGAAGAGAAAAAAAATCTGGTTTACTACTGTTGTAAAAACCCGAGCAAGCGAAATACCCCCAGAGCTTCAGATTCTTATCATGGCCAGCACGTATATCCACCTTAACGTGACCCTCCTTGTACAAATCCACCTGCTTAGAGCCTTCAGACGACCTAAACTCCTCTGGGTACATCCTCTCAAACTCAGAGAGTGACATCATAGGGAACAAACCACAAAAAATCAGCTCATTGGGTACGCGAGGAGAATTCTCCCCGTTGGAAAACCAGAAATTTTCCCGGAGATTTTCATAGCGAAATTCCTGGGAAATGTGGCCATGTCGCACAATAGGGGGCCGAGTCTGTCTAACATAATGTGCCCTGGACTCTGGCAAAGGTGTGAACCAATCCTTCATCAACAAAACACGTTTGGATAACATCGCAGCAACTAGTAAGCTCGCAATTGCCTGAATACGGTTACCCAAACCACCACTAAGCGCCCAAATAATATACTTTTGCCCTTTCTCTGGATGTCCTTTCGAAACCGCCAGGTGTCGACGTTGTTGCTCAAGGAGTGCAGCTTTAAATTCACGGTTGTAACGATGAGGAATCACTTCGTCCCACACCCACTTGACGATCGTTTCACAAAAGACTCTGTTAGCCTCAACGTCATCATCAGTTTTGTTGATAGATGAGCCCACATCGTCCATTATTTGGTAGACCTTCTGCACGTAGGCGTCCATCCAGCGCTGAGGAATCGGGCGTATTTCACTCTCTGCAAACTCCTCGGTCCAATGAAAGTTAAACAAAATATTCCAGATAGAGACGCATACAAACAAAGAACAGAGAATCAGAAGGTGCCGAAAAGCTACGGGCTTCCAACAGAAGATAAATGCGATCATCTGCCATCCATTCCTTTTTCCCCTTTCCATGCCTCTCCGCACGTCGACATACACACACACACACCGAGAGAGAGAGAGAAAAAAAAAAAAGTGCGGCGTAGATCAAATCACCTAAGCACAACCACAACAAGTCTGGATGCAAGACGTCCACAGATGCAAATAAAGAATGATATGAAACACATCACGCCATAAATAATAATAATAATAACAAAAACAACAACTAAAGAAAAGGGCCAAGATGCACCCTGCCCCACATCAAAAAAAAAAAAATGACAAAGACATGAATAAGTAGCCTTTCCACAAGAGAAACCACCTTCTTCGTCTACTTTACATTTGAACATCAAGCGTTGGGGTATCACACCCACTTTTAAGACGGTATTACCAAAAAAAAGGATTCGTGCACCACGGAAAATTTACCGTCTTCACATCCAACCACCAACTCAAACGCATCCACCTTTTCTTGCAAGAAGGAATCCATCTCCTTCCTTCCATCCTCCAAGCCAGCACCAATTATTCCAACACTCTGGTGCAATATGCACATACACCTTACAGACGAGATGTGCAAGTATGTGGCGATAGGATACGAACTACCCTGTTTGAAGCGGTAAATCCAGCATTCGCGGGTTGAGACAAGAAAGTCTCCCCGATTTTTGGGAAGCAGTGCAATAAAAGTTACATTCTCGTGTCGATGCTGCGTCAGATTTTTGCCCCCCCTCCTGCCAGTAGAGCTATCGAAAAGATGTTTTTTGTTACTACCAACTGTTTGTTCGCGCGCGGTTGGTATTGACTGCCACGATTCAGCTACCGCCACAGCAGCAGCGACATCCTCGTTGTCATGAAGCAGGTAATACTCTTGTAGAAGGGTACCGAGTTTAAGATTCCACAAAAAAACACGTCCATCTTCACCCCCTGAAAAAACAAAATTGCCATCCACAACGAGTGCTGTGACAGCCTCGGTGTGGCCAACCTGAATTGTTGATCGTGAGTTGGACGCGGAGGATTTCGATTCTGAGCATCTTGAAAAGCTAAGCTTGATCAATGAAACGTTTTGAGCGGCCGGTCGCCATGATGGAGGCGGTCTCGATGGAACCCTACAACACGGCTCCAAGGTTTGCACATGCCACGAACTGATTGTCCCTCCGCTATCACCAATGATAAACAACTCATTAACGCTTTGAAAGGTAATACAAAGAAGCTCGTTGTGGCTCACCCTAGTTCGAGCATATGGCAACACTCTGACGTGGTCAGTATACACCCAAACCCCCAGATACCCATCAAACGAAATGGTGGCCAGGAGTTCATTTGTATTTTTCTTACCAACAGGATCGTCTTTCATTCCAAGACGTGCAAGCATACGCTGTTGCTCATCACTCTTTGAAATACAAGCCTCTGTAAGTCCAGAAATAGCATTTTGGTGAAGCTTCTTGTACCACACACATGTTGTAAGTTGATGACTGCATGGCCAGAAGCGAACACTACCATCGTCATGCCCTGTAATTGCCAATTTAAAGCGGGTACTAAAATGGAAACTTGTAATATCATGACAACCACTTTTTTGTGTCTCCAAAAAGGCTCCATTTTTCTTTTCCACCACCGCAAGTGGTGGCGCATTAAACGAAGAAACCACATCGTCAGATGGCGGCAGCTTAAGTGAGATAACTGTACATGAGCTCGCATCTTCCTTGGAAAGGTTCCGAGGGTGATAAGAACGGAGCAGTTCAAATTTCGGACCCCAAACGCAAATTGTACCATCCATAGAAGATGAAACAAAAGAGGCACGCTGTCCACTGTTCACCTCCTCTATCAGTTGCTGAAAACACTCCGACGTGAGACTCATATTCGCCAGCTGTGCCCCTTCAGCCTCATCGCTGTTTTCATCACCTTGCCCTTGAATACTACGATCATCATCCTTATCCCCATCATTGCAGACGGCTTCATTGATGGGGGAAGTTGATGTGCCATCGTCAGTTTTTATCGACCGTTTTGAAGTGCCATTTACTTTTCCATCTACCAAAAGCCCATACTTTTCGAAGGCTGCAATCTCCCCATCGTTGCTCCCATCTAGCATGTTAACCTCCTTCAACGACACTGAAGAAGCATCATAGAGAAAGATCCCCACAACGGGATCTTGATGGGCTCGAAACTCCAACTTCGCGTCTGCTGATATTACCACCTCACAGAGCTCCAGAGACATGTTACACACAACAAAAAATGGTATATTTTCTACCATAAGCGATCTGTGTTTTATATCGGACGGCATCTTCAACCCCTGCAACTTCGAATCATAAGAAGTAGTAAAAGAATTTAGTTGATGTTTTTTTTGATACTGCACACCACCCTGACCGCCTCTTGTACCACTCTCATAGTGTAGTGTACCACAAGGAAGAAGACGAGACGCGGTATTGTTCCTCCCATCGTCACTGGTTTCAGGGACCTTCCACGAAGTGAGCATAGTATTATTGAAGTTATCCCACACAAAGACAGTGTTCCGACAGTCCAGTAACAACAAGTAATCATGTGAAGTAACATACAACACATCAATAAAACGTAAAGCATTCATTCCACCAGGGCAAGTCGGAAAGGGTTTTTTCCACTTTGGTTGAGATATTTTTTTTTCCCTTTTATGGGATTTTGAGAGTGCCCATGTCGCATTATCCTGTGTTGAATCATTTTTTACGGGAATCAGACCCGGATGTTTTACTACCGCCGTGACGCTCAGACGATTCATATCAAGAAATCGAACCATAGAGCCATAACCGAGAGTAATGAACAAATTACGTTCTACCAAAGGGATAATTCGTGTGGTGATAGCTGTATTCTTCTCACACATTCGCAATCGATCCCCGGAAAAGTCTTCTCTCTCCCGCGATGAGTTGCAGTTTTCTATGATCCGTGTTACATAAAGTGCACGCTTATCAATACCACGTTTAAGATGTTTTCCTAAAAAATTCTTATCACATGATAAACCGTGCATGTTGCCAGCACTTTCTTTGTCACCACAATTCTTGTTCCACCGGTCTAATGGGATAGAAACTTTGCATGGATTTTGAAGGGCTTCCAATAAAAACTCCCTCCTCTGCGGAGATTTAGACGAGGTGGTTTGTCCAGATAACGCGCGCCCCTTAAAACAGGTGACTTGGCCACCCTCACTCACTATCAGCACGTCGTCCCCCTGTACACAGCGATCTGGCGCGCACCAAATGTGACGCACCCATCCACCGCAATGGAACACTTGCCATTCAACATATTGTGGGACCTTACGTTGAGAGGATCGGGCTTCAGGAACACTAGCCACCCACACTTTGACGCTTCCATCTACCCCGCCACTTATCAGGAACTCACAATGCGTGGAAAGAGCGCAAATCCCGCTTCCGTGAGCATGATCAATGCGCTGGATAAGACGCCGATTTCGAACATATGTGCAAAACTGCTGCGTAGTACGCATATTGCGCGCGTCTTTATCATGGTTGTGCTTTTCCTGCCATTCCCCTCGGTATTTCTGGTGTAAATCCCAAACCAATAGAGTACCATCTGTCCCACCCGAAACTGCCAGATCAGTATGGGAGGCGTAGACTAGAGAGAAAACGGCACCCACGGGGTGGTAGCCAAGCAACGAAAGTCCCTTAGGTGCACATTCAGTCAATTTGTAGAGGGGATTGTTGTCCTCCGTTTCGTTGTAAGAAGTAAGACTTGAACTTCCTTCGTCAGTCCCAGATGATGATGTTGACTGGCCATCGTCAAGAGTTAAATATTGCTTGTTTTGGCTCAGAAAATCAATATAGCTGCATTGACGCTTCAACAACAGTGTCTTATATCGACGTCGAATACTAAGATCAGCCTCAAAAGCACGTAAATTCACATACACCACTGCCCCAGTATTGTATCCCCATAGAACTTCGGAGTCACTAATTGTGTAACCGTTATTGTCGTCATGACTTCCCGGGAAAAAAGTCTCCTCATATTTTCCATCATTATTTAATGAATTTGTACTCTTGTTTGTGGCACGATCTTTCCGCACTATCTCAACGGCGGAAATATATGATGGGTCAACCTGCTCAAATATGCATGAAGCGCTATCGGTTGGTAGGTTTCCCTGGTCCCCCAACGTAGTAGAAAGAGAAGAGACATCTCGTCGTTGCTTCGCTTTCATTGTTTCACGATCAAACTTCTTTGAGTGCAAACCGGACTCTTTGATGTTATCACGCGGCACTTGCGGCCGTCTTCCTACACCATTCAGAAAATTGCGTACCAACTCGTCACTGAAATCACCGCTGATGCCCGAGTGAGAAAAAAAAGCTGGAATTTGCATACCCGATCGCGGTGAGATCGCTTCCAGTAGGGAGATCAGTGAAAACCCCGTCATGCGGAACTTTCCTGCATGTACTCGAAGAAGCAGTTCGGGTGGCACGCGCGGATAGGACTGCCGCTGCACCACAACTGTTGTGACAGGGAACGGTGCTTCACGACCAATCCCGCACTCCATTGTACGGAACAGGTCCTACGAAAAAGAAATATTAAAAAAAAAAAAACAGCAACTAATAGTGCACTTGCTCAGGACCCTTCCACCCGCTTACCAGCTTGTTGTTGTTTTCACTTGTTGCCTCCTCCCTTCCCTCCTCGCTTTTTTTGATATTTTTTTTTTCCACCTGGTCGCACTCCAACAAACCACCACCCCCACCCCTCCTTCCCTTATAGAAAAGCGAAAGTAAAAAATAAAAATGCCATTAAAGGGAACTTTTCCCGGCACAGACAACAAGAGTGGCGGAGTGCAGTTGTAGTTCACTAAAGCCTCGCAAACCACAAACTGTCTCCAAGAGGTCATCGACGAAAACAATATGAACAGATGAGAAGGATTGTAGGTATTCCCTCAAGAGATGATGTAGCAGCCGTTTGGAATGCTCAAACGCGTAACCGATTGATAGGAGAAAAACGAAACACGATATGACGACATCTACTCTCCTGTATCGACCCGAAGTTCAAAAATGAGAACCGGATACGTTTATTATCTAACAAAATCACCCTGAGATCTAGAGTTTGACACAGCAACGATGTATACATCTTGCTGTCGTTCGAGCTCATTTAAACCTCCCCTCCCCGCCAAAAAAAAAAAAAAACTTTTTTTTTTCTGCATCACAATTACTTATTGTTCTCTTCAACACCGCTGCTCTTTTCTTTTTTTTTTTTTGTTTCCTTTTTTCCCCACTCGCTTGCAAGTCACAACTTGCTCGGTTTCTAATGACTTCAGACAACAACTCTCCTTCCACACCGACCATCTTCACAGCATGCAGAGAAAAACCATGGACGGATCCACTTTGGGGTACGACCAATTATAAAAATAAAAATTAAGATAGCCGTCACCCGGTGAAAACTTCAGATCCCCCCAAACCATTCCATTATCGGCTATCTCAACGAGATTGCAGACGTCATAACCCTTTTTGTTAGCAATAATCAAAAGGTCACCCATTAACTGAGCCAAGGGGACGCTATTCGCAGCGTAGTAATACACATATGCTGCGTTCAGCACGGGGTAGGTGCTATTTCCAATTACGGTAGATGGAAGAAGGTAGAAGGAAAAAAAGTCAGTGATACATTTTCTCTTTTTTTTCCCCTTGGTTTTGCGCTTCTCATTGTTGGCATTATTTTCCTTCTTCCCTTTGCTATTTCCACGACTTTTATCGTTATTTCCCTCTTTCCCACTGCTGTCATCATCTGCATCAATGTTCTCGGTCCCTTCAGGGTCATTGACCTCACGTTCCACCACATAACACGTCAGAAGGTCTTCTCGGGGCAATAAGTGGTGTGCAATGTCCTCCTCATCAAACACAGGAGTCACATCATATGAGGCCATCTTCTCACGAAGCAGTTTAGTTACCTGTGGAACATCCTTCAGTTCCATCGGGCGCAAACCGTTTGTTTTTGGCTCTTCAGGCAACTGAAGGAAGCGCTTTAACATTGCCATTGGGTTCTGAAATTTTTCAAGGGCTTTCGGCACACTGGCGAAGGACACCGCCACAAGTTTTTCAGGGTTCAAACTCCGATGAAAGTATTGCGCTGTGGAGAAGGGAGTAGGCAATCTCTTGCCAGAGGTATAGATGGCCTGCCAGATGTTAGACAGGTTCACCCGACGTGTCACCTCTTGGATTAGAATCGGCGCTACTCGCTTATCCCGTAGCTGCTTGTGTACGCACAGAAAATTAATCTCGCAGACGAGGCGAGGCTCAAGGTAGTCGTTAACCTCTTCTTCCGCCTCTTTTTCACCCTCTTTCTCGACCTCGTTCTCAGCCTTTTTCCCAGCCTCGTTCTCAGCCTTTTGCATCTCAACCCCCCTCTTCTTTTGTAATTCCTTCGGAACACCCATACGCATTTTCATGGGGATTCCAGACACAAACCCCAACATCAGCTTGTCGCGCTTGCGCCGAACACCCACGTGCCATGTTGGATTGTAACCTGGTGGAGCCAATGCCCACCGCAAGAAATCCACTGAGTATCTGAAACGAAAAATACTCCCATTGTCTTCGACATAATTATCTCGCAAGAGTTCATAGATTGCATTCATATCCTCAGCATCTTCAATATTTGGGGTCCACCACTCAAACGTTGACGGTATTGCGAGTGGTTCAGTAGAGACATCTTCAGGAGTCTTTGGCTTATCCACCGGTCCAACACGCTTAGACTCAGGGACACCGGGCTGTGGAACCGGCTGTGTGCTCCAAAATTTATGCACCGTTGACGAATCATCCATTATATATGTATATATATATATATATATATATATATAATTGTCTTGATGTTCTTTTTTTGAACTACTTCCATGAAGTTGCCAAAGAAAAGGGGGGGGGGGAGAGAGAGAGATTCACTCGGTGCTTTTCATACTCCACACAAGCACAAAAAGAGAGAGAAGAGCCGACACCTTACCCCTTCGTCCTCTCCTTTATGAAGTGGAAGAGAAACACCTGCCCGACACAGCTGCATGCACTATAGTAAAGGTGAAAACAGTTTTTATGAGTTTGGAAGGACCCCTCCTTGTCTATGATCATTGGTGCCAACGAAAAGGTGTTAAAATTGCCTTTAGTTCGCCTTTCTACCCCCACCTCCCTCTGAAGAAAAAAAACTTAGCTTCGCCTTGCTGCATCCTTGTCCAGATGTTGTGGCTTCTCGTCTCGTTTGCATCACTGTGCAAAATCGGGCATATCCGGCATGTCAAGGAGATCTTCCAGGATGCGGGCCGCCACAAGAACCCGCAGCCAGAACCACCACTCCCGTCGTCGTTGTGCCTCCTCCAACGACACCCACCATACCTCGCGGTCCACTCGCACCGAGCGCCGCGTCTCATGTGTCTCTTTTAGAACAACAACACCTTTTGACTCTCGCACCAGGCGCATTACATCTTGTTGAAGCATCTCTGTGTCTAAAGTACCACCCTCCAAAAGGCCTCTCTGCGAGATCTGCTGCTTTAGAGTGTCGTTCATGGCGTTAATACCAGAGACAATGCTGCTCTCCATTTTCCCAAGCGTTCCTCCAGCAAAAGATGCAGCTTCTGTACGGCGAGCGTCAAGAAGAAGATCCTGAAGACTCCCACCAACCTGCGGTTCTCGCACTAAAATTTCTGTGCTGCTATCCAGTGACCCTGAAGAAGAAACCCTCTGCGGTGGCACCCGTCGCGGCAGTTCCAAACGTTGAAGATACTTCTTATCCCATTTAGGTATGTGACGCGTGTAGAAAAAATAACGTCGGAATTCAACCTGTTTTCTACGGCCAAAACGTGTCAAGTGCTTGTGCCGGAAGCGTGCATAGCGCGGGTAAAGTCCCCACCACGTCCACAGGAATAACATCGTACCTGATGTGTAGAAGTAGTCTGAATAGAGGCGTCGAGCTGAACCTATTAGCGCTTCGGCCATCTGCTGAAAGGGGTTTTCATTTTCCTTCCAAACGGCCTCCATCAGGAGGGCTTCTCGCTGCTCCTGTTCCTTGTCAGACGCGGTACGCACCGCAATCTGCGTAAGTACCATTGTTTTCTATTCCCTCGACTATTCTCACCTCCGCTATGCTTCGCGCAGCGGAAGGAAGGAGATCAGTGCAAAGAGTGAGAGAGAGAGAAACATGGACTCATGCATACCAAGAAAGACTCCACACACAAACCTTTCTAAAGGTTTAGTCATGGACAGGAGACAAGGATTTGAAAAAAAAAAATAAAATAAACAAAACTACAGCAAAGACAAAGAAAACGTAGATGTTCCATTTACAACTACACAACCATAACGCAGCATTGGCATGGCTTAACCCCAAATATATTGATAGCATTACATTGTGTGAGGCATACTATACTGAAGTTGCCATCTTGGAAAACAACACAGCCAACACTATGTGTATGCCACAGCTGAATCCCGTAGAGTGAGGTGGAATGCACCGAGACCAAAAGAACCTCCTTTCTTGGCCAACCCCGTCTGCCCATTTCGTCGATGGATCTTCTTATTGATTTGACGCGGTTTCAGCGACAGAATGCGAAGTTGAAGGAGAGATGCGGACGCTATCCATTAATGATACACTTATGGGCAGAAGAGGAATTTCTTCTGTGTGCAGCAATGGCTTACTAGAAAGGGCGTCATAGTTTTCTGCAGAGCACGATAGTGACAATTAACCATAGTTCAAGCGATTCCCGCGTGGGCTTTAAACGACACACATTCCCTCTTCTTGGTGACGGTGTTTTGCTCCTGGAGACAAGAACCCACAATGAAAACTCCCCCCCTCCCCCCACCCCACCCACACACGTATACATACATACAGCCACGAGATGACCTAGAACTACGCAGTATCTACCGATCCAACTTATCTGTAAAGCAGTTCGTCTGCGCATGTAGCCAAGAAGAGGACAAACGCCTGTCAATCACAACCAGAAGCCACAGTAGTAGTAAGCCCCCAGACCTACGGCCACACCAATGCTTTTTTTCATACTAGTATATGACGTAACAGAGATCATACTAAGTAAGTTGTGTATCAACGGGTAAAACACTCCCACCCCCACCTTTCTCCAAGGAAAAACGGGTGATTAGCTGCAGTCTTTACCCCCGTTCGGTGTGATGCTGTCTCTGCCCCCCGAGACGTCAGATCTATTCGAGAATGGCGAGTTTGTGGGAGGGCTTCGTACCGCTTCTGAGTTGCTGTCAAGAAGCGATGGAAAGACGAAAAAAAAAAGAGAGAATAACATACAGCAAACTAGATTTTCCGAAGAAATATCACATTAATTGTGTGTTTCTGTGCTTCGGTGTGTTTATTGATGCATGTACTGTAGAAGAGATAAATCATATATATATATATATATATATGTGTCTGTGTGTATAGAGAGAGATGGTTAGAAAGGGAGGGAAAAATAAAACTGCGTTAGAGACAATCCCCCTTTTTTCTCATTGAAAGGGACCTATACCTTTCGTGATTCCTTATCCATCAACACCAGCGGTTGCAGAATATGTAACTTGTTTGTCTCTCCAACACCCCCATTGACAAACATTTCCTCAAGAATGAAATGCGCCTTCTCGACATTGAACATGACGTCTAGCTCACAAACGTTTTCAAAATACCTGTCGAATGTTTCCACCAGCAAATGAATAAACTCGTACATCGCCAACTCCCCTTCCTGCCTAAAGTCCTCCACACCCCCCATTTCCCCCGAAGGAACCGCGGATCCACCATTATTTGGTGGAAAAGGGGTTCCTGTGCTGCCGTTAGTCGCAGTGGGGAATGGATGCTTATTATTGTCAACGCCAATAATAAAAAAGAGAGAGGCGTAACGGCGGTAAATAAGTTTGTAATGTAGATGCTGAACAAAACTACAGTCTACATCACGCCGCCGCAAACACTTTCGCACGACTTCACCCTCAAGAGCGGTACGCTCAGCGATAGACATAAAACTAGAGTATTGCGCCAGGCGAGTCTGGCCTTGTTTGTTCACAAGGAGGAAAAACTCTATTGTCATTGTACGATTGCTTGCAATGATTCGAGCACCGGATCACGTTCCCGAATGAGACTGAATGCGTGGGCACTGATTCTCCCTCTTCAAAGGCGTACATAAAAAGAAGGGAAAGAAGACGGGTTGAATACTTTTCACTCAAAGGACTGAAAAAAAAAAAGAGCAGCAGCGAGTCCATTAAAAAAATAAGACCAGAAAAAAGAAAGTGATATTTGCTGCTGCTGAGGAAAAGACAACAATAACAACAAGGAAAAAAAAAAACAGCGTGTAGAGAGGTGGTAAAAATCTCTGTAATGTAACTTCCATACAGCCTGTAGAAAGCATGCATGTGGTGTATATATGTATATATATGTAAAAATCTATATACATACTGTATTGTGTGCGTGCTGATGGAGGCAGTTGATTGTATGTATGCAATAAAGGGATCGCTGGGGAAGTAAATACGGAAAGAAGCGGCAAACCCCACATGATGAAATCGCCACACGCGCCAGAGACACAAATCGAGCGGGTCGAGAAAAGCAAACAAACAAACAACGAAGAAATGAACCCACAGACAATAACACGCTGATACATGCATACATGTACAAAGAGGGAGAGAGAGAGTGACGATAAGTGAAAATAAGACAAAAGAGTTTTTTTTTTTCGTTCGGACAGGGGGAAGGGGGGTACGCCGCAGTAAAGTCGAATCAACAGAGATCTAAGCTGCGCCCTCCCCTCCAGAACATAAAATAAAATTTAAAAGGCACGCGCACGAACACAAACGCACATGATGGCAAGCCAGTGAACGGCAGATTTGCCTAATCAAACGATCAAGGGAGACTGTTGTTTCTAAACGTGCAGTGGAGCACCACACCACCACCACCACCACACACACAGACAAAAAAAAAATCAAACACACCTCTAACAAACAAACAAACAGGTAACAGAAACAAATCCTCATTCCACCCTCGTATTCCTGCAGAGCGATCACAACAGAACGAAAAAAAAAAAAAAAAACGCCTCCCTTCCTATCTTCGTCTCTACCATCGACCTCTTAATTCAAAAGGAGAGAAATAACGAACATTCAGTCTTGTTGTCGACGAAAACACACACAAAAAAGGGAAGAAAACAAAAACATGTCAAACATGTTGGTCTGCAGCCCCCCATTGTCTTTTCTCCACCCACCTAGGAAGCGGGAGAGACTGGAAGAGCGAGAAACAGGGATGGATATACAATGCAAACACACCGTCCACGGTAGACGGTAAGAACACCGACCAGTCGCACAAAAAGGTGTCGCAAATAAGAGGAGGCAGGAGTAGAGGTGTAGAATACAGAAGCGTATGTGTATGAATGTATGCGTGGGAAAAAGAAAGATTGGCTCCACACGCGAAAAACAAGACGGAATGAAAATCGGAAGCAAGGAAAAGAAAAGCAATCTCCCTTTCCCCTCTCACACACACGGAGAAAAAGAGTTGGAAGACGAAGAGAAAACATACAAACACTACACAACAGCCACAACAGACAGAGAGTCGAAGAAAGACAACAACAACAACAAAAAATATGTATCAACATGAAAGATCGTTCTTCGTGCACTGTAATTGTGAGACAATTACAACGGAAGGGCAGGAAAAGCAGGTGAAGAAGGCGTGTGTACCTCTCAAGTGTAGACAGCAAGAAGGACCATAGAAAAAAAAAAACAACAAGGGATCATCAACGCCAAGAGAAAGCAAAGGAAAAAAAAAAAAAAGCAACTCAAAGGAAAATGTCAAGGAGGCAAACCGACACGCTTCTTTTTATAGACGGAATAAACTCCAGCAATTCATAAGTATTTTTCCACAGAAAAAGCCATATGCGCACGACCCCATCATGTCTCTCAGCTCTTCGCCCCTTATTCCCTCTCTCGTCCGACATGCACAGCAAACCACTCATTTATTATCGCTTCTCACCATGTATATATATATATATATATATAGTGCCCTTGTTTCGTACGTACAGTTGACAGTCCTCGTTTCAATCATTTTCCCCAGCTCCTCGAGCCACGTATTCATTCCTCTTCATCCTCCTTTTCATACGTATGTAAATGCGGCCCAAATCTCTTTATACATATACATACATACGTACAATGACACATGAAAAGACGAAAATACAGAGAAGGATAGAAGGGAGAGGGGGGGAGGGGGTGAATGAACATAACTTGAGAAGCGGAGAGGGTGCCTGTACGACGCACATTACCCTTTTCGTTTCTCCCACACCGCCTAACTAACAGCAAAAACGAGAGGGCATTAGAATTAAAAATTAAGAAAAGATGTTTAAGGCTGGTGAAGAGTTTATGCTCCACCAACAGAGCCGCCCCCACTACCAACACCAAGAACAACAATAAGAGAACAAAAAAATTTTTTGTGGGCGTTCTGCCCTTCTGCTGCAGGTGCTGTGCCTGGTCTAATTTCTCCGTTCAGTTCGATTCCATCTTCGTTTTAGCTCATTCGTAACACATGCGCGTGCATGAAAAAAAAAAAATCTTGTAGGGAGTAAGGAAGAGGAAAAAAAAAGAAAAACATAACACAGTCAGGCGAAAGTGAAGCACACACACATAGAGGCACGCAATCACCATGAAGGCAAATGGCACAAGCACGAGTTAAATGGCCTCCTACAGCTGCACGCATATATGTACATGAATATTTGTATACGTATGTACACACACACATTTATAAATGTATATGTAGACGGATGGTATTATATGCATATGTGTGCTTATGCATGCCTGAGTCGAACCACATACTTGAGTGCATCTGCGAAGTAGCACTAGTGGCCTAAGTGGCTGATGCTGAATAGCTGTACTCCATCTATTTTATCCCCGCACCCCCAGACACACCACCCTACCTACATTATCTTTTCGCACTTAAGAACCTAAATCGCTTAAAAAAAAAAGAAGTGGTGTGCACTCCCCTTCCCCATACGAAAGTGAGGTGAGAAACGCTGAATGTACACCCTTCCCCTTGTACCACTCGCTTCGGCAGCCACGGAAAAAGAGAATCACAAAGACACACACACATACACGCACACACACTGACACAGAGAGAGAGAGAGAGAAAGAAAGAAAAAAAGATACAGGAAGACAACGGGAGAGAAGTCCTGTAGCAATGACTTCGAACATGAACGCTACCGACCTCTCTTTTTCACCCTCTTCTTCTCTCTTCCCTTCGCTCCCCCCTCCCCACACCCAAACATATACAAACGTAAAACAAAACAACATGCTAGACGGATATACGGGAAAAGGAAAAATACCAGAAACTTCTCGGAGAAACATCAACGAAGAAAGAGAAGAGAGAATTTTCGTCTCACCTTTTTTTTCCGTTCCTGGACCTCTTCATGCATACATAAGGCAGAAAAAGGTACAACAAGTGGAACGGCAAATCGGGGACAAGGCATACAGAAGGGACGGAGAAAGGGAAGAGAGGTTCAAACAGTCAGGCAACGTATGTTCGCACATACATATGAAGGAAAAAAAAAAAAACAGAAAAAGTACACACTTCCCATTTTTCTCCAAAAAAAAAAAAGCAAACATGACTTCCACTATCGCGAAAAAAAAAAAAACTAAAAACACCACAGTGAGCAACAATAATGGGAAAAGACGGTGTTGATAGAATATAATTGAGTGATACAGACTGAAAGAAAAAAAAATGGTGCAGAATAGAGGGAGTGGAGTGAAGGAGCGACGGCATGGAAGCATTCCGGTCACCTGAAGTGAAAAAGGCAAACGTGACTACCATAAGAATAAATGCGCATGTGTGACGAAGCAAGACGTCTGTCGCACATGCACTTTTTTCAATGCAATGCGTGAAATGCATCCCACACTTCCCGCCGCCCCTCCACCGTCTACAGATACTCGCCCCTTTTTCTTTTTCTCTCGCTCTCTCTCTTTATCGTGTAGTGGATGCAGACGTGAAGAATTCTTTTCTTGATCGCTGTTCGTTTCACATTTTTTGCTTTACCCCCCCCCCTCTTCTCTTCTTATCCCGTTGTCTTACGGCTCGTTCTTTTTGTTTTTCATGTTATTATCCCCTCAGTTGAGTTTCATACATGTGGGTCTATGTGCAGCATACCGTTCTATTCAATGCTTATCGCTTGCTGTTGAGTAGTGTAAGAAAAAAAAACTAAGATATGAAACAATAAGAAGATTTCACCTTCACAAAAAGAGAAAGAAAACAACCCCAGGTCTCATTTACTCACACAGGCTCACGTACATATGCATACATGATACATACGTTATCACTTTCTCTCTACATGCCTACATGAATAGATAGGAATGAAGCCACAGTTTACTGTGTTGCTCACCATCTTTCACAGCGATACGCATCTTCCCCTTCCTTTCATTCTCTTTTTATTTCCTCCTTATTAATTCCCTTTCTTCCTCTGCCACATCTAAGCAACACGTGTTGTATTCTCCCCCCCTTTTCTATCAAATGTTGAGTTCCTGCTTCATTCATGTTTACTCTTCGGTTTACTACTGCCTTTTTTCATTGTTTTCTTTTTCCCACACTTCATTAACCCACCACCCTCGTGTTGTTTTCTCCGTGGGTCTTCAACACCTTTATTTTCTTTGTAAGTCTTCAAAAGCCAAACTCACCCGAAGACGACCACTATTTTGGGGGCTGTATGCCAGCTTCACCGAACTGCACCCCCATCAGGTGCGTAATCTCGTTATTCATCTGGGCATTCATTACAGTCTGATAGTCCTGCATTGCCTCCAACATTTTGTCATTTGGTAGCCTTGCAAGTGTCTCAAGAAGCCGCGCGTACCCACATAAATCACAATCGTTCGTAGCGCGTTCTAGGGGGTCATCAATGTCTTCTAAGATGAAAGGATCACAAAACAACACGTTTCGACCCTGGAAGCTTACCTCAGGACCGCGGTCATCGACAAGAATTACGCGGTCTAGCGGACGGCCGAGAAGTGAGAGGTCCTTCTTGTAGTTCTTGTCCCCAACCCTAGTGCAGTGCTGACGGTAAAGTCGGTAGGCGCAACGCCCCGGGTCAAGATGATCTAATATTGTTCGTGCGTACTCTTCAGTACCAGTTGTGAAAAAAACTACTTCAAAATTATCAAGACAAGTCTGTAGAAACTCTGATGCATACGGTCGAATGCACACGTAGAGACGCTCTCGCGTTTGTGATCGCACTTCACCTCGGGGTGGGGGCATCATCACGCGGACACCGCTATCAGGACAACACCATTGAGACGATGAGGTAGAGGGTGGTGTAACTAAAACGCCATCACTACCATCATTATTACTACTAATACAATTATCATCAACACCGTTATTGTTGCTGAAAAGGGTTTCGATTTCATCATCATTGAACAAGGGGATATCAACCTCTATTTCAAAATGACGTGAATTTCTCTGAGGGTCCCACCACGGAGGGCGCAACTCGAAGGTGTGTACCAAAGTGTCGTCAAGGTCTAAGCAACAGGTTGCACGGCCAATGTGTGCCGGGATCTGCGGAGGGAGAAGGAAACTGGCACTTTTACTACCGCTCCGCATCATTTGTTGAAGCGAGCGGTGCGACTGCTTTGACGAAAGAGCTGGAGGCGGTGTGGGTGTGAGGAGCCCCATATCACCCGACTGTGTCGTATTGCTTTCTTCGGCTGGGGAAGATTTACGGGCAATAACATCTTCTGTCTGCTCCCGCTGTTGCTGCAGCACCCAATCCGCCGTCCCTACAGCTTCAGCGACCTTACTCCCGGAGAATATTGTGTCATTATGATTGACTTTCCCTGGAGCTACATCGCCAGTTTGTGGCATAGATGTTGTTGTCATCGTTAGCGCAGTTACTGGCCGCACTGCGTCTGGGGCCACTTCCCAAGACGCCCTTCCTGCTGTGTCATTAGAGATAATATTATTGTGAAGCTCACAAAAACAGTCACTGTTTTCGGGAGCCATAGCCTCTGCGTTCACCAACGGCGGCGATACACGATACAGAGGAGGAAGAGAAGGGCCTTCATTTGACCCGTAAAACAGCGCTCTTGGTGGAAGGCAAGACGATACATTAGTTGAAGAGACTGCCACTGAATCGGCAAATGGCTCTTGTACCTGCTGCATTCCCTGGGTAACAACATTGCGTGATAAAGAAGTTGTCATGCAATCCCCGCTCGAGTCTGGAATGTGAGAGATACGGGTAGCAATTTCTTGCCGACTGTCGTTTCTCATGTCCATAAAACCAGCACTCTGTCGACTAGTGTGCCCAATCCCACCGTACTGCTCAGGGAAATGCCGCGACGAACGCGTTCCACCTCCTCTGTCATCAGAGGAAGCACAGAAATCGTTACCGAATCTAAACGTGTGCAACGGGTACGATGGCACAACCACTCTCGGTGCAGAATGATTCTGTTGGTGAAATCTAGTCCAAGCACGCGAAGGGCTATCACCACCGGAAGCCACCTGCTGCTGTGGTGAGCTCTTCCGAAGACCGGGATCACACGGAAATGTCATTGCCGGTTTCCACCCGTAGTCTAAAGAAGAAGAAGATGTCAGTGGCACTGAGTACCCTGGGTTACAGTGGTTGTGTGAGTGCTGTCCCTGTTGTTGATAGGTTAAAGAATGTCCCACCCGCGCAGAACCTAGACTATCAACCCACAGATGTGGTGACGCGTCTGAATGGTTGCTAGACTGCTGCTGTTGGCGGCGATGGTGGTGGTGATAGTGGTGATCATTAGAACTTGTCGTATGTGGTGTATGTGGTTGCAGCAATGGGGTTGTCGAGTACGGTGCATGGCCTTGACAATGATGATAATACTGAAAATGCTGCTCCTGTTGCTGTTGCTGCTGCTGGTGGTGGTGGTGGTGGTGGTGGTGAAAGGCGGAATGACCAGCACCTCTAAATCCAACACCACTGCTGTTGCTGTTGCCACTGCCGCTGGCAACGGTATTGGTAGCAGTGGTGGCTGTCCCACCTCTACAGCGGTTCATCGAGTTTCCCCCCTTTTTATTCGCCTACCAATCGGTGCGAGCTCCTTTATTTTCACTCGCACACGTTTTCTCATGAGTCCAGATTGCAGCAGAGACATACAGAAAGAAGTGCTCAGCGTTAAATTCATATAGCAGAGGAACAATAAAGCACATGAAGAAGTGCATGATGATGCGCATATGTGTGTGGGGAAAAAAACATGTACGCGGTAGTTTGTCTATCACACACGTGCCTTAGTTCAGATTAATTATCGAATCCGGACTCCTTTAGAATGCGTGTTGCAAAAATATGCGTACTGAGGCGCCGTTATAGAAGTGTAAAAAGGATAAGAGCGTATATAGGGAGATATATTCCTTTTCACACACACACACACACACACACACACACACACACACGGAAACACGGAAACACACAGGAACAAATGGGGACATTCGATTCTGGTTTGAATAAGTTCCAAATGACAGAAAAATGGACTCGGTTGTCGCCTGATAAACAGAGCCCACCAGCGCACCACTGTTTGTCAGGCGCACACAGAAGAAAAGGCTGCCCATACATTTTCGCAATGGTGTTGGTTAAGACGCTGACACCAGCGTTCACACATCAACCACCGCATTTGCCACTGGAAATCAACAGAGATAGTGCTGAGTGTGTGAAAGCATGAAATACATTTACACATTAATCATCCAATGGCATCCACGCCGCACTGTCTCATAAGTTGTGAAAAAGACGCTTCCCCCAAGTGAAATCCACGTGACGCGTGGTACAACACCCCGGAAAAAGCGCTGCAATGGACCCCATCTGTCCGTCGCCCGTGCAGGTTCACTAAGTAATTCATAAAATGCCATCCGGATGGCCAAGACACCGCTGGGTAGCGCAGCGGCTTCGGAGCTCACTTGTCCGAGCATGATGCGTGTCTTCAGCACATCCAGTGGTGTGGTAACAAATGCCGCTGTGCCACCACTCAAGGCCCCACACAAGGGCAAGTACTGTGGAGACTTATCCGTATGCAGCTTAGCCTTGAGACCCTCGTAGCACGACATCTGCACTACAGCGAACGGTAACTCACGTAAAAGCATCACAGGCATCCCTGTAAACAACCAGGGAAGTCCTCGCCAATGTATTCGTTCAGGTACGGCTTTACCCGTGGAGGAATTGTGAGTGATATGCACAAGAGCACGATAAACACTATGATGGTGGCCCGCCTGCAGCTGCTGCTTCAACATCTCGGTTGGCACGCGCGTCAGACAGGCCGAGGTTTCTCCCACTATGGCAGCGATAATATTCGAGCATATTTGCCGCAGCGGGCCACAGTTGTTCTGGTCGCTGCCACTTTGACCAGAGAGCACCTTTTTTGTGACATCGTATCCAAGAAAGAAAGCGGCACCGCCAGGCACCGACCCAACCATGACGGCACTAATACCGCGATACACACCACCAAAGCCGCCTGATCGACGAAAACCATCTCTTGACTGAAGGCGTGTCTTGATCGTATCAATCGGATAGAGAGTGAGGTCCACAACGAGACCTGCAACTGCACCTGCAGCAAGGGAATCCATCAAAGAGATCCTTAGATACGATTCCTACGGAGTGAACTCGGTGCAGACCGTTCCACCTTCTCTATAGTCTCCCGCAACCAGAAACTCGAACATGAGGAACCAAAAGAAAAAAAAAAAGTTATGACTCCTGAAAAATAAGGAGAAAATAAGAGTGTGAAAGCTTAGTACCACTGCGTTAGGAAAAACACAGAGACACACAGACGTGAAGAAAAAAAAAAAACGAGTGAGCTTGCGCAAACACTGGGTTCATTGTGCTGCCCCCACTTTCCCTTTTTTTTTCCATTGGTGAAAGGAATTGGGGTGATGAGCGACCGAGGCAAAAGATGCACGAGCAAAGAATGTCATCCAAATGAGAAAAAGCACAGAAAGACTGAGATGCACACAAAAACATCCAGTGCAAAGAAAAAGATTGAGCTGAGCACTACATATATATATATATACATACATACACACATATATATATATATATATATTGAGCCTCGACCATTCCTGTCACAGTCTCTCAAAAAGAAAAAAAAAGAAACCAAAAAAAAAAAAAAGACGGCGGTGACGGCAGGAAACTAAATAAAAGGAGGAACATCGGTGGAGGAAACAAAGAGGGGCTTACCCCACGCAAGCGAAATGTGTTAAACAAAAAGTAGAAGAGTGAACCCACAAAAAAGAATATACATCGCAGCATATATATACTAGCAGTCAGACACATGCTGCGATGTACAGAAGAGGAAAGAGCATATTCAACATATATCTGGTAGGGCCTCTCATCATCTTACAAGACTCATTGTGCAACAGTCAGTGAATTGGAAATGATACAAACAGGGGTAGAAAAAAAAAGAGAAGAGAATCTGCTCCTAGATACACGTGTTCTGGTAATACGTATATATTCTCCTCTGTCTTATCGTATATTGCCTGCAACTGCATTCCTTCCCCGTCCCATTCACTCTCCTCCTTTTTTCACACCCACCTTTATCCACTCATCCATCCATGCACTCTATTGCGCGACCTAATGTACCAAAAGAATTTATATGATTATATATACTACAAGAGTGTCTGCCTTCTGTCCTCAACATCAGATGACAAGTGTGTCACGGACGCAAAAGAACCAACCGAACTGTTGTTGGTGGTGTTTCTATCCCCCCGCACCTCACCGGTTTCCTCTGCCATGTTACCACTGTCTACAACACTACCCCTTTTCAGATGATGGGAGTGGCGCATCTGACAACTTCCACCCATGGAGCGCCGTGCGGGAGAGATGGACGGGGAGAGAGAAACACTACTTTCACCGTGCGTACCGTTGGACAACCTGCGGTGCATCCCGTTCACCGAGCCACTGGCGCGGACATCTACTAGGTTATTCACTCCACTAGATGCAAGTTCTTGCATTTTTTCTGTTAGCTGCATTTTTACATCATCACTAAGGGAAACAACATAACTTTGGCGACGTTCAATAACTCTCCGCTGCACATCTTCAGGATCAATGCTCAACGAAATATTAACGCACCGTTCAGGTCCCCCATTTGGAACAGTAAGTGACATGCGTAGGCGTCCGGTTGTGTCGAGTTTGACATTTTCAGGGAACCAAGATGCAGCTGACGACGAATGTGCACCTCCATGCGCATCAGTTACAACGTCATCGCTACTCTGGTTTAAAGAGCCCAGATGTTGAGCAGGCGTCGAACTAGACACTCCTAACAGGTTTGGAAGTTGTTGGGAGGTTGTGAGTGAAACTGATGACGCTGCAAGTGAGCGACGTGATGGTGATACTCCACGTGAAGGGAGAGAGCAGTTGGAAGTGAGCGAAAGACTTTGATTTTGCGCCACCGATACATGACGTGCTTGCCACATGGCGGAGTTTCGCACGTTCGAGAATGATGAATGAGTATTATTGTTGCCGCTATTGTTGTTGAGGTTAGTGACACCAGCGCCACCATACATATAATGACTGACAGTAGTGGAAGGGGGCATAACCGAGAATCCACCACCAGCACTAAGGGGAGATCCGACTCCCATTGCCATATTGAAACTGGGTGAGCGAAAAAATGAGTAGCGATGAGAAACGGTCATGGCATCCTCTACTTCTAGATCCACATCCCCCGCATCATCTTCTTCAGCGGTTGCAAAGTCAAGACTACCATCTGGATTAATTCGTAAATACTGCGGTGCCGAAGCAACGGTCCATGGAGAACTGCAAGATGGTAGCACAAAACATCCTGCTGAAGATCCCAAAGGTATTGTGTAGTTGAAATTATCATGCAGCGCATGATCAAGTGAAACAGTTGGACTAATGGGAGCAGCACCAATACCGGCGAGGCCACCGCCACCGCGAGAACTCACTACCGGACTCTGGCACTGGCTGCCTAGTGTAACCATTTGGGAATCCAGAAGACGTCTTTCCAGTGGTTGTTGTAACGGGTAATTGCCTCCGCTCTGTACTTCGGGTTGTTGTGGCATTACTCCTACTGGAACCGAAGACATGGCTGTAGAGTTGCCCATCATCCACATGTTGCACATTTCAGTGGAGATGAAGGCGGACACATCCTCCAGTTCGAGTTGACACAAAAGCTCTTCATCAATAGAACCAGAGCCTGACCTCCGATTAGGATTAACGATTCCACCCACGGTGGAATGAGAGACATCAGGTAGCATGCTATGAACACCAGTGATCCATGGGTGTTTAAGCAGCTCTGACGCCTCTGGTCTTTTAGAAACGTCACGGGTAAAGCATTGTTCCATGAAATCCATGAACTCCGGGCTAAATTCCTGCACACCATCTTGTGGGGGAAAAACAAGTGGTGTTTCACTGGTAGTGGTGATATAGAACATAAGCGGAAGGTTGTCTCGAACCCCGGCGTGGTACCATGGAAGCAGACCCGTCCCTAACTCAAAGAGTGAACACGCCATCGACCAAATGTCTGATTTGTGATTTGCTTCACCCTTAATAAACTCTGGGGCCATATACAACGGGGTGCCAATAATACAACTTGATGATTTGCTTAGTTCATTCACACGCTTGCTGCATCCAAAGTCACAAAGCTTCACAACACCGTTATGACTAACCAGAATATTCGCTGGTTTGATGTCACGGTGTGTAAAGCCTTTCTTGTGAATGAAGGCGATAGCTTGTAGAAGGTGGCGAGAAAACTTGCGGAGGATGGGCTCTCGCAACGGGCCATATTTCTCTAGCAAGGTAAGGGTTGACCCGCCAGTGAGTAGCTCCATCACGATTCGGCAAACCTTTTGTGATGCACTGTGTTTAAAAAGTTGATACGACACAATATTTGGGTGCCGTAATGACTTTAAAAGATCAAATTCTTTGCCAATCGTTCGCAAAGCTGCATGGTCGTCTACTTCAGAAATATTTATTTCCTTTATAGCCACAAGATTCCCACTAACGCAGTCAATACCAGCATACACTTTTGCAAAACCCCCAACGCCTATAAGTGGTCCTTTTCGTGTGTCCATGGGGTGATCTATGTCACCACTAATAATGGGAGTCCCCGTGAGGCTCAGGTAAGAGCACAATGAGCAAAGGAGCATAGGTAGCTCTTTCCGAACTGGTGACAACCTAATTGAACCACTTTTGTTTGCCATCCGAGTAAAACCTCCCATCGCGTAGTATGCTGCCACCGTTGGACTTGACGGAGCGCTCAGCACGAGGGGTTGTCCCGCTGCAAAGAGTGTGCTGGAGCTGCGACCACAATCCGCACCCAACGCGGTGGGTCCAACGCCCATACTCATCGACATACTGTAGGATACAGACGGCCGGTGGTGTTCCATTCGCGGAGTTGTATGACCTGCTGTAGGTGATGTAGTCGCCGGGGAGGACATCCCGCCACTTCCGCCGCTTCCGCCGCCAGGAGCATTGCGTCTTCCATTGAAAAGCAGTTGATGACTAAAGCGCAGCGAATGCCGCGACGCTGCCGCACGAGCTGGATTGAATAGACAGAAGGAACGACTCCATTCGGGCACGCTACCCATAAAGCTTACTACGGTGCTCGTGTTGCTGAGACTGCGTCCGTTATTCATGGAATTTCTATTCCCAGAGAACATAGCACGGTAACTTCCTGTACGCCTAGATGCACCGCTTCGGTGGTACGCTCTTTGCGTCGAACTATCTGGAGAGCTGTCGCTCGTGTTGGAGCCGGACTCCCATAAATGGTGTTGATGACGGTGGTGATGGTGGTGGTGGTGAAATTGGTAGAGACCCGTCCCCTGCGACCCGGGAGGCCCCACAGTGGACGTGCTGCTATTCAGCGCGCCCTCTTCTTTATGATCATCGCACTCGTTGGAACATGGCGAAAACCGCTGCCTATACGGCGGCGTGCCCGACTCCTCCTCCCTCTCTGTGCCACCCATACCGACTCCCCACCCGCTCTTAAAACTGCAACACGCTCGCTTTACTGTATTTCGCACGAGCACCTCTAGTTACTCTGTCCAACTCTAGTATTGCCCACTATATGGATATGAATAGATACTACCACTGGTAGAATGAGGTAGTTTCCCACCTCCTCCTTTCCCGTTCACTCTTCTGGTGCTGCAGATTATCCCCCCTCCCCTCCCTACCACTGTTTATTTTTTTTTTCTCTTCTCTTCTTTCGTCCTGCGGATTCCCCCCTTTTTTAATTTATTTTTCCCGCTCCCTTTAGCAGGAAAAAAAGTACACACACACACGGAGAGAAACCAAGAAAGAGAAAAGGGGATATAAGAAAAAAAAAAAAAGAACAACAACAATCACAACTCCTTTTTTCTCGCGGACAACCAGCTGAAAGAAAATGTCTACACAGGGAAAACAATACGAAGGAGAAAAGATAAACAGAGAGGAGGAAAAGGAAACAGGAGTAATCATAATAATGATAATAATGAGAAGCAATCCGTGTAAGTAATTTGAGTGCCTTGGCGTATATAAAGAAACCCAACCAAAATAGGTAACGAAATGTGTCATTTCAGGGCCAACACGATGCAACCTAGTATCATACATGACAAAACAGGGTAATACCCTCGGGATTAAAGAAACGCCTTACCGTTCACTTATTGTCCTTCTTTCTGGTTCTGCTTCTGCAGCGTCCTCTTCCTCCTTTTTGTTTCCAACCTCTTTTTCATCTTCTAAAATGTGAACCCATTATCTCTTGCTTCCCCGAAATTCCCTGCAAGCTATGAGAAGAGAAAAAATATATCTTAAAAAAAGAAAAAAAGCATGCGGCTCTGTCCACTGGGTTTCCTTCTCTTTCCCCTCTTCCGCACACACAGGGGCGCATTCACTTCTACGTGTTTACCATAGAAGTAAAACTGTGCATCACAACGCAATGCACTTCTCCTCTTTTTCGGCCATAGACACGATGCGACCTCGTATTTATACACATGTTCACAACCCACCCACTGCGATCATCAGTCTGTAGTTTTATCTGGACGCAAAAAGGGAAATTGCACATAGAGTGGGTCTAGTTCCTCTTCTGTCAAAAGGCGTTGAAGTCCGCAGAGCTGTAGGAGCTCCTCTTCAGAGGAGACATTTAGCGCAAGCGATGCTATGAAAGCACAAGTCAGCTGTCGCAAAGACTCGACCAGAAGAAAGTCACTCAGCATAGCAACTTCCAACAACAGATTGAGTGACTCGGGTGCACCACGAAGAATGGCGGCGTGATAACTCACTTTACCGTCAACGTTTACAATATTCTTTTTTCCATTGCTCCCCTGTCCACTAAAAGCCTGCTGATTCATGGCCACACTGCCCACATCGCCCGTGCAAAGATTGAGCAGAAACATCAACTCCCAGGGTTGAACGAACTCCTCCAATGGGGCACGTAGAGGCTTACTCAGAGTTGTCGGCACACGCGAAGTGATCAGGTCCAAGTAGAGAAAGAGAGCCTCACATCCTTTTCGTGTCGCGTGCGGAATCACCACAGGTGGCAACGCGTTTGAACCATGCGTTCGCCTATGACGTGTTTTGTTATCATGGTCACCTTCGCTGCTGCTACAGAAAGTGCTCGCCTGCATGGTTAAGGTGTCCAGCATGGTGTCCAGCAAACGGCACATACGCGCCCCACGAATGTGTAATGCAAAGTCGTGCCGCACCATCGGCTCATTTATTAGGCTGAAGATCCCCTGAAGAGCTCCAGTCGAGGCAGCATCGTTTGCTCGGTTTCTCAGCTCCACGATTTCGCTTGTGTCGTTTCGAATTACAGTACCGCCTTCAGCAGATCCGCCCCCATTCAGTTTGACAGAAGCAGTAGAGTCTCTACCATTATGTACCTTCCTCGATACGCTATCAGAATCATTCAGACTGGTAAGCGCAACCACTCTTATATATTCCTTTGACGGCACCGGCGACGATAATTCGAGGCTTACAAATAGCGGAGATATATCCTTTTCACGATGAGCCTTGTTGCTGAAACCGTTGGCAGCGACATCGAAGGCTGACATGACTATAACCCTACCGCCTCAAAAAAAAAAAGGGGTGTGGCAGATACTCCCCACTAAACACACGCATACAGAGAGAGAGAGAAGTATACAACAGAGAAAAAAAAAGGGGGGAGGGGAAAGAGACATGATAACTAGAGTGAAAGGTATATGAGTGAAACTCAAACACGCATGCTTCGCTGTTATGGCACCTTTCCCCCCTCCTCCCCCACTATTTCTATCGTGCAACTCCACCACAACTGGTGACGCATCATCTATTAAACTCATACAAATAGAAAGAAAAGGCGAACAACAATAGCAATACAAAAAAAAAGAAGAAAAGCAACCACACCAAAAGAAGAACGACAGGTAAGTAAAAAAGAAGGAAATATAAGCGTATCGTGCAAAACAGAAACTTGCTTTGTCAGCGAAGAGATCGACATGATTTGCTCACCATCAGAATCTTGCATCCCACGCATCATTCCATGTGCAGGTGTATGCACATGTGTTGTTTGTTTCCTTCTATCATTCTTTTCTTTGTGTGCATGTGCGTGCGTCTGTGGAAGGAGAAGGGTTGTCGTATGCTGTTTTTATTTTCTTGCGTCTCCCATGTGTTAACAGACTAAATCCTCATTCATGTTTGAGACACCTGCACCTGTGGATTTACAAACGGTGTTCGTTTAGTAGAAGAGGAGGTGGTGGCACATCAGCTTCATTTCTATACACACAACTAGCAGAAAATACAGGAGCAAACTGCGCTAACAGAAGCAGCAGCAGCAGCAGCCATTTACCAAAAACAACAGCACGTCAACAATAGCTAATTTCTTCTAGAAGACAGGCATAGATATATATATATATATATAGAGAGAGAGAGAAGTGGAAAGTGCCGTGGTCTCCAACGACAGCACCAACTAAACTGCGAAGTGGGAAGCAGAAAAAGCACATTTCCCACCTGTTCCATTACTTCCAGTTCCACATACCGTTCTTATTCTTTCATTCCTTTTCCAACTTTTCAATGAATCTTCAGTTTTTTTTTTTTTCTTCTCGTGTTTCTTGTCCTAACCTTCTTTAATTCTCATTACAGCCACACCTGTTGCTACACTCTCTAACGTCGTTGCGCTCGCGCGAGCGAGTGTAGAGTCATAGCCGCTGCTCGGCGCACAGAGTCCGTAGACCCGTGCTCAGCGAGAGCCCCAATCACTTCTACCGCATCTTGTTGTAGCAATGCTTCCATTGTCTTAGCATGGGCGCATAGATTTTTCACGCAGAGCGCTGCCTCTCTTGCACAGTCTTCAGACCCGTGTTGTATAATGTAGAGCAACGACGCTGTGAAGGACGGCAGTGTAGTCAGACTATCTTCCCCAACACGACGGTATTTCCACTCTGCGACAGAACGGAGATTTTCCTCGTTCAACGAGGTGCTATTTCGGATTGCGAGAAGTGCATTCAGAACGGCATATGTATGAGAGACGGTGTTGTCCGCCTTGTTGGAGTTGTGGTTGTTAACACTAGAAGAAGAGTTTTTCATTATTTTTGTAGTCGGTGACATTCCTGTTGTTGTCTTTGCCGCTTCTGCCACTGACGGGGTGGGTTTCACTCCTTCGTTGTCACCACCTTCTTTCTTTAGCGGAAAAGCAAGCCGTGCCTTTTCTACAACAAGAGTTAGAAGTGCATGAACACCACCAAACTCACGCAGTTTGGTACGATTCTCTTGGTTGCTTACTGTCAGGGAAGAGAGTGCTCCGGCAGCCTGCTCCAACACAACAGAGGGCTGGTCTGGCTCCCGCAAGAGACGGCAGAGAAGCTCAAGGCCACCCTCCTTAAGCGGTGCAACCTTATCATCGCGGGAGATGTACCACAGCGCTGAGGCCACCGTTTCTTTAAGTTGCAATGATGGTTGGTATTGTTGCTGCTGTTGATGACTATCTTGTGATAATGCTAAGTTACCGGCGCTTGTCTTTCTGTCAGAAGTCAGATAGCAGTCCTCCACAACATGCACCAATGCTCGTACAACACCCGCTGCAACCATCGCGGGCCGGTTCTCCTGAACAGTTGAGCAGTTGCGCAAAATGCCAACAATCTTTTCCTTTACACTTACCGGCAGTTGCATTACAACAGTAGAACCATTCTTCTTCACAGCCGTGATAGATGAGCCCTCAAGAATTTTAGCGAGGAGGGGAATGCCACCGCTCAGACGCACGCTATGCTTAATTTCAGGAGAAATTGTGAGTATCCACAGCATAGATGCCATCTTGTCAAGCGTCGGCATAAGAATTGACATTGGGTGAAGTAGCATACCTTGCTCAAGCTTTCTAAGCAGCAACTCCACACCACCTGCTTCACGGATTGCCGGTTTATTTTGGTCATTTATAGCACAGTTGCGCAATGTGCCCGCCACATTATCAAGTATTTTGTCGCTCATGGGAAGTGATGCTGCAAGATTCTTCGAAACCAGCTTGTCGCCGTGTTGCTGCGGCTGCTGTTGGTTGTTAAGATCTTGCGGTGAACGTCGGTCTAGCACTGAGAGCAACACTGGAATAGCAGCGGCCTTGCGTATGGCAGGACGGGTCTCAACGGCGGCACTGCAATTCCATAATGTACCAGAGGCATTTTCCACTACACTTACACTTGTGCTCTTCGCGATGAGTTGTGAAAGCTCTGAGATTCCACCATAGTGAAGAATTTGCAGCTTGTTTTCTGGGTCTACGCTAAGATTCCAGAGAGCCCCCGCCGCATTTTCCTGTAGGAACTCGTAGGGCGATCCAAGCAGCTCCAGCAGCGCTGGAATGCATCCAATGTGACGTAAGTACGTACGATTTTCTGCGTTGCTGGCACAATTCCACACCGCCCCCGCCATCTTCGTCTGAATTGATTCATAGGGATGTCGCAGCGTTGCGGTGATTTTTTCCAACCCACCGGCCTCTCGGATGTCCACTTTGGACGCCTCCTCGCGTGTGATGTAGCCAATTGTCATGGCAACATTTTCCAGGATGGGAATAGAGTCGGTATATAGAAGATCAAGAACGGCACGCAGCCCACCAAGACGACGCACTTCCGCACGAACCTTGTCGTCGTCGTCGTTCCGAGCAAGAAGACCCCATAATAACACAAGCGACCGTTCCAAAACTGCCTCGGACGTACATGATGCTACAATGCTTAACAGTGGCTGCAGACCGCCTGCAGCCATAAATTGTTTTCTTAAGTCTGGAAACAACCACCTGCTCTCGCCCGAAAACTGTGCAGAATTCCCAGCGTTTCCATTGCTGTTACTACCGTCGACATTCATCATAAGGGAAGAAAGACACTCCAACACTTCACATTTCACATCATCGTTAACGCTGTGAAGAAGACGTGTAAGAATAGAAACAGCATTTCCCTCATTCAAAAGAGTATATAACATTGACATCGCCACCTTTTCTGGTATTGGCGGAGAGAACGATGACAAATGGGGAGAAGAGGAAGTATTCCCTCCATTTTGAGCAGCACACGCAGCGCGAATAATGTGGCCGATAATACACAGCTCGGCAAGCTGAATTGGTGGGCGAGGCTTTGGAAGATGTTTCAATAAACCGAGAAGGACGGAGACAACCTCCTCTTGTCTTGCTGCTGACCATGCCTGTGATTTGCCAAAATTGTGCTCGTCGTAACTTTCAATCGCGTGTAGCAGTGTCACTTCTTTTATATCTGAAAGACGCAACATTGCCAAAAGATTACTTCCGGTCGGGCTCTGACCGTTTTTAGTGCCTACAGAAACAGCCACTTTTTCCCCTTCAGAGGAGTGGTGATCACCATCACCACCATCATTCCTAGCATCGTCGCGGTTGACATTGTTTTTACTATTTTTTTCTGTTTGCGCAATCGACGTTTCGGTCATGTGTTTCTGCTGTTGTTGCCTTGTGACACCACGAGATGGGCAATTCAGCGAGGAAGAGCTTATTGGTGCAGTCCCTGGCGCCGCTTCTATATCGTCGACTTTTGTTGAAACAATACTGTCATTTGACACTTCAGCGTCCTCGCGTGGAACACCCACAACGCGGTCCGTGTCCGGCGTAAAGAAATCTGGCACCTCACCCGTCAGAAGAAGGTTCATTGCAAGTTTGCAAAATTTTTTTTGTTGTGAGACCTCTCGTGCACGACACTCAAGTGATTGCAACTGCGCCTCCAGACGAGCCAGCTCTGCATGGAGCTTGTCATATGCGATGCGCACCACCGCCTTTTCTTGCAATATCATTTCCTCTTCACGAGCCAGCGTTACTGAGCGATCTGACAATGCATCACTCATGTCGGGAAGCCCAGAGGTGTTTTGAGATGCTGAACCAACGTTGCGGCGCTGCCGCATCGAGAAGCTCTCACGGAGACCAGACGCAAAGAGAGCGAGAGGACATTGCAGAGCATCTGCACTCTCTGAGAGTACAGAAAGCAGCGCCGCAACTCTGATGTCCGGTGTGCCCATTTTCGCCACCCACACAGAGCACCTCTTCTTTCTCTTTTCTAGTTTTTACGTTGATTTTTGGCCACACCTTGTACGCCTTCACGCACGTCTATGCGTGCGCGTATTGGACGATAGAGATTTACCGAGAAAGGTGTTCTCTTCTAATTTCACACACTCCCAGACTTCTTCTTTCCTTCTTGGGCGTTAGCGCTGCCCCACTTCGCGTCCCTTTGGAACCCCGACTCCACCTATGCGCACGTTCACTTACTTTTAATTTGATCTCCCCCCGAAAAAGCTGATTCGAGAAGCAGCTGGGTAGAAAATCAAAAAAAAAAACTGTACCCCACTAGAGGTGCAGCGCACATGTGCCATTGTGCCCCGAGTAGACACAACCAAAGATAAAGAGGAGAAAAGGGATATACATATGTACACACAGGGAAAAAGAAAGAAAGGAAGTGACACACTGCATGAGAAGCCAGTGGATGACTAGACTGCAATGCCACATACAATACAAGGTGAAGAAAACTCCATTGATGATCGTCCCTGTCTATGGGAGATGAAGAGACCAGCATGAAAAAAAGTTTTTTTAGTTGATATTGCTTCTTCTCTATGCTCTTTCCAAGAAATACATCTTCTGCAAGACTCTTTTGCCGCTGATGACACCCCGCAGCAACTATCGTTCCCCCCTCCCTCACCGTGGTCACCAGTCGCGTAGAACTCGGGAGAAAGTACTGAAGAGAACTTTCGCAGCTCACGGCGTCGATGCCCCGACCGAGTACGAAAGGCTTCTGGTGGTTGGCGGCCACTGCAATAGACCCATTTTCCTGTTGCTCCTTGATTAGGCAGATTGATCGCCCCGGCTGCACCAAATATCTTAAGGAATCTTGCCGTGGCTACTCACTCTTGCACAGTCCTACGCTGTAACGCATACATTCCTCACACAACAGCGCCATACTTACTCTCCCAAACTCCCCAATCCTTTTCGCATTCTGCTAACACACTCCCACCTTTCGTACAATACCCCCTCAGATTGACTCTGTAGATCTCCTCCAAACACAATACTTTTATTCACAAGTCCACATATTTATCGCGGCCCACTTGAAACACAGTCTTAACACATTGTTTGTTTTGGCTACTATTGTTCCTGTTTATGCTTCAGGAAAGACATAAGGAAATGTTAAGCCAAAGAGAGAACCGCTTCCGTAACATCTACAGAAGGCTGCAGATCCATTCCTCTGCATTTCGGCACTGCTTCCATTACCTTGCCCCCACTCCCTGACCTTTCTACATTATCTATTATGCTTCAGGAATCGCTAGCGCAGGCCACGAAAGTCGGCCACCACCGCATCGTGATCCCGCATGAATTCACAAATTGATGTATCCAGCTTCATGTGTATATGATGTAACGTCACTCTCCTCCCCCGTCTACTTCCGCTCTATGGGCTGCTCGCGCGGGCCACGACGAATAACATAAGGGGTGTGATGGCCATCTTTGGGATGGCAGAACTGCACTGCACAATTGTCCACCTCTGCGTGGCCGTCGCTCTCACCCATTCCGGCTTTACCAACTTCACCCGACCACGCATGTGCATTTTTTCGCACTATTATGCCCCTCCCCCTTCCCCCCTTGCAAAAGGGAAAAAAAGGGGGGCTTTGACTGAATTCACTCTCTCCGCTTCTTGATGTGTCTATAATTTTCACCCAACCTCCCTTTTAAGGGAGTTGCACGGATATCTCACATCCCGTCACACACATAATCACAATGATGGACGTGGCTACCGTAATGAACAGCTAAAACAAATAGATATAATAGGGAAAAGAAAAGAAAAGCTCATACATACATAACACTACACTATTAACTCAGAGAATAAAGGGACAAAAAAGATGGTCTGGTTGCCAACAAAGCAGCTGCAGCCACAAAAGGCAGACACACATCCTACCACAACCCACTTCACCACTCATCACCGAAAATTTAATCGCGTCAGTTTACCCCTCTCCCCCACCACCAAAAAAAAAACCTCCTATCCTTTACCATGTTATATCTCTTACTTACGCACACATACACAAATAGAGATGATGAGAAATGGGGAGAAACGGGATGAGTGCTGAACGGGATGGCTGGAACAGTCATAAGAAGGTGACATAAAAGATATGCATGTCAGAGTCCAAAAATACTCTACACTGCTGGAACAGTTTTTCGGCGTCTTGTTTTTGCTGCCTTTTTTTTCCCACGCAGTGACAGATCCAGGGGTAGTACAGCTCGTCCCTGGCGAACCTCCACTCGCGGTTGGTTAGCATCCTTAAACGCTATCGCCGAGTTCCACTCAGGGCCGTACGGGTGTCGCATCGACCGCGCGAACTCTGTTGGATTGCTGAATGGTCGTGGGATCATATGCAGCATCATGCGGTCCGGCACAAGCTCCACCCCGTCATGGTTGATCATCACATGATCTAGTTCTGCATCAGCACGACTTTTAAGTAGCATTGTCTTTTCGATGTTTCGCTGCATCTCCATCTCCTGCAGCTTGGCGCGATGACGCGTGTTGAGCCGCAAATCTGCGCCGCCCCACTCACCCCAACCGGGAAGCGTGGCGTTCTTATCAACAGGCTTCATGATGGTTTCCACCTGTGCCGTTTTCTCAGCGAGAAAGTCAGCATCTACCTCATCCTGTGCAAAGGCACGAGCAATCAAATATTCTTGCCGTTGCTGGTGTGCCATCTCACCAGCATCTTCGTGATCTGTTTGCTGAGCCCCCATCACTTCATCATCTTCGTTGCCATTATCAAATGAGAGAGTGTTTTCAACTCGAGACTTCTTGGCCTCGCGAGGCAAAATAGTGACACGTGTACTACTTGTTCTTGTTCGCACCGCAGTCGGAGCATCATTTGTGATGACCGCACTCGATTTGCGTGCATTGGGCTTCCGATCTCCAGCAAACGTCGAATTTACGTTTAGCTGCCCCTTTGAGGTTTCATTTGTGAGAACTTTCCCTTCTTCTTTGTTACAGCCATTGTCATTATCCTGATCACCTTCCCCCTTCCTCTGATCATGGCCTTCACTACTGCTATCATCCTTGATGGACCACATGTCACCGCCATCTTCACGATCACAGTCTCGGCCGCCATCAGCATCGGAATCAGGTGCGTCCTCCGCTACTGAACCCGCTTCTGCATTGATTCCAGGTTGCCGTTTCAGCTGAATGCTCTCTACGACATCGCCAAACTTCTGCCTTTGAAATAACTTCCGACCCATGTTGGTACTCGTTGTTTCAGATACTTTACGACGTTTTTTTGGCACTTCCGCTTTAGTGCAGTTATCATCCACATCGGACATAACCTCCTTGTCCACATGAACAACTTCCCCTCGTTCCATGCGTTGAATGTCTTCCTGCAACTGCTCTAACACCTCTGCATAGTGCTTCTCCTCTCGTTCCTTGGCCTTCTGCATGAACTTCATTCCCCGAAGCTCCAAACGTGCCTTTTCCATGGGGGTCACGGACGGTGCCACACCATTGGCCACAGTATCATCATCATCATCATCGATGCTTCGCCACAACAGGGAGGTCACATCTTTCGCTTTTTTCAACCTAGTATTAGTATTATTATTATTATTATTATTATTATTATTATTATTGGCACCCTGCTGCTGTAATGTTTTACCAGTTGCCTCAGCAATGAGGTAATCAACGACACGTTCCTCTTCGCTTAATGCTTTTTCACTCTCCGAGCGATCACCACCGTCCGCGTTGAGATACTCATCTCTATCAGCATCCTCCTCCATCTTTTGCATCAGCCTCTGGTGCAGCATATGCTGCTCGTCAATGGCATCCTTCGTATTGCCGTCAAACTGCGCAAATCGCTTTGCGTGACGTACCCACTTACTTGTATTCTTGTGTTTTTGTGTCACACGCTCCTCTGCACGCGCCTTCATAAGTTTTTCTGCCAGCCGAGCACGCGCCTTTTCGGGGTGTAGTAGTTCAAACGCCTTTTCGCGCCGTTCATTGTCCCGCTCCTTTTCCTTGCGTAGGATACGTCGGTACGTCTTGCTCTTGATACGATTGAGGCGACGACGGCGCGCATTTTCGTAGGAGAGCATAGCCTTTAGCTTTGCCATATAACTGGTTGTTGGAGCACCGTTGACACCACGTGATGTGTTCCCCTCTTTCACATCATAACCATTACCCTCGTCATTTTCGTTATCGCGAAGCGGAACGACACCATCTTCAGCATGCGATGTTGTCGGTTGTGACTTTAAGAGTCCTGCACCAGCTAGTAGTGAATTCATTTTACCAGCAAGGCGAAATGCGGAGACTCGAGTGGCATTAGCCCCTCCTACAGCTGAAGAACTGGTCTCTGCGTAGTCTTGTGAAGCGAATCGGGCCGACGCAGTGGTGGCAACAGCTCCAAGAGTTGATGGCAATGGATTGCTATCTGGAAGTGGCATTGGCAACTGCACATGTTTTGCCCTCTGCTGCTCGCGCAAAAAATTGTTATATTTTGCAAGGTCCGCTGCCACAACATCCCTAACTTTGCTGCGCAGTGTCGCATCCCTAACGTGGTCATCCACATCAACACCGATGAGATTGTGCTTGTTTGCTAGGTTCTGTTGCACTCGTAACTGTGTCGAGGACACTGGAGTGGCCGCGACTAAGTCTCGGATTGCCATATTGTAGCTGCTCTCCGCAGCGATACTGCCGTAAATAGACTCCGCCTCCTCCGTCACACGAGCACGTCGCCGTTTCTTCGCCACACCATCCTCATCAACCTTTTTCTTATTCTTCTTTTTCCTGCTACCAACTTTGCTCCCACCCTTTTCCTCCTCCTGTGCCATGTCAAGCATGTCCGCAAGGTCTATGTAGTCATCATCATCATCGCCACCACCATCACCGTCGTGAAAGTTCAAGTCGTCCTCCCCGTCAATCTCACCAAGAGCGCGAAGCTGCTGCAACACCAGCGCCCCCTCCGTATCATCACCGTCCTCTGGACCCGCTTCAGACCTCATTTTTCTTTTTTTACTCTTTTTCATCGGTTGATTCACTCCGGTGGCATCAGACCCCACCTTGGGTCTGAAGAAATGACCGTACTTCTCCTCGTCATCGCTGTCAAATGCGAGATCATCGTCGATGTCTTCATCGAGCTCTGGTGGAATGAGCGGGTTGTTGAGATTCAGAGCCCCCGCCTTTTGCACCTCAAGGCTGCCATCGTCAATGCCATCATCGACACTGTGGCCATGAGAAAAACGCGATCGGGTCCGCGTGCTACCCTTCGTTTTTTTCCCCAGCGCTCCACTGGCACCCCTGTCGCTGCGACGAACCATGCAGATGCACTTGTTGCCAGACTCCTTAGCTGCGGCAAACAACAACAAAAACAAAAAAAAAAAAGGAACCAAAAAAAATGACAGAATCATTACAAGAAGAAGAATAGTAATATCAACACACCGCGTACAGAGAACCTTAAATGGTTCCAGTGGTGCGCACGTCAAGGAAGAAGAAAACGAAGTATATTACATTGCATCTCCACCTTCACTCCACTCTACTTCTCTCTCTCTCTCTCACTCTCTCAGGAAATCAGCGCGTTTCCTTTTCACATCACTGCCCAACGGGTGACGTACAATTTGGTGGTGAATCAAATTTAAGTTGAGCCAACGCCCGACTGAGTCGGCAAGCAGAACGTTTTTTGTGCTCTGTAACATGGCAAGTTATCCATTCCATATATACAGAGAATGCGCAAAAAAAAAACAAATGATAAGTTGTAGTCTTACTACTTACATTTGTTTAGCACACAAAGAGTGACAAACAAACAGGCATGCGCAGAAAGGGAAAAAAAGAAAAATAAGGCAAGAAGGAAGGAATAAAACAAAGCAAACAGGCATAGTGGGAAAGAGGATACAAAAAACAGGTAAAAAAAAAGTATCTGGAGAATACTTACATCATAATTACCTGTTCTCTCCAAATGTTTATTTTCATCCTTCTCCATCACCCACTTTTTTTTTTTCATTTTATCGATCATCCAACACCATCCATTGATTCTGTCTCTTTGCACCATCTAAAAACCCTGTAGGATAGATGCCAGTAAAATCACCCTTTCCCCGTCGGCCGTTGCACACCTCGTTTGGTACCTACTTTTCTCGGGTGTTTTGCAACCTCCCTTCACTGAATTCGGAGGAATTCGTGGAAGTGTCAGAATCTTCGGCACCTTTGTCATTTCGTGCATTGGTTGCGCATTAGCATGTGCTCGTTTTTTAGATTTGCTCTCAGCTTCCTTTTCGACTTGTACTGCCCCTAGATTCTCCCTCTCAAGTTCATTCTGGGTGCTTACATTTTGTTCACTAGTGCGAGTGAACAATATACTCGGGGGTGCGCATCGGGAAGGAGGTTTCACACCCGTTGGTCTATTGGCTGGCGTGGGAGCGTTACTATTAGTGACACCCTTATCGTCTTGTTTTCTTCCGTCTCCCTTGTCCAGATCCTGCTGCTTCTGCTTTGGATGCTTCACCCGCTGTAAGGTGGCCGTGAGGGGCGCACCGGGCTGACGCTCTGCGGCAACGGTTAGTCCTGAAGACATCACCGCTGCTACTCCTTTAACGTTCCGTTCCTCAGATACCGCCTCAAAAGCAGCCCAGGGGTGTTTTCCCTCTGGCGAAATCCACGGGCCACCATCCGTCAGCAGGTTATCATCATTCGCGTGCTGATTTGTTTTCTGCCCGAGTTTGTTGCGATATCCGCGTCTCTTGGCATTTTTCAAATCATTTGTTTTAATGTTCTTTTCGATTGACGTCGCTGCACACTGCTCGATAATAACACCAGGCTCTGGTATCATTTTACCTAACTCCTGGCATTCCTCTTCCTGCTGAAGATTACCTGTGTTATCGCCAGAGCTCAATACCGTCTGGGATCGTGGTGGCATGCCAGTTTTAAGCATGTTTGATTTGAAAAACATACCTTCATACGCAGCCCTTTCCGCCGCCTCCTCCTGACGTCGCCTCTGCTCTTCCAGTGTTTTTTGCTTTTTCTGCGAAAGGATTGAAAATGTTTTCAAGCGGTTCTCATTCCGCTTTTCCTGAACAGAAATTGTTAACGAATTTTGTTGCTGATCTGTGCCTCCTTCATTGGTCTCGCCCAGCCGGTCATTTGAACTGGGTTCCACCTGAAGGGACACCTGTCCTCCATTCGCGATGCTCACTCGTACTCTATCGTTCCCGTCATCAGTCAGATTTTTGTCAAGTGTTATGGCAGTGTTCGATTTCCGAAGTGAAGTAGATCGAGGACTCGCCTTCAAAGAGCCATCACATGCCTTTTCTTTATGCCTTGAATACGTAGTGTAAGTAGCTGTGTGATCACCCCCAATGAGTACAAGTGTCTCCGAAGTAAGATTACGCAAGCCTGTACCGCTTCCCTCAGTCGTGGTAGTGAAGAAACCACGTGGAAGCTGCTTCAATGCTTTCGTCCACTCGTCGTCCACTATTTCAGGGGGCGGGGCTTTAGTAGTTGTTGCAGAAGAGAGAGTGACACTCTTTTTAATACTATTTTCGTCAGACGGTATAGCACGCCGACCGGTTTTCCCTCCCTTTCGCTTCCGAGTAATAGTCTGAAGCTTGTTAGTCACACCTCCCAATCGTTCATCGTTACGAATGGAAACGGAGTTTGTATTGCTCTTTCCGTTAACGTCCTTGCGATAAACCACCTCCCACGTTTTCGCTCGGGTGGAAGGCGTGTAGCCTCGTTTTGAATGACTCGAAGTCCGCCACGAAGACGTCCCCTCTTTCGTCCTAGACTCAGGCTGCTGCTGAAGAGAATCCACAATTGGAATGACATAGCGGGCGTAGTCATCCAGTGAAATACCATTAGGCGGTGTACCAGGGCCACAATCATCATCATCATTATCATCTACAGTTTTTTCACATAAGTTTTTCATCGCAAAACCGCACCATACTTTTTTCTCCATTGGGTGAATGGGTGCGGAAAGAAGACGAGAAAATGTTGAACTCTGTAGTTGAACTCCCAAACCGTTCAACTTCCTGGTCATATTAGCGTTCTCTGAAAGATTTTTATTTTTTTCTAGTCTCTGCTGATAGAATGAAAGTGTCTCATCGGCATCCAGCAACGATGGAGTTGGCGACCAGGATGGAAGCATATTCAGGTAATTACGATGCCCATTCGAGGCAAATACTTCTACTGAAGTATCCGGAGGACATCCAGCAGGCTGTAACTGCCCTTTCTTCGGCTGTTGCACAGGAACGGCAAGTTGGGACATCCAACAAAGCGGTTTCCGAGGTTCTTGAGGGATAAATGACCGGGTAACGGCGTCATGCACTTCATCCCAGACGGAAAGGGCGGTGTATAAGTTCGCGGTTTCGTCAAAGCAGTGCATCAAGTATGTCTCCATTGCCTTCTTGACGATATCATTACAGATGGACTCGCAAAACATCTCTGCCGAGACACGCTGTTCTGCCTCGAGGACAAGGGCATCCCCTAAGGGAAACGATGAGGCGTAAGGAGGGGAAGCAGACATCGCCGTTATCTCAGGTGACAAGGGAAAGGAAGTAGAATGAAACTGAGACGCAGGCCCCAAAAGTGTCTGGGGCGACATATCATCCCCTGCTTCCTCCAAAACTGCTGAGCTGGCGGCCACGGATCCCTCTTGCTGCATCTTTGAAAGTCTCATCATGATTGCTCGTGTCTCAGGCGTCGCATTTGTCATACCGACTTCATTCACAACCTTGAGCAGCTCTGGTGAAAGTACACCAGGAGAGTACAAATAAAAATCTGGCGCAGTTTGCCCCAAATGAGATTGTCGTTGCTGATATTTACAATCTACTTCAACTCCACCAGAATTTTTTCCTTTCGTGTTTTCAGGGTCGAGATTCACATCATTTTCATCGTGCCGACCTTCAGATGGAAAATTATCAAAAACATCAACAAATGAGGTGCTCTTCAATTCAGCCCTCTCTCTCTTGTGGGTCCGTGAAGTCCCACACACGGTATCTGTCCCTGCCGAAGGCGAACTAATCAAAGAAGAGAGCGCCGACTTCTCGTGCAAAGTCACCCTCGTTTGCGAAGATTCATCCAAGCGTTGAGGCTGCAACCCTCGGATATGGCCCGAAAACTTCGAACTAGACAGGCTTTTTTTTGGTTCCTGCTGCTGTGTAGTACAAAAAAAAGCCTTCGCGCTCCTCTCATACTCCCTTGCGAAAAGATCATCGCGAAACACCTTCAGGTAAGAGTCATCCACGTCGAGAGTAACGGGGTCTGGGAAAAACGACGGCATCTCTGGAAAGAGTGGGACCTCTTCGGGGACGGTGCGTGGGGCGGAAGTCACATTCGACAGTGTGGGAGATGCGGTTTTCCCGCTCTTGCCAGCTACGCTCTTTCGGCTCATTTTTGACTGTCTCTTGGCGCGGCTGTCGGCGGTGTTCCACCACCTCGTCTGATGAGTTGACTAAGAAAGGAGGGCAAAATAAGAACAAGAAACAGCAACAACTTCAATCATAATACATATATATATATATATATATATATATGGAATGAAGACGAACAGACACGCACACACATACGTACTCAGGCATACAAAGAGGGAGAGAAAATAGTGAAGGAAAAACGACTGCCTATTCACACAAGTGGCTGTCTTGACCCCAGTATCATTCTTTATCCTCCTTGATTTCTCTCATCCTGCATTGCTGCCTTCCTGGTTGTCTTGGACGTAAACTCCAACCCACTACACCGCCCAGCAAGCTTTGCTCGCTCAACATCACTCTGTTTCACAGCATACGTACGTTGCAAACCCCGGTAGTATTCCAGTTTCGTCCGCAGCATGGAGTACTCCGGGGAAGCCAATGGACATGTGGAATCCCTTTCCAGCTCCTCCAGTCTCTTTGTAAACGAAAACACGGGAACGCGAGCAGCACCTTGACCCGCTGCCGCGGCTTCCGTCGTCAAACCCCTGCAGAGGAATCGCCGCGAAACACACCACATGTGCACAAGACCAACTATCCCTCGAAGAGGTACGTGCAAAATAAAAGAAATAACAAAAGGGGAAGAAATATAACAGTACATTGATATGTGTGCAATTCAGTTTATTTTTCATGATCACGAAAACAACTGTCGCTATCCTCATCTCTTTCGATGTACCAATCTTTTAGTTTCTCAACTTCCAGTGTGTGAGTTAAGGAAAAGAAGCACAAATGAATCCAGTAGCAATAATCCGAAAAAAAAAAGAATAAATGAGACTTCTGTTTTGTTTAAAGGACCCGTAGCACCCTCCATTTACATCAGACAATTCAGTTTCCGTAGTTTATCTTGTTCTCCTACAAGATTCACCACAGCATCCACGAGTCGTCTGTATTGGGGTCCATCCAGCAATAAGTTATTATTATTAATAACACTTCTCATACGACACTTCCCAAAGTTAACTTTTCGGTTGCATGTCTGTCTTAGTGCGACACTACGCCACAGTAGACCGCGTGTTTGAACAGCACAAAAACTCTCATTTATGTTTACTGTTATATGCTGCGGAAATACACATGTCGGATAGAAGACCTTGTCAACTGCCGGCCCAAACGAAAAAGTTACAACTCCAGACATCGGGCGCAGAAAAAGACTGTTTAGCAAATTGGCTCCTGGGGCACCAATGAAGATGTTGGTGCGGTGAGCCTCCATCTGTGCGAAGAGTTGGCGCCCATGAGATAAGTTAGCAGAAAAGCGCTCCACCCGAAGATAGACACGCCGAAAGTTATGTAGCCCAGGTACTGAGTTATTCTCTTTATTTAATTCGGACTTACCGTTGAGACGAGCTTCAACGTCACGAGGAAACCGAGAGAGAAACACATCTTCATTCACTACATACCGTGCCCAATCATGACGACGAGAGGAGTAGAATATAAACACGTCACCAACATCAGAAACGGCGTTTCTCTCACCTACACGTCCAAGCTGAGCTGCAGTTTCAGCTTCCGCACCTCCTTCATGTTTCCCCATTACCATTTTTGTCGGAGTAAGAGGAGGAGGAGATGCAAGAAGAAAATAAAGTGCATCACTCAGAGGTATTGTGTGGCTCTTGTTTATATAAGCATCATCATCATCAGCATTAAAGGAAACTGCCGTTCTTGTAGCAAAGTGATGAAGGAGACTTTTGATACCTCTAGCAGGATCTTCATGTCCTGTGATGCGAAGATCAAGAGCCAAACCATTCCCCTCGCTAAGTTCAACCACATTTCCCTCCTCTTGCATGAATTCGAGAAGCCCCCGCGAAAAATGCATTTCACGGAATTTCCTCAGATGAACTTGGCAGTCCATGTAGCTGACGTAGAAAAGTTCAAGCAATTCCTTCCACATGTGAATGGAAAATTCTCCGGTCACATCTCGAAAAGACCCTTTTTTATGTTTTTCTTTCGGCTTTTCCTGTTGCCGCAGTTGCCGCAACGCTTCAAGAAAGTCCTCGTAATGAGTTGCGTTAAATCCTTGTGGTATGATATGGTAAAACAGCGTATCCACAATGTCCGCAAAGAGAGGATCTGACCCAAAAAGTGGCTCGCAGTGAGTCGGGTAGCCGATCAGAAAGTGCTGTAGGTGAAAAACAGGTTGAGTACTGGAGTTTAGGGGACAAGATCCTCTGTCTCTAACAGGAGCGTCCACAACAGCTATCATTTGTCCTGACTTCCGCGATTTACCCAACATGTGTCCGAACTGCGATTCATCTTTAATGTAATGAAACTGTGTCTCTTCTTTTCGCAGACCATACACCCAATACTGCTGATGCGGTGTCACCAGGATATTCACTGGGGAATGGGATGATGATGATAGAGACGAAAAGGACATAGAAACCCGCCCTTGTGTGTCCTCGCTCTTCTTCTTCTTTACAGATATTTCGCAACTCTTCTGGCGTCGCCAAAGCTCCCCGGCAAATTGTTCCAACTGGCCCACGTAAATACCACCCCATGGACCATTTTTTAAGCAGCGCTCGAATGAACGACGACATCCCTCCTTTCGGAACTTTCCATTAGTCTTGTAGTATGGTCTTGATGTGATCACTATTGCATGACCATCCCTTCCATTACGTTTCCCTCTCAATTTCTCCCCGATACGGGTTCTAAGAAAATGTTGCTGTGAAATGAAGCTTGTCAGAATCGTCTCTATGAGAGTATGATGTGCCACCTGGAAGTCTGTTGGTGGTTGAAAGTAGCCCACAGCATACTTCGCCACATCAGTGTGCCTAGTGCAGCTATCTCTCTCGTCGGTGTCACTGCCTTCCCTTTTGTGCACGAGTGCAATAAAAAGTTGTAACGTATCCTGTCGGTGCTGTGGCCAACTACCCTTCACAAAAGGGAACATGGTACCGAAGCGCAGCTGAACTTTCACAAGGCGTTTCACCCTCGCTACTCGCACCGCCGCTCTGGCCGCAGGGAGTACACTCTGCTCCAGTGCCAACGTCGCCTCAGAATCCGTTAGAACCTCTTGCCGTAAGGGCAACTTTGACAATATTTGAGGAGGCACCCAATTCAGTGGGAGACTACCACCGCTTTCTTCCTCGCTACCACCCTTTTTTCCCTCAACGAAGAGAACAAAACGCCCTCCAGCATAAAACACATCCGCCACGTCGAAAAAGACAGCGTCACGAGGATGGCGTGAGGACCCTGGTTTGACACCGAACACCTTTCGACAATGAACAAGTGCATCATTAGTAAAAGAAGAAAAATCCCGTCGACCCTCCACACCATGGTTCCTAAAGAGGTTTGTGATGCGATGAACGGCGTCGGTAGTGTTTAGAAAAGTTAGAAAGGGTCGTTCCCTAGCAGTCCCGTTGCCCACAGTTTCCAGATCGTGTGACAGAACACGCCCCTTGTTGCGTCCCCGGTTATCAAAGGCTTTAAGTGATTCGCTGACATCCCTGTGGTGGTGTAGGAGTAGTGCAGCGAGACACACCGGATGCGGGAGCGATCGGTACATCATAACGCGATGCTTAAAACGCGGATTTCCTCCTGTATTGCACCTTCTGTGTACGTTCATACGCGACCTGCTTTCCTCTGCCAACTGCGGCTTCGGCTGCTGGAAGCGTTTCGTCTCCGTTGTCGAAGGCTGGTAGTATGCGGCACCGACATCGAGTGGTGTGCCAAGTCCTACATCGACTGTTGTCGGGGTTTGTACAAGCGAAAGGAGGTACCCAACGTCATATGGGACGACAGCTTCAGAAACATGCGTAGATACGGGAGGCGAAGAAGGAGCAACAGTGAGGTGATCACCTACACCCCTGCTGCGATTCCACACATTATTGCCACCATCGGTGCTCGGAATTGGTTTTGAGTTAGCATCGAGAAAGAGGTGTGTGTTCATAAAGGTGAAAAGGGTGCTCACAGCAAAGACGGAAAACGTCACAAACAGCGCGTGTGTTCTGCACCTGCCTAGTCCGTTCTTCCCACCTCGTACTCGCTCATCGCGTCGCATCCAACAAAGGGCAAATTCACCACAGACAGCTGCTTGGAAGATTAAGAGGAAGGGGAGCACGCCGACCAAGTCAACTGTTTCCCGCTTTTCACCTTCCCCGCCTGCAGCGAGTTTGAAATTATAAGACGCAATGTTCACCACCAAAACGCACCCCCTTATCGACTGCTTCTAGTCTTGTGCTTGAACCAAGGGACTGACGTAAAACAACAACAACAACAACCAAAAAAAAAAAAACAAGTCGCTAGTGGTAGAGAAAGAAACCAAACGTGACAGCAAGCTCCCCCCCCCAAAAAAAGAGACATAAATGTGTGGGAGCGGGAAAGAAAAAGAGGAGAAGCGACACAAAGAAGAAAATAAAGAGCATAGCACACACACACACACATGATCATAAATACGACCCCTCCTTTTTTGGAGAAAAATGGCGTCTGAACTGGAACACCGTGTACCGCTGAGAGTTTATGTGACAGAATCATCTCTCTCTTTCTCTCTCTTTCCGCATGTGTATCCTTTCGTCCCACACACCTCCAGCTACTCCTTCTTGAGATTACAACCCGCGCTCCCCATTTCACTAAGACCACTCCTCAGAAACTACCCCCGCAAGTATACAAGAGTCAAATAAGATACCACCCTCTAATTCATGAGGTACGGGCCCTCTTCGACTTCGCAGCTGCAGCTTCCTGCCTTGCTGCGACCTCCAGGTCCATTATTTCCTGCTGAATTTCCATTAGCTCCTCCTCCGTCTCCGCCGCGGCCATCTTCGCCTCCAGTGCCTCCAAACGTGCCTGCGTCGTTTCAGCTCCCATATAAACAGAAGCAGCATCAGGATCGGTTCCAACAGCAGCAGCAGAAGAAACATGCGCACCTGAGATCCCATTAGACGCACCTCCATCCCCGTCACCACAAGCGTTACTGCCACTGACTTCGCCACTCGCTGCCGCGGCTGCACGAGCCTCTCGTCCACGTTTGCGTAACTTCTTCACGTCCGTTGAAGCAGAACAAGCTGCACCCAAGGTTATGTCACCGCTGATGTTGCTTATACCTTCAGACTGAAGCTTCTGCCATTCTTTTAAAAGCAGCCTAAACTCCGTTTTCATCTCCTCTACGTTACGCCTGTCTATCTGGGTGACACGTTGATAGTTCACAAGCTTCAACTTAGGGCACAGAAAAACGACGAATGCCCGAAATCGTGCCTCGTTTTCATGAAGAGTCACAGGGTTGTGTTCAATGGAAATAATTTCCAAATGTTTCCAATGAGCGAGAAACAGCAAGTCACGCAACTCTCGGAACTCATTGTGGTCAGCTAAAAAAGCACGCAGGTTCGGAAGCACCGCTGCGCAGGTCGGCACGCTCACATGCGAGAGACGATTGCGATGCACAATAAGAGACTGCAGCCGCAACATCATTGTCGTCTTCGCAGTTTGCACAGAACTGCTCATCCCAGCTTCTGCTGCAGAACTTTTCCCACCAGGAAAGTACTCGAGACGTACAAGCGGATTCTGCGACAGGTTCAGCACGTCAAAGCTGTCGTTAAGCAGAAGAAGCGGCCTCTCCTCAAGAACCGTCAAACCCAGACCCCGGAGATCCATCTCCCGCTGCTGTAGCGTGTTCGTGAACTGCGGTGCCTGGCGAATAATCTCAAGCGTGAGGCGCATATTCCTGTTGACTGTATATAACTCTATGTGTGCTGCTCAATATCCCTTTCCTCGTCTAACTTTTCCCCACCTTTTTTTAAATAAATAAATATATATAAATATATATATATATATATATATATATATATATAAATCCAGCCTTAAATACTTTCCTCCACTTCACCCTCTTTCTCTTCCCTGTTTCTGACCAGGGCGAATGGGAATGCAAAGTGGTTGCATACATGATCGCCAACAGAATCAAAGAATACAAGGTGGAAAAGATTCCATAAAGAGCAACAATAACTCTAAGAAGAGAAATGGTAACAAAAACAAAAAAATAATAACAAAAAGAATCATCTGTATCTGCGCACTTCACACACCGTTCCATGAAAAACGATAGACTAATAGAAACGCGCCACCATTCGCAAAGCTCTGGGAAGCATTACACGTCACCTCTGCGTTGCAAGATACGGCGATATCCCTTCAGAGCACCGTGATCGTCGTAAATGGGTTCCAGGATATAGTCCCTCATGGGTGTTGTATTAGGCGTCAGTCCCTGGGTAAATTTCTCGATTGGCACCAAGATAGGGATAAAATACGCGATGCTAAATGTGATACTTAGCAGTGGAACAACAAGCACAAACTCACGGATGCCAAGAGGGATGCGGGTGCTGTAAAACGTTGCTAAGCGAAGAAGATATGGGTTCTTCTTTGGAGGTGGAACTGCATTGGCGATGCCAGGAGGTTTCGTCGTAGTACCTCCTCTCGTTTCCTTTTCATTGCCTGACACCGCCGCCTTGTTTGGTACTTTTTCCTTCATGTCAGGGCTATTCCTCTAACCAATATGGGGGATGTCTGCGTCTCTGCTACCAGGATACTTTTCCCTCAGCATGTAGGGCCACGAGAAAAAAGCTCAACACGTCCTTTCTTGTAACGTGCCTTTTGCTGCACTACTTCGTCTGTTTTGGGCTTCAAATTGTACACCCCTCTGCTCTCTGGGAAAAAAGAACGAAATTAAAAAAAAAAAAAGGTGGGATCTGGTCAATATCGATAGAGCGCCACTGTACGACACAACTATCCCCAACACGTACTTTCGCTCACTTTCAGATGGTTAATGAGTGAAAACAACCAAAATGAATAAATGCAGATATTTTTTGTTTATGAGGGAGAGACAAATCTGTATCAAATCAACAAAAGAAAAAAAGACTCCCCACATCCACGACAATTGGCTTCATCCAAAATAACAAAGAGAAAGCGGCTGATGATATTCCTTAACTTAAACGTGTACTGCATCCTTCTCTAACGGTGTATCAGCAACCACAGTACATTTTTGATTATCTGATTTTAATTTTTCTATACACAACCATCCCGTTCACCTCGTGGTTTCATGGACACGCATGCGTATACAACAAGAGGGAAATGACTTCCCCCCCCCCCATCCCTATTATATCTCAATATCCACTGTGACAGTTGCCTGCACATCGCTCGGCCCCAAAACAAGAGGCTCAGGTGTACGCACGTCAATACGAGCCAGTTGCACCACCAATTGTAGTTTTGTTTTTTTTCTCTCTTCAGCCGCTTTTACTGTCTTTTCTTCAGTCAAAGCAGTCACAGAAACACTATCGGAATGCCCCCCCCGTTGCGTGTTGTCATCCTTGAGTGCACGCAAAGTGCAGACGACAGATTGCTTCCATTTTTCTGGATCCTGTTGAGACACCGGAAGCGTCACACCTTCTGAGGTGAGTGGCACAACAAAGGAATACTCATTCGCATCACTGTTGATCGTTTGAAACTTTTGTTGTTCTCCTCCATCTTCCTGATAACTCTCAGTAAACAGGTAAAGAACGAGAGGCTTCAGTTTTTTTTCATCCAGCGGGATAACCACACGCGCCGGAAGTGGTGTATATGGGGCAAACAAAATAGATAGTGTTGTCACCGGAATCTTGAGAGGTATTTTTTGTTCCAGATTCTTTTGCCGCTTCCGCTGCTCCTCTAAGGCAGATAATAAGACATCTACACTTGTGTGAGTGTAAAGAAAAATTGGACGTTGCAGGACCACCATCTCTATAGAGCGACAACCGCTGTCATCATCACCAGCATCCCCGCGAGTCAGTGCGTTCCATACACGTCGAGCACCCTCAGCCCGCTCCACTTGACGCCGTCCAATTTTCGCTCTACTTTTCTTCCCCTTTTCAACTCCTGCACGATCGCCTTGCGTATGTTCATGGTTTTGCAACGCTGCACGTGCTAGATGATAGCTGTAAAGACAGCCACCAACGCAGGCTAGCTCATCGGCCCCAACAATAGTGTTGTTTGCAGCGGTTAAAGCAGCTCCACCATTGCTGCTCTGGCCATCCTGGGCAGTCACACAAATCGTAGTACTCGAACTAGCGTCCATAATAACAAGATTGTGCGCGAAGCAGCGGTGTTCACCGTTCGGCACGGTGGTATAACGCGTGAAGAGTTGCCTAAGGGACTGTGCAACAAAAGGCATCTGCAACATGCCACCACAGAGCACCACTGCATCAATGACAGCATCCGAATCCTGCCGCAGGAGGTCGAGGTATTCGCGGAGCACAACCTCAAAGGACTCAATAACCTTCCAATCCCCACGCAAAGCAGCGTCAACACGAGTGCGGGAAAATGTTACATTGTCGCGTAGGTCAATTCCCTCCGCTAGTGCCTCAATCTCCACCGGAACCTGCGCTGCACTGCTCAGGGCAATCTTTTTCTCTTCTGCCGCAAGGAGGAGGCGGCGCTGCGCTCGGGAAGGGAAATCACTTAAGGACTGGTAGCCCAATACACGCCGTTGCTGTTGCGCAAATGTCGTGGCAAGCCGGTCGCGTAGGGCGAGACTAACAGCATCACCACCACCGCACGGGTTTGCAGACAGAAAAGGCACCTCTGAGGTGTTCGCTGGCGTGACATGGCACGCACGAAGAAATGCAGGCTGAAGATCATCCACAAGGCAGCCACCTACAAGGCGGAAACGCGTCAAGGATACACCCAATGCACCCCAATCCACTACTAACACGTGCGCAGATGGCCATGACAAGGCCGCAGCGTTATCTCTCGGCTCTGCTGCAATAGCGGAAACAGGCAGCAAAAAATGACGACCTGCCATTGGATGTGATAATGGTGGGTGGCATCCCACAGCATCCGCTCCCAGCAACGCGGCCTCATCGGCGAAAATGACGGAAACGTGCGCTGCAACAGCACCCAAGTGAGAGCGAAAAACTGCATCCTTCACCCATTGAACTGCATCCCATCGTTGCGCCGGAAGAATGTTATTTTTTATCTTGCTTACATTGTTTCCACCCTTTTTATTACAACAACTATTACCCTGGCTCTCATTAAAGCCACCGTTTTCGCAACACGCGGAAGATTCTTCTTTTCCAGATTCAACGGCTTTGCCTCCTCGCACAGCTACCGCCTGTGGAAATAAGTGCCGCGGTACGACAACCGTAAGAAGAATCTTTAACTTCTGTTGCACCTCTTCACGCACAGAGGCATTCGTAGCCGTTGCAGTCAGCCCACACACCCCATCCACTGTGTGCCGCTTGACATGATTAAGAAATTCAACAAGAGCGTCTTCCGCTGGGAGGAATTGGCGCTTTCCACTTCCGTTGACTGACTCTCCTTCTTCGTGTGGTAAAGCGAAACCCAATCGTCTGGCATTGTCATTGTTATCGCTATGATGGTTGTCACCACTGCCCTCCTCGCACTGAAGAGGGCAGTGTCCTTTGTAGTGCCGTCTCGCAGCATCTTCCACATCTCCTCTCAACGCGTCAGCAAGACTACTCTCTGCTGTGTCAAGCTGTTGGGCGACGGAGGCGAAGGCAAAAAGGTATGGCACTACAACCTCAGGTGTACGACCATACATGACGCGCGCGTCCTCGCCAAATAATAGCTCCTCTCCTTCGGTAAATGCCATCATCACCGGAGTTGTACGGTGCCCGGCAGAGTTTGCGGTTATCCTTATCGGTGCAGCGGTTTCCGAAGTTGCGGAACTTGTGGCAGTGGCAACTGCTACAATGGCATTTGTGGATCCAAGCGAGATACTTACGGCATGCATCACTACTAAAATGTGTTTACGTGACTCTGCTACTTTTTAATTCTGTATTATCCCACTTACTTTTGGATTTCCCTTTTGCCCCTTTAGTGTTTTTTTTTCTTTGGATTTTTATTTTCAAAAGAAAGAAAGAAAAAAAAAATAGGGGGAAAAAAGAAAACACACACAAAACGCGAATAAATGGCTGAAGAGAGAGAAAGAGAGTTTCACATCATATGGTGCTCAAGCGATGCACATTACATGGTGGCCAGATGTCCTCCAGTCATAGGCTGCGATAATAATTAAAGCGAAAATAGTGACATGATGCAGATGGGAGAATCAATTTCGCACGATAGAAAGTAAAGGACCCACTAAACACCAAACAATAATGAAAAGGCCAATGAATGGTGTGAATTCAACCGTGCGCCTCAACGTGCAGGTGCTACACACAAAAAAAGAGAAAAAAAAAACACTCGTTGACACAAGGGCAACACCACGAAGTAGAGACAGGAGAAAAAAAAAATGAAGAGACACAAAAAAGGTGTGCTACCAAACCTCTCACCTTCACTGCACGCACACATTGATAAAAGGAAAGAGTGAAATAGACACCGCAAGACAAGACAGAACCAGAAAGCACAGAAATGATCAATAGGCATATTGCAATCATGTACTTCATTGGCATCCAACGATGTCCCACAGCACACTTTACTTCTATCACCGTTATTTCTTTTCATTCTCTTTCTCCAAACACGTAGAAATAGAAAACTAAGCAGTACCCGTGCATCACAAAATAATATTGCAAGACAAAACATTCTCTATTTATGATACCATGCTACCTCCGTCAAGTCCACCTCACGTCTACTTTCAATTGCATCGATACTCTCTAGTTCCTGCGTGATGTTGTCCAAGAAGGCAGCGATGTCATCGACGTCCTTCGCAGCTTTGGTGGTTGTTGCATCCGTCACAATACCATTGTATCCATAGCTTTGCAGTCCCTTCGAACTGGGTTTCGAAGGGGGTGAGAGAGACGCTGAGGGTGGATGGTACGATAATTTTGTCTGTACAGAAGCGGCACACCCAGCGTTCGGCACTACAGGTTTTACCCCATCAGTATGACCAAGTTCAGCAATAAGTTCATCGTCGCCATCATCGTGTCCATTGGACACACGATTCCCAGGAGGAAAGAGATCAGAATTGTTTGCAGCCACACCATGTGATCCTCGAATAGACCGATGATGAGCCTCAAAGGCATGTTGCATTTGTTCAGGTTGGGGCAACTGTTGCCGAAGTAGTCGTCGCGGTGTCGGCGCGGTAGGAAAAAAAGAAGATTGCGCTGCTTCTGCTGAGTGCGGGTTGGGGGACGACGACGAAAAGGGCTGCTGACGTTCCAGAGAGGTAATAAGATCCCGCAACTGTTCTTCCTGCTTCTGTAGTCGCCGCTCAAGTGTTGAGACAACACGACCGTGCTGTTCTGTAAGGGATTGCGTCTGTTCCTCAACAAACAAACGCTGCCGCTTTTCCTCCTGAAGCATGCGCCGAAGATACCCCACTTCTTCAATGCTACTCTTGTCATCCTGATTTGCTTCTCGGACTGCCTCGGTCTGTTGCTGTTGGTGTTCCGAATCGTAAGGAGGTGCAACTTGATGCTCCTTTATGCCAGTAGAGGAGAGGGCAGAGGAGGGTGGTTGATTCTCTTTGTTTTTTACCCGATTGAGTTCTTGGACGAGTTTTGAAATCACTTCAGCTTGTTCTTTCTCCCTCTGTTCCATAGACGCAATCTTTGCGGAAAAGTGACTTTCCACCCGCTTCACAATGCGCTCGATCTCTTGAGCCTTCAGCTTGGCCTGCTGCTGCCCATTAACACTCCCATTCTGAGAGTCAGATTGTTGCAACGGCTGCCACTGGTCTTGTTGTTGCGGTGGTAGTGATAATGGGGGGCATGCAGATGAGTCTTGCAGGTACGCAGCCAGCGTGTGGCTAATCGTCACCAATTCCGAGAGAAGTTGATGCACCTGGTTGGTGCCACCACTCCTGATGCTACTGCCACTGCCGTTCTTGTGGGTCAATGAAGTGGACGGGCATAAGTAATTACCCCGCTGATGTCTGCCCACGGCTTCTACTTGTTCTTCGTTGCCTCCATCCGCGATAAAACTGACGTGTCTTTCACTGGAAGCGACACCAGAACCCCCGCGTTGCCGTCCGCTGGTGGAAGTAGATCGCATTTCTACCCGTCCTTCATCCACAGAGCTGCTCGCACGCCGCCCACCACTTGACGCTGCCCGACTCCTCGACGAAAAACTCCGCTGGCTGTAGAGGGGGGAAGCAGAGGTGACGGCAAGAGAGCGCTGCCGCCCACGCTCTACAGTGCACGGAGGGCGCTTGTCGAATGACACCGCACTCATCGACGAAGCATAGCGCGTTCTCTGTTGCATGTATCCCCACCCACACACACACAAAAAAAAAGAGAGAAAAAAAAAAGAAAGAGTTTACTTTCTTTTTCACCTTCAGGTTCCACTAAGTCGAATAGGGAAGATGGGAGTGAAGAGAAAAGAACAGCGGAGAAATGAAAAAAAAAAAGAGCACGAGGTATATATTTATATAGGTGTGTGTGTGTGTGTACACACACATCTAACGCATGTGTACACGCAGCTCCATGCATATAAAGATGAAGAGTTCACCAAAAGGCGTGAAAAGAAATGCGAATACTTAATGAGAAAGAGAAAAGCGAGTGCTCAAACTCATTATGATGTTATCTTAAACCACATGGTCCAAGCGCTGAGAATAGAGACGTATGCAACGCTTTCCAGAACGCACACTATCCCAGTTTCACGCCTCTGTGTTGTAGCCTGTAAATCAAACACTCCACATTGCCCAATGAATCACTCAAAGACCACACAACAAGAACGATATTCATCATCGTCATCATCAACTCCTGGTGCCGCAGGAGAAGAAATAAGGAGATGAATAAGCAGGATGAAAATGTGAAAGCATTTGTGCACAAAAGTAAAGGAAAAGTGTTTCACTTTATTTCTATTCATCTTTTCTTTCCCTCTTGTGTTTGTGGTGGTGATGGTGATGGCGTTTCTTCTCCTTCCGTTCCCGCTTCTCCTTCCTTCCTTCTTTCTCCTCTCTGTGTCTCTTCTTCTTTTCCTTCCTGTGCTTGTCCTCTTTGGTGTGCGAATGCCTACGTCGCTTGTGGCCATCGTCATCGTCACTATCCCCATCATCGTCGTCATCCTCATCGTCGTCGTCATCCTCATCTTCATCGTCATCGTCATATTCATCTTCATCTTCATCTTCATCGTCATCGTCATCGTCATCGTCATCAAGGGACAAGCCAATGCGTCGCACTGCCACCTTCCGCTCAAGATATGCCAACAAGGCAGACTTCTCTTTGACATCAATGGCAAAGAAAACAATTTTGTCTTCGGACGTGCTGCTTCGCCTGCCAAATGTGCCGTAAACAGCCATTTGAAAGGTTTTGTTGCCCCCCTCCGACTCGTCGATCTCTACGCGTGTGATGTCGCTGAACAGAACACGCGTCACTGGGCGGTGTAAGAAAAGGAGGGAAGAGTGTAAGACGAAGAGAAGCCCATCTGCGCCATGGTGCAAGCAGCGCAATACGGAGTGCCCGTTGCTCGCTTGGTACTCTTTGTTGTGACCACTAAGCGCTGTCACACCCGTCACCGCCTTCAGCACGCGGATGAGGATCTCACTCACACGACCAGACATCGTCGGTGTGAAGGTGTACTTGAGACTCTTTTTACCGTCTCCATCGCCCTTAACCCCCTCCGCCGACGAAGGCTGATTATGCGCCAGAGAGGTGAGAACGGAGTCGATTTCCTCCTGTGTTTCCATCTGGCAACGCCACGGGTGCGCCTCGTCGAGAGAAAACCCAGAGGGAGCCGAAATAACGAGATGATTGTATGTAGTTGCGCGTATTTTCAGTGGGGCTCGAAGAATTACAACAACATACTGCGAGAGTTCCTCCTCTTCACCATCGGCACCTTGCGCCCCACTCCCAGGGATCGGTATGTCACACAGATATAACTGCACAACATCTGTTAGCGGCACGGACCACACAGCACCACCTCCACTCCCCGGAGCACGTTTTTTATCCTCTATCACCATCATGTAATTCGACACAATAAGCTTGTAACGGCCAGACGGATACGAGAAGGGAATGTCATCAAAAACGGCAATAATTCGCTCGTCTGGACGTTGACAGCCACCAGCCATCATAACGAGCAGTCTATCATCTGTCCCCGCGTTTGAAACTCCATTTCGCCCTAGCAGAGCCGTTTGATGCTTCTTCATACGCTGTTGAACCTCGGCCAACACCTCACGCCCTGCTTCTTCGGTCTGTTCGTGACCAATGCAGACGTTGGGGATTGCAAAGCGGATGGAAGTCAGTTCTAGTGAAACACCTACTCCGCTACCGCTCCCACCTTGTATTTGGGTGACCGAAGCTTGCGGACGCAACACAAGCGTAAGGTCGTTTTTTGTTGTTGCTGAAGCGCTCGCAATGGCAGATACAGGAACCTGCACGATGGACTTCACTACAGCACTAGCAGAAGCCCCATTGCTTTGGTGTTGGGGCTTTGGTAGAGCAACAAGCTGCAGAAGAGCATCTTCGTCACTCATATCAGTTTGTCCCTCATTCTTCAGTGTGTCTAGCGCTCCATCTTTATCACCAGCACTATTCTGCTGCTGCTTGTGAGTAGTCCACTTCAGGGTGCCCCAATTCTCAACTGGCGGTGCAGCTAAGGCTGCTACAACTCCTCCAAGACTAGACATGGCGGTGTCTTCGTTGTTTTCCTTTTTTTTTTTTCGTATGTGTGTGCGTGTGTTTCTATGCTCGACAGAGTACTTAAAAAAAAAATTCCTCCCCCTTCCCTTCTTACTCCAGTGTACTTCTTTTTTTTTTTTTTAAGGCTACAAAGAAAAAAAAAACAACAACACTGTCAGTACGTAACTACAACAGTAGAAACCAAAGAAGGAGGAGGGAAATAAGAAGAATAACAACAACAACAAAAAAAACCACTAGTAGCAACACGGAACATCTCAGCGTGGTGTCAGTGGTGGAGTACATCTCTCTCCTGGGGAAAGCCATGCACCAGCAATCTTTTTTTTTGTTATTTTGAAGCACGTTGGGGCATGCAGTTTACGGCACCACGCCACTACCAACATAAGCCGCCCCTTGCTAGAGCACCAGTGTTCTCTTGTAGGCCCATGGGAACGTCTTTTCGTACCATCTGTACTCCGTTGCCTCAAAGCGGCAAACGAAGCCATTGGGGCAAACGGTTAAGAGAAAAAAAGAAAAAGAATTCTGCACGAAAAATGAGATACTACTGCATGTGATCACCATAATTGTGCCTCCCATCATCTCTAAACCATCTCATCTTATTTGACCTCACTTGAGTAAGACAGGTGACACCGCTGTTACCAAAGCTACCAGTAGAAGAAGACACAGCATGAAGAAAAACAAGTTGTGCAGATGGCTCTGTAACTCCAAAATATCTGGTGGCATAGTCATGAGACGAAGCAGCAACCATGAAAAATCTTCTACCTCACCCATTGGAGCCTGCAGTGTGTCTCTAAGCAGACGACTAACTGCCGGGTCAGCCACTTTCATCCGCCACATCCATCGACGAATTGACAGAGATGACTTCTCTGAAGCAAACCACGAGGGTGGCCATAACAACACCCACCACGAGTGGTCCTTACTGGAGAATCGGTGCTTCATAAAGTCCAGAGCTCCACCGAACGGCCATAAGGAAAATGCTACAGCAGTTTGCAGGTATCGACCGTAATGGCGATCCAAGCGCACGAGAACCTGAAGAAACCGCTGGCGGATATGCATTACTTCCGTCATGTATCCATCATCCACATCAATATTATGGTTACTGTTTCGAGGATGGGATCCAACATCATCCCGAAAGCCACTACTGGTGCCCGTCATGGTGTTGTCACTCCACGCACTGTGTTTCTGTCCCTGAGATACGAGAAACAAATCGAATGCTTCCACCCACCTTCGCTTCACTTCCCGTGACAGATACTCCATTTTTTTCAATCGTATAATTATGTTATTCTCTCCCGATTCACTTTTCCCATCGTTGGGTGAGTTCATCTCGCTTCTCAGACCCTCGAATGTAGCGACGGACGGTGACGTTTCATCATCGCTCCCCTGCTGTCCATCAATATCACTTTCATCACAGTCACCATCTTTTTCTTTTTGTTCCGTTTTCTCGCTAAGTGCCTTACCCAAGGGGAGGAATTTGAAACGATACTCAACCAAACCACCTGTTGGCCTGTCAGCTTTTTTGCTCCCTCCATGACAATCTATGACAGTGCTACCACCTTTCATCACCGCGCTGTGCACGCTTTTCCCTTCAAGGACATCGTTAGCCCCTGCACTACCCTTAACTTTAGTTTCTGATAATGGTGATACCGACGAGGTCGCAGCGGTCTCGTCATCTGGCATCTTCATCGTAGTAGTGGAATTAATAATATCTTTTTTTGTAAAAAGATGTAGAGGTCGCTCCCAAAAGCACCACAATCCTCGAAACAATGGAAACGCAGAAATCGCCTCGTCTATGTAAACATCATTCTGAAGATTAGAATTATTTGCGCTATCAGCTCTCCCCTCAGAAACCGAAGCGTTAAGCCGCCAGTAAATAAATGTCTGCCAGTCCTCCTCGTGTTCATGCCAGTACCGCAGCTCTTGTAGAATGTTTCGTTGAATTGCCGACTCAGGGCTGCTGCCCCAGTTACTCTGTCCCGTGCTCATCACGAAGTCACGCAATATTTCCTCCACGACATCCCTTGAGGGATTTGCAGTCGCTGTTTTTTTTGAACGTGTCTGTTGATGGTGTTTCCCCTGCTTCTCTTGCATGACCTTACTACGGTGAAACTGACTCCATTCCTGCAAAGGATCCAGTTCTAACAGCAATAGAGCATGACGGCGCAGAAGTATGGCGCGCAGGAGGTGTTCGCCTTGTTCTCCCAGCATCTCCTTACCCTCTCCCCAAGCATTCATAGACATATCGTCCGTTACAACACTACTCAGCCACGAGGATTTCATCCATTGTGTCACCACTGGGTTCGAATACATCTCGTGAAGGTATGCCTCGTACTGTGGGCTCATCATCACGTCTTGGTACATTAGTAGTATTTCCTCTAGAAGCTCCGCTGCATGCACAATCTCACGTGAGAGTCTCAAGCAACTTTGACGGTCTTCATTCTCCTCGAATGTTACATTCTGCATGACAATCTGCCCATTTGCAAGCACCTCAGAGTAACGTAAAAGCTGCTGCTCCTGTTGACTCCCACTAAAATCACCCATGTCACTTTTACCACCACGATACCTGACCAACGTTCTCCATGAAGATGCCAACCAGTGAATAGAAGAGCTGGGGTGAGCTTTGTTGTTGTTGCTGCTACTATCACCACCATCACTACCACCTATTATGCTCCAAAGTACCCTGTGCACTGTTGCGACTGCTTCGTAGAGGTAACCAGCCAAGCAAGACAAATCAGCACCAATGCAAGCCAGCGAAAATCGGCGAGGAGACAACTTACCATCCAAATTTGGTGCTCTATCGGCTCCATGAAGATCCATTCCTGGCATCTCACCATTCGCCCTAGTAGACATAAACAGTCCCCCAGGGGGGATATGCTGCATGTTTGTAGATGAAGAGAAACCACCGTGTTTTCTGCGAAAGTGACGAAGACGCAATGAAACCATTTCTTGCTGCGCCTCCACAAAGCGCAACAATATCTCCTTCACAACCACTGTTACATCACCCAGCGTGACCTGCGGTAATGACACGGGTGGAGGCACTTTCTTCACGAAATCGTCCTTCTCCCCATGCAGCCAATCCTCTTTCAACATCCCATGATGTCCTTCGCGCCACTGATGCAACTTCGACAATCCATGAATGACATGCGTGAGTTTGTCCTGAGGAGATGGTTGCCACCAGTGTTCCACCGATTCGATCGAAAAAAGCAACACTACTAGAAAAAAAATCACCATTGGTAGAACCAAAAAAACTATACTTTCCCTTTTGCGTTTGTCAGATACCAGGTTGAAAAACCAATCAGGGCAGCAAGAGTGCAAAAACGTCTTTGGTAAATATTGTCGCTGATTTCGACCTTTTCTAGACTCTGCCGAGGATCCATGGTGTTGTTGCTGCGGTGATATGAGAGCAGGAGTTCCCTTCATCTCTGTGTGACGTGGCACACCAATAATGAATGGCATGCTAACTCCCCCAGTTCCGCCACCAGCACAGCGAGCCTCATCCTCATCCTCGCCATTATCGCGAAAGTTGTTTGCTCGCTTTGTCCGACTTGGTGGCTGAGAGTTCAAGTATCCATCATCTGAAGGGAAAGCAAGCGACGGATGCCCAGCTCCTTTCACCGGCTCAAAGGCAGTTGCAACAGACGTGCAATCGTTAGTATGACTGTTGTTGTTAATGTCACCACCTGTTACCCGATTATCACAAGAGTTTCTGCTACTTTTATTGCTGCCATCACTGATAAAAATATTATTCCCGGAACCAGAAGACTGTGATACTGAAGTAAATCCCTTGACGCGTTGCTGCAACTCCTGCAGCTTTTTTGTAACGTGAACAATGTCCTCAAAGTGATAAAAATAGTACTTATTACTTGTTTTTGATCGCGCCAAGAAAGACTGCTTGGGCTGCAATGTCTTGAGAGCGAGCACGGAAGTTGGAGTATCCTTTATGTGTTTTGTCGTCACTCGAATCCACTTCACAGAATTCCACGAGAAGTCTGTCTTAAGAAGATCGCTTTCAAAGGCGCAACCGTTAATATCAGCAAGTAGAGTGCCATGATATCCCTGATGAGTGCATGTAAATCGCAATTTTTTTTTCCACTCTGCCATTCCTGATGGTCACTTCTAAACACCTTAGGAAAAGGTTTACTCTTTTTATTTTCCCTTCGTCGGCCATTATTTTGATTCACGCAATGTAGAGTAGACAAGATTTTTTTAAGGGAGGTGGATGTCAAATACGACAAAAAGCAAGAAGAACGCACACATACACAGGTGTCAAATAGTGCTGTGCAGCAGAAAGAAACGGGGAGGAATGAAGGAAGCTTTGGGTCAAAATGTAATGAAGAACAAAGATCTTACCCATCCAGCGCGTTCACTCCTGTTGATGATGATGATGCTGTCGTCATCGTCAGCAGTGCTGCTTCTTGATCTATTGGGGGCAACATATATCAAAAAAAAAGCTGTCGACAGGCTTCGCCTTCCGTATCATCTTTGCTCTTGCAATTCTCTTTGTTCGGAAGAGGAAAATCAGCACTTTCAGAAAAAACCTTCATGCTTTTCCCACTTCGCGCACCATTCACAGTTACGGAGACTGGGAGTGGTTCTTCCACCTTGTCAGGGAAAGAACATCCGATTTGCTGGGCCTCCATCAGTTGCTGTGGTTTCTGCTGCAGTTGCTTCTGTCGAACTATCTCTTCGTATATGCTGCGAGCATCCACAGAAAAATGTTCTCTTGCTGCGGAAGGTGAAAGCGGTGGAGGTGGTGCTGAGAGGGATGAGAACAGAACGACATCCTCACCTTTTTGTGGTTTTTCTGGAGAAGGTTCTTGCCATCTCGTCCGTGTTTCCTCCTCATTTGAAGGTGGGTGTGCAGGTGTAATAAACCAATCGCTGCCTGCCTCACCTTCTTCCACCGACACCACTACATGTACAGACTCATTGTCATCGCCACTGTAAATACCACCAACAGTACTATTATTGTCGCCACCGTTGTCAATGGTGTCACCAAGAATTGGGGTATTGTTCTGAACACAGCATGAAGCCTGAGAAGCGGGATCGCGTGATGCAGTTTCCGGCATCCTCTGAACCACACTAGTAGACCTTGTTGACGGAGTAGACCTTTCGATAGCAGTTTTGATGCTCTCAATGCATGTAGAACCAACGGTTTTGGTGCTGGGATTTTTAACCTTTTCGTATTGCGTAGCAGAAATGGTTTCACTACCGCTCATCTCGCGCATTCTCTGCTGTAGAACCTGTTGCTGCTGTTTTATAGCAGCCGCCTCCTCAAAGAGTTGGTGTAGTGAAAGTTCCTGTAAAGCACAATGGCGTCGCTCGCCTTCTTCTCGGTTGCCCCTCTCCTCAATGCCGCCCTTAGTCTCGCAGTACGGGCTATAGCCCTTGTCGTAAAGAGATCGTGGCTCAGTCGCTTCTCCTCTCGGCGATGAAACTGAAACGCTCCTATCCCTCCGCCACGGTGTTTTGCCGTGCACACGATCATCCTCTTGAATGCACCTAACATTACCACCATTTTTAATATTCCGCACATCGGGTTGAAGTTGAAACATGTGTTGCAACTGCAGTGTGTTAGCCGCTATGGTGGGGCTTATCACAAAGTTACTAGTCTCATCCACGCCACTCGATGGGTATTCACTGGGTCGAAACTTACGAGTGCTGTACACCAATGGATCCTTCTTCTGCACGGCGTCGATGCGTTCACGCACCGCGTTTTCACGCAGCAAGTCAGCGCGCGTCTTGCGCAACTGCTGCTGCTGAGAAGTCGTACATCCAACAACACTCGCAGCTGCTAACATCGATGCATCTCCTGAAAAATGCGACTGATGCGCGTGACTACATGACACGCTCAGTGCCATCTTTTCATAAAGTTTTTTTTCGGTCTGTATCAGTAACTCCTCCTCTTGAGCCAGGTGCTCCAACGCAGCCCTGCGCTGCGACTCCGCCTCCCGCCGCTGCAGCGCAGCCGCACCATAAGCAATGTCGCTCTGTCGTTTCTTCAGCTTGCGTCTTGTATTTCTATTCGCCACGACAAGCATATCTTTTTCCTGCTTCAGGCGTGCAGTTTCTTTTCGCTGGTCAATAATGAGGCGGCGATCACGCCGAAGTTGCTCGTTGAGCTGCACCACGACCTCACGGAGGCTTCGTTGACGATCCTGTGACGCAAGTAGAGTCTCCTCAAGGGCCTGTGCCTGTTGCATCAGCGACTCTCGAACAGATAAGGCAGTGGTAGTTAGTGTCAACGTTGACGTTGAGGTTGTCACAGAATTACTTTGCTCTTCATGACCATCTCTACAGGACTGAACTTTAAAGTTCTCCTCATCGTCGAGGCCAGAGAGCCCTTCCGTACGCAGTCGCTGCCTCAGAAGCGGTGTCAGTGCAGCGAGAGCACGCCGAAAGCGGCTACCCGTACTCATATCCTCCGAGCTACTACTGTTGTCTCCCACATGCACTGGAACGGGAGCGGAAGCTAAAGGGGTTTTGAAGAGAGATATTCCTTTACATTTTTGGCCGAGAGCCGCTCCACTTCTGCCGTCACCCAAAAAAGAAACACTGTGAACACCAGCACTGGTATTACTGCTGTTATTAAGAGAGCCTGCTGCCACCGTCGCCGCCGTCATCGTTGTTGTTATGGATTCAGATCCTCCACTTACCACACCATTGATGCTGTCATCCGTGCCCAACGTGACGTCCGTAGTGCTCCTCACAAGGACAGATGGGCGAAGCTGTGTACAAGCGTCGGCAGCAGCGGCAGAAGCGGCAGAAGCAGCCATAGTCATTCCAAGAGCGCTGCGTGAACGACTTCGCCGATCACGTCTAGTAGAAAGCGCACTTGGTTCAATCGATGGGGGAAGCAAGAAGCTCCGCTTCTCTGCAGATAAGGCAGTAACAGCAGGAGCAGGTGGTGACGATGAACAAGAGCCGGTTGTCTCTGAGTAGGTACAGTGGGACCTCCGAAGGAAAGAGTCAGATTCGAGAGACCTATCCTGCAGCGAGGTAGACACCGCAGCGACACCGTTCTGAGATGTCTTTGCCATCACTCTATCAACATTCCCCTGCTCTGCTATCGTCTTCTGCAGACGAGGCTGGGCTTGTGAGACCATTTTGTGTGATAGTGTTGTGTTTCTGTGTCCCCTGACCTGTCTATTTTTATTGTCTATGAGCTGTTGAATGGCCTCACGAGCGCTATCCATAAAAACACGCCGCGTCATCTCGACATTGACACCATCATTAACCTGTGAAACTTGCGGGATTACTTGTTGCAGAAGAATAGCGAAAAGTGCCTGCCGAAGCCCCCCACTAAAACTCTGATGACGCGAGATAGCGTTGTTTATGCAGTCCAGGTAACAGCCTGCAACCTCTTGAGCGATTTCTTGAGCTAGAACTCGCCTCCGCTTTTGTTCTTCTTCGTCACACCCCTTCTTCTTTTTCTGAGGGTCCTCTTCATTATTCTTTTCTTCTTGAAGCAGAAAGGGAACCAGTAGCAACTCCACAAAAGACGCGACGGTCGACTGGGGGGCGTGGGTGAATATTTGAACAACGGGGCATTTACGAAGGTCCAGTGCGCATAGTTTTGGGCAAAAGGTTGACGCTGCCGACACTGCCGCCAAGTCCTTTACATCACAGTCCGCTGCATGCAAATGTGTCAACTTCTCCATTCCACATAGCAATCCATTAAGTGCCGAAAGCTGGACGTTTCCATCAAGATGCAGAATTTCTATGGAGCACGTGACGCATCGCAACCATGCTGCATATTCACCTTTCCCTGGTCTGTTTTCTGCGGGCACTGGGACGGCGGCAGAGCATTCCATAGTCTTTTGCCAGATCTCCTCGGCTCTATCACTTTCCCCCTGCGTGAGGTGCAGTGCGTTGTGCGATAGATCCAGCTCAGATAACTCTGGGAATCGATTACAATTGAAGAAAAGCGCAATTGTAAGAGGGCACGAACGGCGTAAATTTGTAAGTGACATGTGAAACTCTCCAATACAAGAACGGCTTACATCGCCATCCATTTTATCATCCATAAAGAAACCGTGAAGACCATTGTGGGAAAGATTTAGAATGCGGAGTGAGGACGGTAGCGCTGCAAGCCATGCACACATGTCTTGACCATTTTTGGCGCTTCCGAGTTTGTTATGCGCAAGGTCAAGGAGCGTAAGTCTGTGGAAGAGAGTGTGAAGTCCAACCACACGCTCAATGTGGTTGTGGCAGGCTTTTAGCGTCTTCACACGGCTTGCGACCAGCGCTTCCTCCGGTGATGCCTGCGCAGAGTCAAAATGCAGCTCGCAGATGGACTTGTGCGAGAGGTCTACGTCCATCCCAGTGAGCAGACGTTGATTCCCTGCGTCTCACTCCTTGTGTGTGCGCACACACACCACTATTTCTCCCCTTTCGCACTGCTCGCAAAAAAAAAAAAAGGTTCAACACACACACACACACACACAGAGAGAGAGAGAGACGAAGAAAAAGAAACGAAGAGCGTGAGGAAAGAAAGCGCAACAGAAAAGGAAAGCACAAGAACAGCAGATATATATACATATAAAGAAAGCTGAGAAGAGAAAGAAGAGGTGGCGGTAGTAAATTAATAGCACATGCACATAAGCACATACTATATATGTACGACAAGAAAAAAAAATCACAACCAAAAGTAAACGAAAAAAGGACATTACGACTCCTGGACTGAAAGTATTCCAGTATTACTTCAATATGTAAATAGAAACACTTTTTATCTTGCATTAAAGATGACACGGGGAGCTTTTTTTCTTCCTTGATTACTTACACCCCGGCGACTACCTCACCTGCTACTGCAAAATGTGAGACCGCAAAAAGGATAATTTTCAGTATATATGTATACATATAAAGAACAGATGAAAAGAGAAGTAGTTTTCCCCGTCAATGTGTCTACGTTTTGTACGTACCCAAAGAACAGGGAGGTGGAGACATGCGATCGCCGCATAGCCGCGTCCTGGCGCGAAGAAATAAAGAAACAACACCTGCCATGAGATAAGAGGGCATGAAAAACACTGTATTTTCTCCTTGTCTGTCTGTCTTCGCGTGCGTAAAAACAACAAAAAAAGAGGAAATGCCCCTTTCCTTGCCGTTTCCGTGGATTTCCAGTTGTGAAGCAAATGGGGCACATCAACCCTGCCACATCCTCAGCATTACTGCCGTCAACGACAAACTTTCACGCATCGATAACATCTGTCATCCATCGTCGCATCGTCTGTAACTTATCATGCGATGGCGCAGGGATACCCCTCTCAAAGCCTTCAGTTACACGACCGTCTTGACCAGCCTTGCGCTTGTACCGGCTAGATGCAGCTCTTGGTGTCATCAAGAACATGGAGGGTGCTGTTGTCCACGATCTCATCATTGATTCCCCCATATTATCATTCGCGCTATCATCATCATTATCATATGTTATCAACAGGACAAAAAAGTTTTCCACTGCCTTGTCGTGGTTTGTGGTGTTATCGGCTTCTCTTACCGGTGCTCATTTTCGATCAGCAATTGAGACAGGCATTTTGGAGCGCTGTTTGCTTTGTGTGTTCCGAAAGAGGGATAAATCTCATTTTTATCTACTTGCCATTAGCTCTGCTCCCTCTAGAAGGGTGTAGAGTCTCCCCTTTCTCCTCTCTTTCACCCTTTCATATTTTGCATGTGAGCATTTGCAGTGCATTGGGTGAGAAGGAGCACTCTTCCCTCCTTGGTGGTCATTGCGACGCCGGTGATCTTTTTTTTGTGCAGGAGTGCTACCCTGTAAAAAAATTCTTAACCCAGTTGGGCCTCTTATAATAGTCGATACCTCCACTTCTCCCGTCGGCTGTGTTTCCAGAGTGTTGAAGCTGTTAGTTCCACCGTCCCCCTACCTGCTACAGCAACGGGTCTGCCAACACCACATGACCACTGCTGTGAGTCGGGAGTGAGTGGGTTGCGACCAAGGCTGCTAGTGCTGATGAATTCACACGTGAATCATGACCGTCTCGTTTCACAGTTGGTACCGTCCACTGTGGCTCCTGCAGGTGCTTCCACTGCACTGTAGGCACGCACGTGATTGAATTACCCTTACCCACTGGCGGCCTATTTCCAGATCTGGTAGAAATTTCCATGACATCTGTTACTTGTTCGTGTAACTGAGCACAGGATAGTCGCCACTTCTCTTGTAATGGATGCTCTTCAAGTTTTGATAACCTGGAAGAGACTACAGCTCCCGCTGAAGTGCATCTCATAAAGCTTTCGATCTCCTGCTGCTTCACGCGCTCAGCATCCTTCAGTTTATCAACCGTATAAATGGAACGAAAGACACCAAGCACATTTTGAGATGCGAAAGGTGAAGCTGTTTCGGTACTTCACCCACATAGCCCCCTAGTAGTTATGTTATCGTCTGTCCTCCCCACCGAAGTGGACGGATGAAACGGAGCACAGATGTTCTGCGGAGTATTGCGTACTTCCAATGATTGAGAAAAAACTCTGCTTCGGTTTCGACCCTTTTTTTTCTCAAGAAGAAGCAGTCGCACAAGTCTTTCCTGAGGCGGTGACGAACAGGCTGCCGACGACTTTCCTGCTATTCAGCTTTCCGCAGAGAAGTAACGCGTGTGGCACAGGGAAATCATCATCGAAAAGCTGTTCGAAATCCATGCTCCCCCCCCAAAAAAAAGGATGAGAGAGAGCCTCTAAATAGAGCCCACCCACATTTTTGCTGACACATGTTCCTGTCAACTTTAAAGAAACACCTACAAGGGTGTGGCAGAACGCTCCTAGCGACTGCATAAAGGCACACGTGGAAAAGAAACCCTTCACCAGTGCGGAAGAGCTCTCATCTTCTGTATTTTTTTCTTTATGAAGGTCCCGACGTGATTGTGTGTGCATGACACTTAGATAGGAATCCACAAGCGATGCAGAACTTAAAACTTTGTGTTTTCCTCTACCTTCAGCAACGACATCTCTGCGCCGAACACCCGGTGTGTATAAGCCGTCTTGCTTCGTAAACATGAGCCACGCATCCACACTTGGGAGAATTGAAGCTGACACCCGTGACTCACGTACTGTCGCAACCCTAATAGTACTGCTGCAGTTTGGTCTAGCGACTGCCAGTCCAGCCTTTCAGGAGAGTCCAGCGGCGGCGCTGGCTTCAAAACACGTTCCCATAGCTGCCACACCTCCTTCCCATTTCGGCAGTACCTCCACGAAGATGACATAGGAGACGGAGAAGCAGGGAAAGATGATAAAGGGTGCATTTCATGCCGCTGCTGTTGCTGCTCCACAGCCACGAGTGGGGTGCCATCCACAACAAACAGTTCAAATAGTAGACAAAGATAAGACCAGTAGTCGTCCCCAACTGTCCAACTCGATGTTGCACGCGATGCAAGAGCCGCGCGGCAGGCAGAATCAAAGAGGTACCGTAGGGACACATACTCCACCACACCCGGTTGTTGCCGCTCATAGACCCAAGCCACAGAGTGCACCCCGAAAGTGGGAATTACAATATGAAAGTCCTGAGTTTTCAGCTCATCAAACAGATGCTCGTTTGGGATGCTGTTCAGCAGTGAAAAATCCCATCGAACCAAAAATCGACTAATGCAGCAAGGTCCAAAAATGGCCCCTTGGTTGTGGAGCGAAAGAATCGCTAGGAGCAACTGCGCGGCAAGAAGACGAGCAATTTCCCAGCGAGTAGAAATCGGTGTGGTTGAGGAGCCAAGAAAATTTTCCATAAATACGCACAAGGGCATTACATCAAAGTACCTCTGTTTTTCTCTCGCTTGCTTGTGCCGTTTCAGTTTTTGCCCCTGAATCTGAGATCGGGTACATGGAGGAGCAGATGCGGCAATGTCGCATCTATTCTCCGCCAGTGCAGAGTATACAGGAGTGTAGAGAATGTAAAACTTTTGCGAGTCACAAAGCACGGCTGCGACAGGATTGTAATGTAGCATGCGCGAGATGTACTGCATCACAAGCGCGGCTTCCATCACGTGCGGCGACACATCTCTTCCATCATCAATTCCTTTTTCCATCTTCTTCACCCCTCTACATTCTCCATCTACCCAGAAAAGCTGTGTACCAGAACGCGGCAGCACGTGGGCGTCAAACACCTGCTCGATCGGTGCATGTACTACTCGGTATATAACACTGTACGTATCGAATGCAACAGCAAATGCGAGAAGCGATTGTTGGTGGTAGCGTCAACACAGAGGTAAGTGGACACCCTTTTCTACCAAGCAATGGAGCATCCAAGACAAAATGGTCCAGTCGATAAGAACCCTCTCCATACAAACTAGGTTCCTGCTTGAAGATTGATACAACACACTGAGCACAGTGCTTGTGGTAAGCATCCGACTTATCATTACCCACCCCTTGAGCTGTGAAAGCAAAGCAGCAGATCGAAACGTAAGGTGAGCCACCCTTTTTCCCATGCTGCAAATGAGGAGGTGTACTCTTGTGAGGAAAGGTGTCCATAATGTTGACTTCACTAGCCCAAAGAAGTGCTCGGTATGCCTTAAGAAGGGCATTATTAGAAGTGAAAGAAATCGTCACACCGTGTACGCACCGCGCGGCAGCAGCTGCGGCATCAGTGTAAAGCATTGGCACTTCCACTAGCCCAATGACAGAAGAGGAAACATTGTTACTCCTGTTACACTCTGCGTGTAATCGACGACATGGAAGAAATTGTACACTCAAGTCAAGTGCGTACCTCTGATTCGTCTTTAGGGTGATGCGTGTCAACAAAAGGAAGAGCTCCTCTCCTGTAGGGGACTCTTCAAACACGAACTGATCTTCCTGAAGAAGCTTAAGAAGAACCTGCTCATCCTGATGCAACATCAGAAGACGTTTATAGCGGGAGGCCTCCACTGCAGAGAGTAACTGTGGTGTTAGTGGAATCGAGTATATAGGTGTTGTTTATGTACTCGCCGTCGCTGCAGCTGCACATCCCCCACGGCTGGCACCCAAAATGTCTGAGGGATCATCAGGAGGGCGTGGAAAGAAAAATGCCTCAAATCGCGCGGCAGCCACCGTGGAAGTGGCTGAATCGGCCTTACTTTTGCGAGTGTGGAAAACATCCACGAATGTGGCAGGGTAGAGATGAGAGCGCGAGAGAGTACCTCCACACACCTGCAAGCACCACAATGGCGCAAGGACATCATCACGTCTTTTACACCTGATGCTAATGGAGTTAACGATCGTGACCTAGACATCCCCTTTGTTCTCATTCCATATGGCAATGAAGTTTCCTTGTCCCTAAATACCCACAAGGAACACCAGAGGCCGTACTTACCCGCAGTTTCTCGTTCCCTTCGGCTCCTCCTCCTCCCCCAATCCATTTGGCTCCATTTCTTTCCCCTGGCTGCAGCTTCGTCCTGTCAGGTAAGACTGTGGTCTGAGGAACCGGTGCAACTGGAGTACTAGCAAGAAAACCGCCACGAAGCAGAAATGAAATATAATCCTTGACACTTTCCAAGTCGTGCACAGGAAGCGGTTCAAGGTTAAAAAAGCCCCTACGTAGTCATCCTCTTCCAGAGCAACATCCTCGTCATACAACGCAGAAGAAGAATCTCCTTCTGTTTGTACCCCACCAAAACGACTAGAAACGGACTGCGTCACATTTGAATGCACTCTAAACGAGACGCTGCTATCCTCTATATTCCCTTCCATCATACTGAAGTCAATGTCAGAGTCGCCTGGGTGCAGTGTTTGTGCCTCTGAGCATTCTAAGTTCTTCGCCCAGAGCATATGCTCTGTTTTAAGCGTGTTTGGTAATAAGCACCACCCATGTGGAAGCGGAAATATTTGTGACAATGAAACCGCGTATACATCCCCTGGGTGCGGACGCTCTAGCAGCACAGACAGCAGGGCCTCTACTGTTCTCTTAAGTTCCATTCGGCTTTATTGAAGCGTAGCAGAAATATTAAGCTCCACACATAACAGTTGGCCGCTGATTCTCTCCCAATTACTTTCAAACCAACACTGCAAGACGGCCCACGCACTCTGGTCCTCCACCTTCTCCACTGACTCCCGGCTGCCCTCTTCTCTACTTGAGCATTGGACTTCCGCCAGAATCCCTCGCTCAACTTCTGGATTCTTCAGCGGCATGCGGACAAAATCAAAATTCTCCAGTGGCGTCACCTCATAGATCATAATACTATCAGATTTATCCTGCCACTGCGTTGAAGGGAGGTGATCAGTACTCCTTTCCATTGTATGTTTTACATGTTGCCCACACCAGGTCTCTACCGCCGAAACACTTTTCAACACGCGAAGTGGAAGATGATCGGGTGGTGGTTTCACAACTTTTTTATCTCACCTCATGACATTCTTCCCCTCACTCCCCGTCTCCTCTTTTACCTGCTGTTGGCCTTGCTGCTGCACCGCAGCCATACCACCCTCTCAGTGAGAGAGAAGACGGGGAGAGAAGAGCACCCACACATGCTGACCCTCAGTTGTCACGGCACACACCTCACGCTTCCCCGCAAAAACGGATAATTCACCAAAATGCTTCAGTGACATCGCGACGGCATGGAAGCCCCTGCACTGGCCATATTTTTGCACCCACCCCCCAAGATCTCTTGCCCTGATGTTCCTCCTGCACCACGCAGAACTCTGCTTGACAACAGCTGCACCCGATTCACCATGCGCATGTTCCCACTGTCTTCACCCTGTTCATTTCCCTGAAACTGCATGACACCTTTTTCAACACGTTGCTGCTTGGCTGTTGAACCGTAGTCTAAGTCGTTCAAAAACCTTCACCCTTGCCCTGCTCCCGTACCTCCCACATTGTTAGAGAAAAGCAATAAACGCGGAGAAAAAGCTCACTCGTCCATGGAAGGCAGAACAGTATCTTCTCTCGATGATAAAACGTCTGGCAAGAGAGTAAACCAGAAGCTGAGAGTTGACGACAAAAGATCCCCGTCAGCTTCGCGTTGCGGCACGTTCGGATTTTACAGACCACCTTCCTCGTGTGCAACATCAGAAGCGCACATACGTGTTGAAAGAAACACCTCCCCATCGCACTCGACGATCCACCCCGACCGCCTTCGCCCGCGATGACACAGCGTCATTTTTCGAGCAATAAAGGCTGGTCAAACAAGTCATCAAAAACCCACACCCACAAAACAGAAAAGGAAAAAAAAATACTTCGACCCACCTTGTCTACCCAGCAGCGACACAACAATACACCACCTAAAGAATTCCTCTTCGGCTTCATTGTGCAAACCCCACAAAAATATAAAAGAAACAAAAAAAAACCAACACAAAATTGTTTCACATCATCATTCTTTCCGACATGAAAAAAAAAGTTTAATAGTTTAGTATCAGATACAAATGACTAGGAATGTAGGCAGAAGTCACATAGACTCTACGCCACTTAATGATCTTCAAGGGAAATTCTCCGTTGCACAAATGCTCGAAAATCCAGAGAGCAGATCGAATACAATTCTGCGAGAAGCGGACAGCACAGCCGAGAGCGCGCACAACTCCGTAGATATCTCCAAACAACACTCCCGGTAACATTAAAGAGAACCTCTGAACAAAGGTACGTTCAATAGGCCACGGGAACACAATAAATGAAATGCGGAAATTAAGCGACTATTTCTCTCCAAAGGCAATCAAAAGACCAACAAAATAACAACAGAAAAACAGAAACATTTACTCCGCCCTCCAAACAACACCTAAAAAAACAAAAATACAACACGCTACGAGAACATGTAACCCACTAGACCAAATACCTATTCATCAGAACACAAACAAAGAAAAGACATAAAATACAATTCACCTTATCTAAAAAACACTACAATGCTTAGAAACGTGAGGCGCAACAGAATAAAAAAAAAACTGAGAGACAACCACGCATACATCGCACCAAGCACACAATAACGGCGTCCATCAGCAGCAGCAGCAGCAGAACGGCAAAGAAAGCACCAGGCATCACAAGAACAACACATAATTAAAACAAAACAACTG
>JASANU010000900.1:0-103878 GCA_030849675.1 Trypanosoma platydactyli
TCATCGACAAACTGTCTGGTTTCCTCCGTGAAAGATGCCGATTTAGCACGACTGAAAGTGTTGCCGGAAGGTACGTACTGTAGTTTACATCTTCTGTCATTGTCACCAGGTCCTCAGGTTGAAACGGCGCTTCGCTCACAGGCGAATCGAAATTGTAGTCCCAGAAAATTCGGAGAGCAGCCAGAAAACAAAAAAACACAGAAGGCGTCACCAACAAGACGTGAAACCTACGGAACCGCTTCAAGAGCATTTATGTGTCTGTTTTTCCTTCTGTCAATCGAGATGTAAAAAAAAAAGGTAAAGTATTGCGAGGCTGCAACATGCGGTAGCATACACCATTGGGAAAGGCCTCATCCATCAAAACCAAAGCAAAAAAGTGAGTAAGATCAAGGAGAAAAAGGAGGTGAGCAGATGCCCAACCATATACCACAAATAAATACACCGCTCATCGCATCATTCCTTACTCTGATGTGTACACACGAAGAGAAGCAGCTACGTTGCTAGACTCTGGTGTACCTGCAGGGTGCTCAGGCAAGGATTTTTCCTTGCACCAAGAGGGCGTAGAGCCGCTTGTGTCTGTGTGTGTGTGTGTGTGTGTTCAGGTCCACTGAGCATCTACTCTAACCATGCTACTAGATGAAGACAGTCGTACTTGTCTTTAGCGTCCATTATCTTTTTTATAACCTCCAGTTCATGTCAGTTGAAAAGGTGATGAGCACTCTTTAATCCGTATTAGTGCCGAAGATGTCAGACCTTCATTTTTCTCCTTTTTTGTCAAAAACTCTAGGATGTTCGTTTGGGCACCCATATGTTGTGTTATTTTGGATTTTGACGTCTGGATCCTGAGGCTTTAGGAGATGATTGCAGACGAGCTCCACAGCTGCGTCAAAACAAACAGAGCCATTTATTTCATACACTGGAGGTGTTTCACATTCGTTTCCAAAAAAAAGCGCCTCAGAGAAGCGCTTCATGGCGCTATTCTCATCGTAGACGGATCCAAGCAAATAATGTCCCTTAAAAAGAGAAACACTTCGGTTTTCTGAAAACCTGCTTAACAAGATTAGGCTTTCCATTTTGCTCTTGGACTGAATCACCTGTGTCCTCACATGTGAATGCGGTAGTTTCAGATCGTTGAGATTCCAATTTAAAAGTACAATGCCCTTCAACCGGCCAAGCCATGTGGGGCACCAGTGGTTTGGTCCAAACGCTTCACCGATATGAATCGGATAACGTGTGCCCATATTCCATATTGTCAATTCACTGTTACGGATAAGCTGTTGAAGGGTGGCCCGAGAATAATGAAACGTGTGGGCAGCTTCCATCAAAGAAGGATTTGGACGAAGAGTACCAAGAAGCGTGCCGATTCCCACTTTTGCTGATCCTGGAAGACTCATGAGCAAAGTTCCTGCTTTATTATCTACTTCGTTTGGAGCAACATGAAAGTTCTCCAGACCTACCAGACGAATATATGGACGTGCTGCAGCTAAACAATGCAATGCAAGTGTGGTTTTTCCACTTCTTCTTGGCCCTAGAATCAACACAGCCTCACCCTGGTCATTACAAAGGGCGGCACCATTCATCCAGAGAGAACGATACATGGAATGAGTGGTGGCAGCGTGCGCCAATTGGACTACACGACACACATCGTCATTCATCTTTATATCACCAAACAAACCCCAAGATGATAATAGATCATTGGCAAAGTAGAAGGGAGACAATTCACTTGGTGCAAGCGCCACCTTGAGTCGTTGAGCCATCCTTAACGTACGTTCCATTGCTCCACTTGCTAAGCCAACATGCGCCACTACACGGCGAGAGAGAAATCCATCCAGAAGAGGCTGTGTGATCCACTTTGTGGGGTGTGAAGTATTACCTGTACTATGATCCTTCCACATGGAATGTTTCTCAATACGCCGTACAACGTCTGAGAAATTTTCTGCCTCGGCAGTCAGTGTGTATGGGTAGCCCACCTTCGACGGCGGACCAGCATGGATACAGACATCAGCGTTATGATGTATTGCCCCACTATCATCACTCAAAGACGGATAAAAAAAGCCAAAGTACTCCAGTTCACAACACCTAAGAAGGTCCTCCTGGTTAGAATCTACCCTGATAGCCATCATCGGTTGTCGCAGTTTGGTCTTCCCATGAGAAAAGAGTGGTAGTCGTATTTCACCGCTATATGAAGTCTGTAGTTGACGCCGTAACGCATGGAAATGAAGTTGTTGCCACCGACAGGCAGCAGCAGCAGCCTTTTGACGCACTGTAGCTCCAAATGTCATGCGAACTGAAGCAGAGCTCCCTGCATGCATGAAACAAAGTGAAAAATGTGACGAAGAGAGTGTATAACATTAGAAAATAACTGCATGATGAATGATTCTCCTCTCTCCTTATTACTTCTTCATGCTCATCTCAGTCAGTCAGCAGCATTGCCAGTGCAAAACATACATAAAAATTTCCGAATGCATAGTTTCGCTTCCTTCGCAGAGTGACAAAAAAAAAAAACAATAGCTCAAAGCCACCATCATAATCGAAATATAGTATTTAAAAAACAACAACTGAAAAACAATAACAAAAAAAGGAAAATGAGGTACTTACACCGCTCGACATCATCCCTCCCCCTTTTCGCCCGCTTTCTCCCTTTCCTGGATGATACCGATATATATTCCCTTTATTTTCATATCTCCAATTGCACTCTGCGTCTTTCTTCAGAGAACTTTTTGAAGTTGATAGTGTACAACACCCACGCACAGACAGGAAGACGCAGATACTTTGTCTCTCAGAGTGCATGTATGTGTACATTCGACATCCACTTTCAGACAAGTCGTTGTTTAAGCGGTTACTGTTCCTCGTGTATTTCATTTTCCACTGACAGCTCGACACATCAATCACTATTCTCAAATGTTTTTGCTCCCACTAGACAGTGCAGTGAAATGAAAACCAGACCTCATCCCCAAAAAGGTGCAGCGATGGATAGTTCTGGGTGTTATTGCTGCAACCCCGTAGCAGAATTACCAACAGTTAACTACCAGAGGGCTTTCGTCTGATCTGGTAGACGAGAGCAGGATCAACACTGCCGGTTTAGGGAAAAAAATGTGGGCTGTAAAAGGGAATAAGAGTAGCGCGAACAATCAAAAATGGAAAACCGAAAACAAAAAGGTGTAGGAACACCAAGGGTAAATTCCTGTTTAAACCACTAGTTGCATTCAGTGTACGTGTGGGTTCAACTCAAGAAGTTCCTGTTTTAATTTCCGTTCGCCTTCAACCTTTTCCTCCTCTGTCTTTTCTTCCCATAATGCATAGATAAATGAGCCAACGGAAAGTAGCACAATGGCAAGGAGGCTCGTGTACCACGGAGTGTATCCTTTCTCCAGGTTCCAGCTTGGTATAACGATCAACAATAGCGCCGTAAAAGGAGAGGAAAGCTGGCCAATCATGGAGCACAACGTGACGCTGTACTGGTTGAGGTATGCAGAGCCAACGTAGGTGAAAACAAAGCCAATGGTGTACACTATACAGAAGAGAAAGTTATTTTCACATCTAAAGATGCACATAACACCATCGGAAAAGTTTTTCCATGCACCCATAACGGAGTCGCTTCCACCCCACCACGGGAGAGCATCCATAGGAAGTGCTAAAATGATCAAGATAAACTGAATGTTCGTTTCACCAGCCAACATCACCAGTTTTACAATTGTGTCCATTCCTTGTGTAGGGGGAACGTTAACCGTCACTGGAGAGGCTTCTACATGCTTGGGCTCAGCGCCCTCCCTATCTGCACCATTGTCAACCTTCTGGTATTTTCTGGAAGACAAATTACCACCACCAAGTCCACCCGAATTGACGGGAAACCTCTCACACGAATCAACAGATATAAGTCCATCATTGTTACCCACAGAACGTGTTGGTTCAGAGGTAGAGTTGTAAGTAAACTCAATCATGTACAAGCTCTGCCAAATGTTCATCAAAACTGTAGGTGGCACAGAAAAAAAAAAAACGAGAATCCACCAATTCTTATTTTCCAAGTCGTCCGTGAACCCATGGGTAAATTGGCTTGCCGAAGCCACCACAACTCCAGTAACAATGAGAAAAAAAGATGTTACGATCCAGCCATTCATGTAGGACCTTGGATCACGGAGAATCCACTTGGTGCAACCTGCTGCGTATATAGGCACAAGACTCGTAAAAAGCGCTTGCAGTACCTCTGGTGTGTACGACGCAGCGTATATAGCCATTAGGCTATTGATCATATCCATCAGACCAATTAAAAAAATCAGACGCCATCCCCGTGCGCTTCGCGCAAACGATAGGGAGGGTCTTTTCACAATAATGTAAACCGCCAACATAACGAGAAAGAAAACCCCGAACAGAAGACCTGAGATAGCGAGAGTGGTAAAATTTCCAGGTGCCCCACCATGTGGGAAATGGTTAAGCCAAAAGTTCAGCCCTATGATCTGCATTGCATTACCCGTTGTCACAAAAAGAATGAGAATAATAACCCATACGATACGTAGAGGTTTTGTACGGTACAACTTGTCCCGGAATTTCAAAAAAACATCACGAGGCAAAATATGGTGTTTATTAACCACAATTACATTTGAATCTCCGGCGAAAAGTTCACTCGCGTCGCCATAATAGTTAGTGCCAAGTGCATGATTACGTAGGGGAACATCGGAAAAATAATCCAGTGCAGAATAGTTTTTATAGGAGTGAGGCGACAACGTGTCCCCGGTCGCCATTATCAGATCTCAACCCTGAAGGACGTGCAAAGGCACACACGAAAACAACAACAACAACGCACTGATAAAAAACTACCTATAAATGATTTAGAAAAAAGAAAATGCGACAACCAAATTCTTATGCTGCGAGAGAATGCAAAGCGAAGCACAGTAGAAAACGGAAAAAAAACGAGGAAAACATTAAGAGCACAGGAAGAATCGTAGTTTACGCGTAAAATGCTTCAAATGACCGAAAGTGTTAGGCCACATCGATGATTATTGCGTACATCCCCTATTTCCAACTTGGTCTATGCACACCAGTCAAATTACCACGAGACAATCACGGTGTTTTGCTTCCAGAACTGTATATATTTCATGGCCAATTGTCTGTTAATGTTTATTTTTTTGCTTCCCAGACCAGTTATCCATTCGCAAAAAAAAAATGTGCAGACGAATCACCACCTCAACTATGCCGATGAGAGAAATACCGTGACCGCCCTTCCAATACTCAACTATCTTAATGCCTTTATTTATCACAGTAAACAAACAAGGTAAACCCTTTTCCTCCTGGCAAACCTTCTTTTCAGCATTTTTTTTTTTCGTCTAGGGCAACAACCTTCTTTATATATAAAGAAGCACAGAATTAAAATTATAGAAACCTTCATCATGGCGCCTTCTTATGAAATTACACATTGTACTACTACTCTCGAGGTAGACTGTCAATTTTTTTTAGTAATTGAACCACCCCGTGCGCAGCAGTTTTGGCTTCCTGTTCTGATCCTATGCCAGCCAAAAACTGATACCGTAACTTAAGTGCAAAAAGTCGTTCTAATGAAGTGTCGCCGTAGTTCTCCACAAGCACCTTTTCCGCTGAAGAAAAGAGACCTGTAGCATATAGGTAATCACGCATATCAGCGTAAAGTGCAGCCATAGATAGCAGCGTCCACCCAGCCTTCGAGTTTTGCCTGTTCTCTGGGTATAGAGAGCGGTTAACATGCAACGCCCGTTCGAGAGCTTCACCCGCTTTCTTTCGAGTGGCCTCAATGGTCATGACAGCTGGGTGCTGCACATCTGTGAAAATAATATCGGACGATGTCAGCACCGTTCCTATAGGTGAAATTGTAAAAAGTTGCTGCGGAAGAAACACAGGGGATTCAATGCGCGAAATCCCTGGCGGTCGTGGGGCATTCAACAGGAATGTTCCGTAGCTTAGCATGCACGTGGTGTAGGCGTCTGTTTCAAACCGCCGCGCGTCGAGGGAATCTGCCGACATAATGCCGTCCGCATCCAGTACAGTATTATATGGAGCAGAATAAAACTTGGCAGCTGCTTCGAACATCTCAAGAATGTTTTTATCGACCTCGTTCACTTTAACAGACCAATCGAAGGCTCGAGCTGCCATCTCTGCCTGCATAAGCATAAAAAGGCCTAGCTCCGGTTCCTGCTTACGCGCCACAAGACCGTCTACGATTGGCTGTTTTCGTCGCTGAAACTCGTAGACTGTTTGAGCTGCCTCATCAATGTACTCACGGGCGCGCGCGAGGTTCCCCGTATGTGCGATTGTTAGGATCCCTTTCAAGACCAGAAGTTTCGGCACATTCCAACGGAGTTCATGACTATCAGTGGAAGGAATCTTAGAACTATTTCGGCTTAAATGAAGCAACTCGTCTAAACTCTCTAATACCATTGAAAGCGTAAGAACGCCTTCGTTGCATCCAGCACGTCCCACTGACATTGACCATGGGGTGTCCTTCTTCTTTCTACTTCCACTATCACTACCACCATCTCCAGTGTCAAGAACTGGTTGCTGGTTTGCATGAAATGGTCTCTGGTGTAATATACAAAAAGCGCGGACAAAGTGGCTAAGAATGACGCAGGACACGTCCAGTTGTTGCAAGTCAGTTCTGTCCCAAGCATCATTGTAGAAGAGAAGACGACCAGCCTGTTTGAGAATGATACGATGCACATCAACACTCTGTGCATACTTCGAACGTGGCAGTAGCTCAACGCTATTGAGTAATTCAAACTTTGTCGCATACAATGGCCGCAATACATCGGCCGTTATGGCCCTCTTTAAACTCCCCACGTTTTCCATAATTTCCTCCGCACGCCCCAAAAGCAGATGTGCCCTCTCACAGGATTTCCCCCATTCCTCCACCCCAATGGTGCGGGGAGAGGACCATCTTCGATTCAGCGCAGCAGCATCACCAGATGATGGTTGAAGTAACGCCAGGGCGTCTTGCAACTCTGGAATGCGGCCCGTATGAAGGTGTGAACGAGGTTGAAATCTTGGAAAGTAAAACGTCACATCGGTCGCATGCACAAAGTTAGATGGCGCACATGTATCAGCAACCACTGTGAGGCACCTACCTGAGCAGCGTAACATCTTGTTAACACTAAACCGTAAAAATTCCTCGTTGAAGCTTCGTACACCACCCGGTGCAACCGCAAACAGAATGACTGAGTGTTTCTTGCTGAGGTTTATCAGCCGTGCACACAGAAAGTGAAGAGGTGCACGCCTGTTGCTCTGAGACCTAGCGATAAAACGCTATTCCGTCCCCCTTTTCACAGGATGAGGGGAAAGGGAGGAATACCTATACACCCATTTGTGTACAGCGATGATAAACATCACCATCATAAAAAAAAAAAAGAGCAAATGTGTAGAAAGGAAAAAGACAGACCTCATGGAATCACATTTATTTACATGCAAAAAAAGTTTTTTTTTTTTTTTGATTAGGCAGCAGGAAAGACTTGGTGTGGTAATTAGAAGCATTTTCCATCGCAAGATGCAGCTGTTATTGTTTACTGCGTGAATCGCAGCTGTATTTTGTCCTCAGCGCTCTCTTCCGTGACAGCAACTTCATCCGCGTAGTTGCGTTTCTGACCGTCCTTGATTGTAGCCAACTGAACTTTTCGAATTAAGTCCACACGCTCCCAGAAAAACTGCTCATCACGGGAAAGTTCACGCCACTGTTCCTGACGTACCGTTTCTTCGTTTATGCCACCTTGTGTGCTGTTCTCAAACTGAATGAGAGCGGGAACAAACAGAGGATGCACTGAGGCAAATGGTATCGCTGCATGGTGGGTGTCCTCCGCTTTCAGCGCGGTAACATAAACATCCTCCCTCTCCTCCGCATTTGACTCGTTTCGAGCCGTTACTGCGGTTTCATTAGCTACCTCTGAGAGCGAACCTCGTCTACTTGTTTCTTGCTGTAGTAGCAAGGAAGCGCGACAAAGTTTTCCAAACTGAACAAGCTGCATCCACGGGGTCGCCGCCTCGTGTTTCAAGGCCTCAAAAGCCAGAGGCCGGAGAGTATTGGCATCTTCTTCATACCAATGTTTAAGCTCCGCCTGTGATTGAAGCTGTTGATTATGATGAAGACTGCGATGCAGTGCTGCTTCTTTTGTTGCGCGTATCTTACGTATGGCATCCCATACAGCTGCCTTAATGCTCTCGGAAAGCTTCTCAAGATCTAGCGAAGCCTTCACTTCTTCCTCCTTTCTCTGGATTCCTACGCTGGTGTCCACCCCATTAACCTCAGAAGAAAGACTTTTGTGGTAGAATGGTTCCCATTTCGCCTTGTCAACAAGACGGACAGCAAGCACCGTACCGTATCCACTACATACCACCTCTACACCCCTGCAGTGTCCTGCAAATCGCCGGCGCACCAATTCACGGTGGGAGCTTTCCAGCATCAGGCGGTGCTTCATTATGCCAACAAGGTTATTGGTATAGCGGAACGACATGAGGATTTACAACTCGCTTCCACTGACTTAACGTCTGTCCTTTAATTTAATTTCACTTTTGCCCGGAACAAAACATAATAGGAAGCAGTTCATGCAAGAAGAAAACAAGATAAAAAACATCTTAAATACTCATCATTTTTATTTCAGTTCACATTCCCTACCGAAAAGCAGACCCCCCCCCTAAAAAAAAAGTATGCATCCAAGCAAAAAAAGATTTCAGATCATCCACTTACATATTTTATCAGAATCCTGTTAAGTCGCCATCAATATATATTGAATGCGTATATGTGTAAATGAGTGAATAAACGTAAATGTGTAAGGTGTCACATCACCTGAAACTCCACAAGAAGACCAAAGTGATCAGATGGATACAAGTACTCTGGAACATCCTTATCACAGTTAACCTGCTTTGTAATGCCGAGGGAACGAACAGACGTGGTACCGATAAGTTCTGAAAGGATTGGCTGCAAATGCGGTGATACAAAAAGCACACGATCTGCACGACCAAAGAATTCCTGCTCAATGATTTTACCAGCGTATGGATTTCTGTCTCCGTCGATGGTGTATCCTTCTTTCCCCTTTTTCTCTGGGTGCAATAAAGACCAGGCGTCTTTAAAACCCATTTCTGGCGGGAACGTAAAACTGTTCGGTTCACAGTCGTTGAAGTCGCCCATGATAACTGCACCCGCTGGCACTCCACCAGCCGAAAGGTGCACACGCATTCGTTCGGTCAGATTTTTCAACTGCGTAGTGCGATTGTTAATGTTATTTTGGTTGTAAGGCGCTAGAAGATGCAGCGCACCTATCGTCAGAGGAGTATTTTTAGAAACAGTAACAGTGATTTCCGGCATCACACTAATATGTCCAGAAAAGGCGGGAAGATTTTCATGCTGCACAGATTCCACACGTAGCCGCCGATTTACAAGGAACATAACCCCCCATGGCTGAATGATGTGGCTCCCTTCACCGCAAGACAAGGCGTACCGTTCTTTCACCCACTGTTGTTCCGAAAGAAATTTCAACCACATTGGTTCTACCTCCTGCATCCCGATAACATCAGCATCAAGAGATTCTAACGTTTTGGCAAGCGCCACGTACCGTGTTAGTGTGCACCAATCGATTCCCTCACGGCCGAGGGGGGTGCGTTCACCACTATGACGGCTGAATTGCACGTTCCACGTTACCACACGTAGCGTTGAGAGCTCCTCCATTGACTGAAAAGCTGATGAAGGATGCGTCCCTCCACATGGGACCTCGCGCCAACCACCTCCGTCCCCTCCATCATGGACAAATAAGACGCTCTTTGTGGGTGCGCTAGTAGCGTCTAACACACGATTTGTGAGTGCTGTAGCTCCTGAACCGGTGCGATATCGCACACCAAGAGCTGCTGCACGGATCCCCAAGTTAATGCTTTGATATGCCCATCCCGGTGGGGGTCCGCGAGAGCCAGGTGTGCGCAAAAAGTAATGCGAAGGATGGTGTTGAAACGCAGGGTGCTCCCTGAGAGCATTTTCACCAACCTCTGCATCATTCACCGTCATCACACCCTGAAGAACACCACGCGCCTTTTCAATAGCCTCCAAAACATTTTTTGTTCCCACAATGCTCTCAGCAATGCCACTTGGCAAGGAGTGACCTCTCGTAAAAAGAGGAACAATTTGCTCAATCATCTCCGCCTTGGGGGCGCTCACAAGTAGGGTCTCAACCCCAGTTAGAGCAAATGTCCAATCAACAGATGCCGACACATAAGGTGGTCGAAGAGAAGATGGCGGATTCACACATTCATGATGCCGTGCAGATTCAGTTCCCCCCTCGGCAAGGTGTTTCAGATGACCAATAAAACGCTCCACCAGAATTTTTTGCGGCTTTTCCGGGACAGCATCGTTGTTATCGGGTGTCCAGTAAAAATTCTTGATCCCCCCCGAGCAGATCATAGCGTGTGTCTGTAAGAGAATCTCGAGATAATCATTGGACTCCCGACAAAATCGCGCAGGTGACGTTGTCTTACGAGTCGCGCGTGCTAATATTCGCTCAAGGGCAGCAGGACGAAGTAACAATGTTATGCCCTTTGGCGATTCCTCAAAAAGATATGCACGATCATTATTGAGGGCCTCTTCCGCCGCGTACGCCTCCATTATATCTTTAAAGTTGACACCAAGTCCAGGAAGATCCGTTGCACTAATTCCATTCGCCATGAGGTACAACAGAACAATATCGGTTCGAGCAGAAGCGAGTCGTTTCTGCATCTCCTGCCGTGCTGCATCCTGCCCATTACTAGGAAGAGCTTCGCCCTTAAGTAGATGATCCATAGAAAGCCATTCAAGTGACTCGCTGAGAGAAAGAGATTTCATCTCTCCCTGATGCAATGTGAGAGTGGTGATGTTATGAAAAGGGGTTGCGCCAAGGGAAGAGAGGAACAAATCGGTTCCACCAACGAGGCAAAAAGTATCGTTGAGAGACACTTCCGGGGGTGTTCCTGCAACAGTAGTAGTATGTGAAGCAACATTTCCAGAAAGCGTGCGTGTGGCAAGATCCAGCATCCACGCAGATATCTTGCCTTCCACTGGACCAGGGACAGCGGCACCAGAGATGACAAACTCCCTCGGTGGTGTTCGAAGTTCAGGTCCAACATGCCGCAGCTTCTCCTCCAGAAGATAAACCATTGGTGAGGCAGCGCTGCGGTAGAACTTTCCATCGAATTTTTTACCCGGGTAGAGTCGCATATGTCGCAGTTTCCACAGCGGTTCACTACCGTCAAGAAAAATAGCAAGTGATTTCTTTGGTTGAATCCGTCGCAGAATGACATTCGTGATTTGACGATGAACTATCTTCACTGTCTCTGTGTCGCGCTCCTGTCCAATAAGGTCTCGTGTGAGACGACCTGCAGAACCGGTAAGGGCACCAACATCTATAGCCACATGATCGAAGCCCCAACCACTACGATTAAGGACATTGTTAAACTCATCCGCAATCTTTAAAGACGTCCGGTAGTCCCCCCCTCGCAGCAGACGGCAGAAATGCATCATCGATAAGACCGCAATTAAATAGTATCAATCTTCCTTACTCCCTTTTGTTTGAAAAGAAGAAAAAAAAATCATAAATGGTTGACAAGTTTTTCACTTTCCCTCTATAGTGGTCAGTAGCAAAAAAAAAAAAAACATGGCGTCTTCTGCATGTCTCTTCAGTCTAATTATTTATTACTAACGAAAAGGAGGTGCCGAATGCGCCTTTAGACCGCTTCTCACGCTAGACAAAAGAGGGTTGAGTATGGCGGGCATTCGGAAACTTACACTTTACGCGAAGTTTAGCATAAACAAACGAAGGAAACAGAAAAGGAAGAAACTACTTGAGAATCAGTCGGCAGATACCATTCCTATCGCAAACTTACAATACTGTCCACAAGAGTAACGGAATAAAAAAAAACAGAAGCAGCAGTAACAAGAACAGAAGCAACAACCAAACCGAGAAGCAAAGTAGAGCGATCCTTTTCCTTTACAAAAAAAAAATGCTTGCTCAGGTTAGAAAAAAAAAAAGAGACCAGCCTTACACACAATATATAAATCCTCATTAATTTTCTTCTATATTTCACCTAGTTGTTCTTGTCCTACATTTTTTTGCAATGAAAGGATGGTATAACGGAAAAGAAAAAAAAAAGTTTCCTTATGCGTGAATTCTGTCATTTATACATAACTTAACTTCATTTTCCCTTTTAACCCGTTTTGAATCCTCAACATTATCCGCTCACTCCCATTTCTTCTCTGCTCTTTTTGATTCACCAAGCATATCTTTCTACTCTCAACCTCCGTTTCACCTCTTCTGATTATTTTTTTATGTTTTTTTTAAGCTTCTCATCTCTCGTTTCTGAATCCCGAGGAGTATTAGAAACGCTGATAAACGTATGAACCGGTCGTCTCTAGTGGCAAAACTCCTCCTGATGTCCGAGCTGTCACTTCGATCGCTGTAGCACCTCGTTCGCTGTCTAGTACACGAACGCGCAGTTCGCCTGACAGCGTCTCACCACACTTCAACGGTAGTGGCTCCGCCAAACCAACGCTTGTCTCAGTCCAGAGATTGCTGCCCCCTGGACGAATGCCAATGACGAAGTTCGCACCAGGGTCGTACGGATTGGTAAAAGTGGCATCCACAAAAAAGGTCAAAAAGTTTACCGTTGTGTCACGGGTGACCCGAACGGAAAACGGGACAGCAAACATATTTTCTTCTACGTTTACATCCATATTTTTGATATTGACCGTATGAGCAAGACAACTATTTGTTACAATATTTGCCGCAGGAATACTGCACGTTTCAACCTCCCGACGCACAAGTTTCTTCATCGGATCCATTTTAAAACCGTAAACATTGCTCCAGTAATCCACCGTGTCGAGATAAAAGACGTAGTCGCTAACGCCAACAACGTGAATAGAGGAGCCATCCGGGCAAATAACGCCATCCTCTTTGAGTAGGTTGTCGCGAGCAAAGAGCGCATCTTTGAGTAAGGGGTCGTTGACCAAAAAAGCTCCAACCCACTCACACATAATAACATCAAATTTCTTAACAGGAAAATGCTTCACTGATTCTTGTAAAGGGCCACGAAAAAAACTAATGTTATTCAGCCCATTTTGCTCTGCCACAACTTGAGCTGCTTCGACAATAGCAGAATGGTCCACAGCAACTACAACAGAGGCCAGATTGCGCGCGGCCATCATAGAAATAACACCCATCCCGCATCCAAGGTGCAGCACTGCCTTGCCTTTGATGCTCTTTAGAACAGATTGGTATGCGCGCAGGCGAATACGGTCGTGAATGTTATGTACATTACTCGAGATGCGTGCTGTGGGGTCACCGTATAGACTTTTAGACGTTGCGTGTTTCTCGCTTTCTGTCGCAAGAAGTGACTCATTTGCCGTGATTCGCTTATGTGAAACCTTTCCACCAGTCACTTTTACACCACCGTTGTTGTTACCCTTGGAAGCATTATTATTATTATTATTATTATTGTGATCAGCCGAACTTTTTTCTTGACCGTTTCCAAACGTATAAGGAGGAGGGTTGTTTCTTGGAGGCATCTTCTTCCTTGTTCACTTCACTCCCTTTCTTTCCTCCGCCACACACACCGTCACGTTTTTTTTTTTTTTTTTTATTTGCGTGAGGCGAAAAAAAATAAAAATAAAAAATAAAGAGCAAAAAAAAAAAGGTTCAAGCATTCTTTTCAAAGAGATAACAGCCAAGCACAGACAAAAGCATCATACACCACTCCCTCACTCGATGTTGCGCTTCCCGTCATACGCGGTGCTCTGTGGCAGACACCTGGTAAAGAACTTTCCCATAACAAATAGTACAGACGCGAACCGCATGTGTCGCTTTACGTTGCTCATATAGAGATATCAGTGACGGCGGTAACCGCAAAAACTGCCCACCACACCGGCGACACACAGCACGACAGCAATGGCGGCATGTGTGGCGTCGAAAAAAAAGGTTAAATGATGCCCCACAAATTTCGCATGTCTTTGATTGTGATCGAGCAATATAACCCGTCGTTTCTTCGTGGTGTGCCGTACTGCAATCGCAAAGAGTGGCATTGCAAAGGAATTCAAGAGGAGAATTTATACCCAATGAATTGCATTCTTCACGCTGGTGCCTGTTCATTTCTCTACTAGCGCTGCTAAGACTTGCAGAATTTTCCTTTCCCCCTCTGAAGTCACAGCAACCATCGAGTGTGTGCTTAAACTAAGCGCTGCAGATGACATCCTAAACCCACCACCACCACTATTTAAAAAAGTATTAGATGAGCTTGAAACCCGTGGGATGAAATGCATATTCCTCTTCTCAGTAACACCATGGAATCCCCTCCATCCACCGTTAGTGCTGAAAAAATAAGGATCACCACTAACAAAAGTACTGTCAGGGACATAATTTCTTGTCTCCACCTCCTCCTCTTCCGTGTCTTGTTTCTGCTGCTGCTTCTGCTGCTGCACCGTGTGAGACAACTGCGCGGTAGTGTACCACAGCCAGCTATCAATTAGAGGGGAAAGTTGATCAAACTCAAGTCCAATGCCGTAAGAAGTGCCAGTGAAACTATAACGGCAGTAGTGTGAATGCCAGAATTTGTAACGAGAACTTATGGAGGTTGGGACAAGACGGCGGAGCAAAAACTTACTGCATCGAGAGCTAACCTTTCCATTCGACACATGCGCATCCAGCGAAATGTAAAAAGGGTTTAACAATCTCCACTGAACAGGGATAGATGCTGGGTCTTTGCGTTCAAGGAGAAGAAGCTCCGACACCTCACCCCAGAATGATGCGGTGTGGTGCACTACTCCTCCACGATAATAACGAGCACGATGGGAATTATGAAGAAACGTACCGAAGCGGCAGCCGTACACCTCGTCAAGAAGGTATTGCAAAAAATATGGGGTAAATTCAAATTCGCTGGGGAAGAGACACAGCAGTTGGTATACTGCATCAATAAACTGCGCAAATATTGGAGATACACACGTGTCCCAACCTCTGAGGGGTTTTACTGCATTCCAAATGCTAGATGGTGTATGTCGCCCTTTCTTTACTAATTCTGCGGCCGCCGGATTGTCATCGTCACCGGCAATGTCAGGTATGACAGCATCGTTACATGAAAAGTTATGAGCACAGCGTTCAGCAAAACGATGGCCCATCTCCAGCCACTCCCGCATGATAAGTACACAGAATCCCTCGATAGTACGATAGTAACCGTCTAGTTGCAGTATTGCAAGTGACACCACCTGCGGTGTACGATCCCATCCGTCGGTGCAATGTACCAACACACTATCACCGGCAACAACATGCTCTGCAACGAGCCAAGATGACCAAATGAGTTTGATGATCATCTCTGGCCACCCAGTAGAGTCAAGTTTCGTTAAAAAAGAGAAATTTGATGGATTCTTTTTGTCCCATGTACAACCTATTTCATGCTCCTGCATACAGACACACAGCTTCCAGAGTTTCTCAAAAGAGGAACGCACTGCGTGAATGTTCGCAAGGCACATGAACTGAATATCGGCAGAGTCATATCCACGCACTATCTCATACCCACCACCAGTGGTAAAGTTTGCAGCGGCTGCCGCACGGGAGCGACAATCGATGATGTGCAGTCGACGTCGTTCTGATGGAGCCGGGGGTAGATCAACAGCATTCTCTTCCTCGGAATAAAGTGGAAGAAGCTGGGGCATCGGTGTTCGATATTCTGAGAAATTACACCTCATTTGCACCGATGCTTCACAAAGAGCACTCGTTTCCTCAACGGTCAGATGTTTTTTTTTAAAAAACATTCCATCACTAGAGGGTATTTTGGGGGGAATATCATTGCAGTTTGAACTGCAAGAATGACCCTTCGTGTGTAATGTAGTCTCCTTCTTGATGCCCTCGGTTGAGGATGATACACTAACTTCATTAAGAACTGCACGAGTCTCTAGCTGCGGAAACGATGGATTGAGGAAGCTGCAGAATAGAGAATCAGCCTCACTCGACATGTAGCTACCAGAACCTGGCTGTGCTGCTCTAGAGATAGAAGCACCAGTTTCAAGGTGAATCCACGAGATGCTAGGAATTCGACCTTTTTGACGGTACTGAGCAACGCATTCCGCCAGCTCAATAGTGACACAGCGCGGAACAATAATTGCCATGGGATATGTGGCAAACAAATCACCTCGCGTGAGTGAGATGATGCGAAACCACGGCGATACATCAACGCCAAGACTGAAGATTGAAATAGCATCCAAGTTCTGGTTATCATTCGTATTGGACGCCTGTGATTGTATTTGTGGAAGACGCGACATACGATAAAAATCCCTCTCGAGACTATACGCATACCACGACGAATCACACGGTAGATCATTTCTATGAATGCCGTACTGATCCTCTCTGTTGTTTATCAGGCTCCTTGTGCGGAAAGAGAGCGCCTCCCCCTTCATGCCGCTTTCGGGACCACACATTATCTCACTGGCACTGCGACGCATCGGTAAATGACGACAGCCCCCTTTCGTTACTACGGGAGCGGACATCAAGTCCATGTCATTCATCGATCGTACAGCTGATAAAGACCGGCTATCATTAAAGACACAGACAAACCCTTCCCCGCCTTTTGTGTTTTGCACCCGATCGTTGCCACCCATACAGAAGACTAATTCATCGAAGGGGGGGAAAAATGCAACGTTATTTTTAACTGAGTCACACATTTCTCCATTCTCTTCAAATTTCGGAGTGCAGAAACCCGCCACTTCCTCTTCCACCTCTTTAGTGCCACACCCAGAACTTTTAGGACGCATCACATCCCCTGCATCGGTCGCATCATATGTGTGCCTCACTGAAGTTGCTCCCACCCCAAAGTCCTGATCACAAACCTTTTTCGACTGCTCATTTTCCTTGTTCGCAGAATCTTTTTCCCCTCTATTCAATGCATCAAAGTATTTAAAAGCAAACAAATCACGGAGATTACGCGGAACCGCCGCCTTAATAGCTTGCAAAAGATTGTCAATCACTTCATTGGGTTTTGCATCGTCAATAACACTTGACGTCGTGTGTGGTGCCACAATACGAAAAGCCAATGTCATCTTGCTCTTCACGACAAGCCACGAGTATTCACCGAAATGTTCACATTTCACACTTTCAATCACCGTTAGCGGTAGATCCACTGGCGGCCGGTTCTTGACGATCACGTGAAAGATGCGCAGACGGTAGTTTGTCACTAACACAGAGACACGGGCTGGTGAGGCGAGGGAAAACAAGGTTGCTAACGATAATAATGAAGATGCACCTGAGGACGCTGAAGAACAAAACGGTGCCATAAATAGTTGAGCGAGGGAGGTAGTGTACACCACTTGCTCCCCAAAGTACACCCCGCCGAAGCTGCCCTTGCGCCATTCTTCGTGCATGTATACGTGTGAAGCAGCGGCAAACAGAAAATGAGGGGCAACAACAATGTACAATACTCCGTGCGGTGCACTTCACGGATTCACCCCCTACCAACGCACACACACACACACACACACAAGTACTTCCTCAGGAGTGCTACGATTCCCCCAAGACGATGTCTACGTGCTACTGCCATAAAGGAAAAGAAAGGAGACATAAAGAAACATGGACACACAAAAAACAAGATGTCACAGTGTATTCACAAGAATCGCAAATGAAGGAGACGGAAGGATATATCGAGTCAAAACAAGAAAGACGCAAACACAGACACACACAAACACACACTAAAAATTAAATTACAACGCATTTGACCTGACCGTTATACCTAACCCCCACTACTTTTCCGGCACTGCAGGTGGCCCAGAGGAAAAAAAATTCCTCACACCCCTAAAGCACTCTCCGAAGCTGTGCGCCACGCGCAAAGAAGGTTGCATCCATGTGGCGATGCGGCCCCGTACCTCAGACCGACCAACGTAGCGTGCATCCAAGAGAATCACGACAGCATAGTCACTAGCGTGGCGAATGCAACGACCGATGCTCTGGTTAACAGCTCGCATGCAGAGGTCCGTAAACAGACCCCACTCCTCCGGTGACGAGAACGGGAGATTCGCATCTCTCATGGTTGTTGTATTTGCTCTTGTGGAAGCCGGCGAGGGATAGGAAGAAGAAACAGAAGTAGATGTGTTTAAAAGTCGCGTGTTACGAATATGATTCAAATGTAGCTGCAATTCCACATCCCCCGGATTGGCATATGGCAGACCCAAAACTACCACTGCACGACCGAGATCATCATTGAAGTTAATACCCTCCGAGAGCTTTCCCCCAATGACTGCCAAAAGCAGTGCTCCACCAGATCTTCCCGCACGGATCCACGCAGCATACTCCTCCAGCATCGTCTCCACAGAAGACGATGACTTTGCACCATTAGAAGCAATGGACGAACCAAAACCTATGCTGGCAGCTGTACGGCTCGCCTCACAGAAGATGCGTTTGATGCTGTTAATCGTGTCGTACAGTCCAGAATTATGAAGAAATGTCAAAAAGAGCTCTTGCATTTCGTACGAGGTGAAGAAGACGATCATACCTGCTGGCACAACACGACTGAAGTTTAACAGTGCCGCTCCAACATCTTCAAACTGACTTTGCCATTGGCTACGAGTTGAGAACTGGAGCTCCACACGGCGCCCACTTGGGCCAACACCGAGAGCAAATACCGCTACAGAGGAAGATGGGACCACATGTCCTTCCTCTACAAAGCGTACGTTTTTCTCTGAAGGTAGCTGAACCTCCTCGCTTTGATCGATACCTTTGTTATTGTCATAGTTGTTGTCATTACTGACGTTGCTGTATACTTGGTATTTCTTATTAAAACTAGTATCTGAACTACGATGTGCGGGGCGTCTTAGCAACAGGTCACATGTTAGGGCGATCGGTTTCATGGTACCTCCAGCAAGTACAGCCCCCTGTGCCTGCTGTAGCACCGGGAACAATGTATGTATCCCAGGTTCAAGTTGCAACAACCTAACCGTGAGATCCCCCACCACCCCATTACTTTTCTCACCTGGCAGGCGCTGAAGAAGAACACGTGTATCATTATCAGAGCGACTATACCAGCGAAGGAAGTTTTCAAAACGATGAAGAGCACTTACGACAGATCTGTGGTCACACAGTAACGGCGAGAAATGGTCATTCATAGAAGTACTGCGCAGCAAACCAGAGTTGCCTTTTACCTTCTCTTGCTCTGCACGCGTGGCAAGATGCGCCACGAGTCCCTGTAACTTCGGAAGCAGACGACTCTCCTTCAAAAAGTTAAGAAAACAGTACACGTTAACTGAATCAATATCAGCATCAAAGAGAAACGACGAGAGGCTATGCACCTCAGCACTTTGCGAAATCTTTTCTTCAGCCATGTGCATGTAACGCACAAATCTATCTAGAAATGATACAATCTCGCGAATACGCTGTTTATTGCATGTAAGGAGTTTTCCTTCGAACCGCACAAGGTATGCATCAAAGAGCTCACGCACTAGAAACAGCTCGGCCCGCGTAATAGAAGCCGTAGTGGCACTTCGACAATAGTCCACAAGATTGTGCGCCTCATCCACAACAATCACATCACCGGAAAAATCAGGAGGTAACAACGGCAGACTTCTGGATGCTATACGAGTCCCACTGCGCGCAGAATGCCCCATATCATCGTGACATTTTTTCTCTTTCACACACCTCTTCATTCCCCCTGTTTCGACAGGATACTCATTCGTTGCCATTCCGGAGAGCAAAGCTTCTCGCATCTCAGCAGAAACAAGATAAGTGTACGGGATGAGCACAACATCCGCCTTTCGAAGTAGCTCCCTTGTGCAAAGAAAAGGACAGGCACCGACCCGTTCTCCAAGTTCTCGCATCTCTGAGAGACCACGTGGAGCAATATCGACATAATCACGCAGAATCTTCAATCGCTCCCGTCGACAATAGCTGCACCCCTTGTTTCCCTCGGCAAAAAGAAAACTGTCCTCCATATCAGGAAGGGACAGTGTCTTGTTCTCCCCTTCTCGCCGTTGGCGCACCCCTCGTCCCTCCTTAGAATACTCGTACTTCATTGCTTCAAGGCAGAGCTCGTTCAATCGCTCGTTGTTGTCACCTGCAGCGGCTTTTACTTGTGCATTTAGGCATAGCTGCTGTCTTCCTGCCACATGAACAAAGCAAAGTTTATGTGGCAGTATATCTGAAGAGTCACCCATTTTTCCCTCCTGTTCAAGTTGCTCCTCCTCGCCACCAATAATAACACGGGGGCGGTGAAAGCAAGAACGAGGACGAATTTGATGTTGCGTAAAAACTGTGCGACGAAGCTCCTCTGTAAGTTGTTGCAATTGTGTATGTGTACGGCTCGAGAAATACACCTTTGGTTTCCGTAGCACGCACATGTTAAGATCATCATTGTCATCATCACTGCTGAAGGCCGTCAAGGGGTCTAATCGTGCCGTCGTCGTCGTTGCCGACGATGATGACGACGACGACGAACTCATCTCTAGCAACGATTGCTGCCGTTCCCGTGCATCTGCATGGTTTTCTTGCTCCAGCAAGAACAAATCCATCGTGTCGAGGAGGTCCTTTTTGTCTGTTCTTTCCTTCCCTTTCCTCGAGGGCGGACATCCATTTTTCATACGCCACAACCCCCGCTTCCTGCTGGACCGACAAGCCCTCTCTGCCTTGCTCCCCACCGGTGCCTTATAACTCAGTGGCTGTTGTTTTTTTTCATCATTTGACTTGGTTATAACCGGTTCAAACACGTGAGATAACACACTGTTGAGAAGAACCTGCGTTTTTCCCGTTCCCGTTGGCGACTCAAGAACCACAACATCACCTGCTTCCAGGCCACCGCGAATGGCACCCATGGCGTGCAGTTGCAATGGGTACGGCTGGAACGGAAAGGGAACCTGAAATGCGCCGGCAGCGTACATTACTGCATCCGCAGCCACAACTAAGGAACAGCAAAAAAGAGTGCAGTAATAAGCACCGTATCAACGCAAAACACAGGAAAAAAAGAAAAGAAAGAGGTCACATTTACTCAAAGACAGTAGGACGATAATAATACAAGCCAAAATAAACGTACAAAAATAACAAGTCAATAACATTCGGTAACCAACCTCTTCGTTCAACCTCTACATACACACATACACAAACGTGTTCTGCCCAGCCCCGTAAAAGAAGAAAAAAATATTACCACTAAATCATACTGAAACGACAAGTGCATGCGAATACATTACAACGTCTTCCAACTGAAGACTCGTGTACATTAGGAATGGAACAGCCCAAAAAAGGCAGTTTGAAAAGACAAAAAAATTTTTTATATATGAAAGCATTATCGTCGACGTGCATGATTGTCAGATTTCCAACCCCCTGCGGTGTACGCTGGGAAAATGCCGGTAGAATCGAAGACTACATCCTTTGGGGGGGTTCGAAACGGCGCTCTACCTGCGCAAATATTTGGGTAGCCTGAGTCCTGCAAGTTGGCAGGTGTTGTATCAAAAGATGTCACGTTCCCCGATAACCCAAACCTTGTCACAGAAGAAACCCTAGAGAAAAACTTCTCCTCGAGAACTACACCAACCAGCAGAATAACATTATTCGCCTCGATGATGTCCTTCGCATCCACATCTGGAAAATCTACAGAGAGAATGCAGTGGCTGGTGACAAAGGAAGTTGTTAAGTTTACAAGTGGTTGTTTGTAGAGAATATAATTTTTCTGTTTTCGCGCCGGAACAAATGGGGAAACGGGAAAACCGAAGGACCCGGTGTGTTTCCCTTCAAACTCATCAAGTGTCAAAGGGGAAAAAAGAGATGATGAACAAATTACAGCATGAAAAGATTTTTCTTCACCTGGATTTATATTCTCATGAAATACAAAAGGGTCACCAATATTCACCGAGCGAACAGAGGAAACACCCGAGAGAGTAATTCGAACTACATTTTTGATACTCACTCTTGTCCTGTGCAGGACCTTGGTAGTATCATTGAAAACCTTTACATCAATGTGGATTTCGATGTCACTGCTTTGAGTGCTATAATTGTTGCTGCCATCACTAACAACTTTACCTTCATAGCAATCTTGTAAATGACTGCGGAAACAAGTGTTATTAACGTCGCTTCCATCCAAGTGATAAGATCCTATGAGCACCTTGGGTTCTACAATTGCCTTAGTGATAATACGTTGATCCTTCCTGGAGGAAAAAAGGCGAGCCCAAAGGGAATGATTCCGCACTCGCGCATGTGATTTAAGTTCCCACAATTCTTTTGTACACAGCCTCTGATTTAACATTGCACGGGAGATGGTGGATAGTATGTAAAATTTTTTGAGACACACAACTTCTAGCTTCTGAGGATCGTTAATGTAAACCTTCGCTGTGTATTCAAGGCGCGCCTCACCAGCATCAAACTTGCAGCGTACATTAAAGCTTGGTGGAAGGTCTAATGGCAGTTTGAATGAAAACGGAAATCGGTACGTTCCCGGACAAACCTTTCGAAAGAGGGAAACCGAGTCGGTGCTTTCGCTGGGAGCGTCAAGAGCCAGAAACTTCTAATCACTTGTAGATGACACCTTCGTATCCTTACTCCAGAGTGTGTGCAGTTCTTCGTAGTGCACAAAGGTGTCCGCACGAAGGGAGCTGCCGGAGCCAATTTTGACGTACTCCCTGCCCTTAAGCAGTAGCACGACACTATGCCACAAAACACTCCTTTTTACTACTACCTGAGCAACGCCAGAGAAAACATCTCCCGGAATATACTCTGCGTTTGTGGTGTTTAAGGTAAGCTGAACATCGGCGTCTTCCCTTACGAGATGAATGCCACCAGCATACACCTTCCTCATCGAAACGTGCTACACAGTCATGATAACAGAAGTTCAGCGCAGAGGAGGAAATGAACAATAAAGAATAAAAAAAACTACAATAACAAATAGCAGAAATAGAAATATAGGTCGCGAAACATCCGCGATAAAAAACTCTCAAAGCATATCAATTCATGTCCCTTTATTTTGCAACCAAAGACTGAAAAAAAAAACACGAAAAAGAAAAAAAAAAATCTTTGTCATTGATTACACCATTACACGCATGACGTTACAAATAAGACCTAACTGTAACTTCTCTCCTCCACACCATCTTATTTCTGCACCCATCCTATCAATCAATCTCATTCACTTCATCCTCTCTCATGCTGACCGCCACACTTTAGCATTACACTCTCACCTCAGCCGTCACATTTCCGTTCATTTCAGGTTTTCTTCCTTCTTGTCTTCCTCACACTCATAGTAGTAGTGTATGCACCTGCACCCTTGGCTTACTGACGTTATGATCCATTCTTTGCCTTGGAGTTACCGTTCTTGGTCTTTGTGTCACCTTCACCCCTCACACGGGTTTTTCGAACCACCTCCTCACCGTTTTCGATCGCTTCCACCACACGTTTCCGCTCCAACTCCTTTTTCTCCGTTCGCTGTGACTTGAGTCGCTCCGCGTCCATTAGAAGTGCTGCAGTCTTTGCAGCCGTTTTGAACGTCTGTCCATACTCCTCACGATTGCGCTGCAGCTGCTTACCTATTTTGCTGCGTAGATCAACTCCATCAATATGATTTTCCTCAATTCCAGATGGGACTGGCAAGTTAGTGCTCCCAATTTCGTTTTCTCGAGTGGCAAGCAGCACGTCGTTGATGGGCCCAATTGGTACCCCATCGTCGCCTATCAGCCAATAGCACCCGACTGTCGAGCTCTTGGTGTCAAGGAGCACCCAGCTCTTTGCCACACGTCGGCTGCAGTTCTTGCTAGCACTATCACTACCGGTAAAGACACGGATACGATGTTCCTTTTCAGAGACCTCAAGTGCATCGGCAGCAGCATTGGGGGCATCACAATCGAGAAACTTTATTAGCTTCATTTTTCACCGACTCGCTTCCCTCTAACACTTCCTTTTGCACCTTTCTTGCTCCTTATCTGCCAGCACCGTATCACCCACTCTCCGGAACGACCACTTTTGCGGACAAGAGGGGATGACAAAGTAGAGGAGGAAGAAGAAGGAAAAAAAGAAACTGAAAGACAAAAAAAAAAAGATGTAGTTCGCAGCTCACCATTGCTTCGCTATTGCCCCCCCCGTCCACACACCCTTCAGTTCTTACAGAGTTCTTCACTCCTTCCAAAAACACAAGGTAAAGAAGCATTTTTTAGTGTGTGTGCGTGATCACGGGAATTTATAGATCATATTTGGAATACAAACGTTTTGATAGCAAAAATACAACAAAGAAATTTTTCTTCCAAAAAAGTTTTGGCACACACACACAAGCAAACAGACGAAAAAGCAGACAGACTCGTAAGACGCAAAGAAAACACACAACACATAAATATATATTTATATATATGTATATATATAGAGAGAGAGAGAAAAAAAAAGGTGCGTTTGCAACCATGTTGAAACACTTTTTGTTCTGTGTACATGTACCGCTGTTGGTAATAAGAAGAGAGCAACCGGGAACACTGCACTTCAGGAGCAAGTAATGAACACATACTGGGTCACCAAAACACCACCAACACATAAAAACAGGAGCAATCCAACACGAACGTTCTGCTGCTTTAAGTCTATAGGTATGACTTTATCAGCACTTTCCTGCTCCTCTCCTGTGCTGACCGCGTCATTATCTGACTCACCCGCTGCCTTGATGATGGTTGTGCGCTTCCCCTCACTTTTTGTTTCGTAGAGTAAAAAAGACAAGAGAATTCTTGTCAGCAACGCTCCAAATGTCTTCAAAACTTCCTCCTTCATTTTTGCAACAACCTCTTGGCTAATTTTGTTTTGCAGGATCCTTCCCCATTCGCCACTGGGGCTGGTGGTTAACAAAAATGTCTCCCCGATGCGTAGCAGTGGTCCAACACTGATCATCAAAAACTGCACACATGTTGCCCCTCTTGTGACAAAACTACAAGAAAAACATGTGCATGGTATGTGTGACGCACTCGTCGTCCGGGGAGAGGACCATAGTATTACGCACAGCGATGCTGCTGCTGTTGCACAGATGCAGATCCCTAGAACATGCATTTGTTTTAGTCGATAACAAACAACACTCCAAAGACCATTTGTAGTACAACTGCAAAAATCCACCGAGTCGTTTCTGTTGTTGTCGTTATCAGTATTCTTCCGCACGCTGATTTTAATTGGGAAGATAGAAAAGCAACTAAAACATTCTACCCATCGGCAATAAACTGAGGCAGTGTTTACATTGGGCTGAGAACCCTCCTCAGTATCTGTTCCAATAAGCGCAGAAATGGGCGAAGTACTTGGCGCACCATCACTATCCTCAAGCTGCTGCAAAAAAATTTCTTCAGCTGCCGTATTGCAGGAGCGCGCTCGGTCACGCAACAGCATCCTAGAGGCCACCAAACCCTCATCGCTTTCAATACTGGAGCTGCTGTACTGCTCATACCATCGCCTCTTCATACCTGATTGATGGCTACCAGAATATGGCATATGTAATACTTGCGGGAATTCGTCCGGTGATATCACTCTGCCACATGTTTTATCATCCTCAGCATCTTCCTTTCCTTCCACCTGGGAACTGCTTTTGGTGTTGACAGTACCAAAAGCACTGAGATTCACCGCAGTTGGGGATGCTGCTACACTTGAATACTCCAATACCACCCATCCTTCCAGCGAATCCGTGGCGATCGCTGATTGAGAAGACCCAGAATCAGCCATTTCCCGTCCTCACACGTAAGCAAAAAAAAAAACGTCAAGCTACGTTTTACACCGTACCCCCTCCTCCAAAAAAAAAAAACTGCCTTCAATATCTTTATTACTGCACACACACTTACAGAGACCGACACACTTAGTCCGCCCGTGTGTGTTTGCCGACAAACAGGCAGACCAAAGTGCAGTGGTGATGCACCTTTTTTCCCCTCCAGCTGAGTGCTCTCCCTTCCCACCCTCTTTCTTTTTTTTTCTTCCACACTTATGATTTGAGAATTTTTTAGGGGTTTCCTCTTCACTTGTACAACCCCTTTTCGTTACAGAAGCAGTAACGACGATAAATAGTGAAACCAAAAAAAAAAAAAATGAAGTGGTGAAAAAAAGTAATCACTGAGGTTATGACAAATCATGAGGAATGGCAACAAACGATGTTAGAAGCAAAAGTAATATCGACTACCAATAGGGCCTGAACTGCACTTTTCAAAGTATGAATAGAATAGTAATAAAAAGAGAGAGAAACAAAAAAATATATATCCCCTATTGTACGCAAAGCTGCATTAAACTCTCATATGCCTCTCTGTTGTCAAGTCCCAAGACTCTTCGTTAAAGTGAGAACCTCAACACAAACAGATGTGTATGTCAAAAAGAACTATGAAGTTGTAACGTTAGGGGGCCTCTCACCACAAAGTTACCCTCGCAACGAAAAAAAAATAATGGAGTGCGGTGGCAAAGGGAAAAAAAAAAAAAATGGTAAAATTCGCACGAAAAGTTACTGTTTGATACAAAAACAAAAAATTATTTTTTGATAGAGTGGGGGAAATTGAATTTCCATCTCAGAGAGAAACTCAAAAAAAAGTAGTTTAAAAGGGTATTTGCATATTCTTTTCACCAGCTCCTAGAAGAAAAAAAAAACAAGGCTCCTCAGTAAGTTCCCGTCTGTATTGGCATGGGAACGTGGAACAAAACAAAACAGACCTGCCTTTCGTCTCTCACTGAGAACAAACAGCGCCACTTGAAATTGTTTACACCACAAGCCTTTTTTCATCGTTAAAACCCTCCCCAGCAACACAAAAATAAGAATAAGAATCCTTTTTTTTTTTTGGAAAAAACCTCCAAAATCAACATACTCTTTTCCTCATCTTCATGCAAACCCATCGCTCTTTTCATCAAGATCCGAAATTCTGGATGAGCCTTTCATACTGATCGAAATGATGTAAAAACAACAGAAAAAAACTCCCCAACAGCAGTTCGACGGTATGAGTGACTGTATTGCCAGTCACTTCACTGTACTGCAGCGAAGCAAAAGCTTGCCCATCGACTGACTAATCTCCAACAGACGATGCGCCTCGGTGGTTTCTGGTAGAGAAAACTCACAGTTGCACACCACCGTCAGCTTCTTGGATGCAACCTATCATCAAAGGTCTTTCAATCGCCGTGCCCTCTCCACAGGATCTCGAATGTAATTGGAGAGGTTGGGTCGCTAAAGATAAATGCTACCGGCGTCCCTCAGTCGAAGCGGTGACACGGAATCCACAGCACCACTGGCATTACCAAATGAGATCATGAAACCATACGGTCGCAACACAGAGAGACTCCCATCAAAAGTGGCCTTTCCTACACCATCAAAAACGGCATCAAAACCTTCAGGCACCAACGTACGAACTTCCGAAGACCAGTCTGGAGTAGCCTTGTAATCGATGATGTGATCTATACACCTAGTAGAGTGAAGAAGATTTGTCTTCTCGCGTCCCCTGCATACACCAACAACAAATCCACCGCGGACCTTCGCCATCTGACAGATCAGAAGACCTGTTCCACCCGCCGCCGCATGAACAAGGATGCGTGAGGTGGAACCACAGCAGTAGCTCTCATTCACGAGGTGATGTGCTGTCATCCCTTGACATATGAGTGCTACAGCTTCTTTTTCATCCACGTCATCTTGGAGTACATTGGTGCTTGCTGCTTTGACTATAGTGTAGGTCGCATATGCGCCACTAACGTTGCCAAAATACACCATGCATTGTCCTATGGCTGGTGATACAACTGCTGTAGAGCTATTCGCCGCCGCTCCTGTTTCTTTCGCACTCAGAACAAATAGAAGGTGTAGTTTCTTTTAGAGCCCTGTGCGGAAGTACGTGTCAATGAAGTTCACACCGGCGTAACGGTTCTTCACAAGCACTTCATCGTCAGTCAATGCAACAACGACTCGTTCAATGGCGGAGAAAGATGCAAGGTGAATGACATCGAGAGAGCCATAATCAGAAACACGCGCCTGCATTTATTTTTTTTTTTACGTTTGATTACGATAAATGTCTCACAGTGATGAACAGCACAGAATAGAGAAGAAAACAAAAAAAATTTAAGATAATAAAGTATTTCGTGTTTTGTGAACACACACACACACGCACGCACACACAAAGAGAAAGATGCAAGAGGGGTCTCATAAAAAATATATATATATATATATATATATATATATAGCCATAGATGCGGTAGGTGGCATCATGTAGGGCGTTGCGTCTTTCAACCATTAAATCAAATGTAAAAAGGATTTTTGCGCAGAAAGACAACGACAAAAAACAATCCAAACCATTGATTGAACTCGTCAGAAATCACTTCAATATATTTATCGTCGAAGTCTAAAAGGGTTTGTGAAAAAATTAAGAAAAGAAGATGCGGAATGAGCTTTCCAAGTGCATATGGGAAATACATTCTGCTGTAGCGTAAAAAGAGAGTTGTGGTGCTACCAAATGGGCCTGTGGGCATAAATTCTTTTCCTTCCTTAGCCTCAGTGCCTAACCGCACTGCAAGAGCTTGAAGCTGAAAAACATTCAGTAGGCTCGCTATCAACTCAAAAATGCGACGAGCCACACCAACGTAGATGCATCGATTGCTTGAGAGATACTGAATTCCTCTCAGCATGTAAGCAGCCTCATTTACGTTCATGCTGGAGCAAATGCTCTCAAGAGCGTATACTACAAACCCCCAAAATGAAGAAAACGAGACGATTAATTTTTTTTCGGGTGGTACTCGATGATATGCGCATCCCCAACCTACGCATACAAGCTGCTGCGTTGTAAATAGTACGGTGCGAATACAAAGAATCAGTAAAATGACAAAGACATAATTTGCTCTACCAAGAAAGGTGTCTGTGGATTCAACAACAGAACCATATTGCACAACACGTAGCGCACAGACAATCATTTTCACAATGAGACTGAAGATGACTATCCACTGCAGTTTTGGGGACAAAACCATGAAATGATCTCTAAAGAACACTTTCAACTTACGCATACAAAACATAAAAAACCGTCCACATCTAGAAAAAATATAACTTGTGGTATTCGGATTCATGCCGTTATATTTCGCGTAAGGAGGCAAACATTTTGATGTGTTATCCCTACATGCTTCATCTTCCATTTGTACTTCTCCACCGTTCCTTATAGTTCCCCCCACATCTGTAGAACCTCCACTTCTCAGGGTTTCACGGCGATCTGACATCTGAAACCGGTTTGATGACATGCACGGCAGAACCAAAAGTAACAGTAAAAGAAGGAGGTACGATATAAAGTAACCCAAATAAGCTTTCCGCGTCAAGAGACATTCATCATATATCTCTCCTTCAGTGCTTAGCATCTCTGCTGAGATTTTAATAGTCAGAGGAACACTACTACACTGCGCAATTACAAGAACCAGATGCGCATTGTGGTATGAAGGAGATAAAAATTGATCAACGAATCTACGCTTGAAGTTTCCCAGATGAAATGAGTACAACGAAGGTGTGTGACATATCTTTGTAGCGCTCTGAATTGATGAAATGTGAGAAGTGGGATCATTCTCAGGACAATACTGGTGGCTGCCACACGCATCCGAAACACTCAACTCCTCGCGCATCAGCTCTTGCCAGTCGTCAAGGTAAAATATTTTTAGTACAACATTAAGTTCCGTAGACAAAAAATCACGAGAAATTGTCTCCACTAGAGAAGAAGATATTGTGTTCTCACTATCATCATAGGGGTTCCCTAGGAGTATTTCACGTTGGCAGTAGATTCTTGGTAGTGTAAGCATAAAAAGATTCTCAAGTCGTGAATTGTTATCCGATGGCAGACGTGAAAATATATCATGGACATATTTCCTGAAAGCGATCACGTCAATATCCGGAGGATTGACGGTAATGGTGATGGATTCACTACGCTTCAACGAGAAAGGACGTTTCTCATTTACCGTAAACCAGTACCTCTTTAACCCCAGCCGTTTCACCTCTTGCAAAGGCTCTGGAAGCGGTAAAAGTTCAAAGCTCAATTTTTTTTCCTTTACGCTGGCCAGAGATGTGGGAAGACCACAAAGGCTCAACACAATCATGATGACAAAAAGCATCCGCACCAATCTATGTCTCATTGAAAATAATGCTATTTGATGGTACTGCAGCTATAAGTCAAGAAACAGAAGAAAAAGAAAGAAAGAAAAAAAGATAGGGAAGCAGTGGACGCACACTTGAATGAATGCATCAAGTAAAACAAAGAAAAGTCGACACAAAGGGGGCCGTGCAGCGAAAAAACTGGAGAAGCACCGCAGTGAGACGAAGCCATAGAAAACAGAAGGGCGAACAGACAAATCAGCATTAGAAAAATACAGGGAAATCAGCAAGACGGGCATCACATAACACAAAACCTGTGGAAACTTAGGAGTAAAGGGAATGCGGATACATTCGGCTCCGTCCTCATTGTACCCCTACCTCTACCCTTTTCAATACATGTCGAATTCATTCCTTTTTTTTGTGTGTGTGTGTGTGTTCCTTCCTTTATTCCATCTGTATCATCTAGACATCACCCCATAGAGAATAAAGCCCAAACGCACACACAAATACCATATGAATCTCTTTCCTGTCAGCCTGTCTACTTCTCTTTAAATATATATAATATATCCTCTTCGGTTTTGCTTCGGATTCATTGTTTAATTCACCTCCCCCTGTTTTTTTTTCCCTTTCTTTCTTGTATTGCCCCCTCCTTCTCCTCCTCCTCCCCCTCCTTCCTCGCTTCGTTTTCTGCCCTAGCCTCTCTCCACTGTCGCACCCCGCACCTAGCGGTACTTTGGCTCCATCAGTCCCCGTTTGCAAATATTCACTGAAAAGACATTTCTTTTCTGGGAGATGTTCATTTCTTCAATGCGAAAAGCTACTTTTGTTCATCCAAAACGATGGCCACCCAGAATCATCCAAACTGACCCCATCCCACCCTTCTACTGCTCGGCGTATTGGTGTGGGGCGCCCTCCAGTTTCTTTGCGTCGCTAACCTTCCGCGTGGCCTTGTTAAAGTCTTCATTAATCACATAATCCCTTCCAGCGCGGAGGGCAAACATACCGGCCTCAGTGCACACATTTCTAAGATCAGCACCATTGAAACCCTCTGAAAGCTTTACAAGGGAATCATAGTCAATGTCCCCCTGTTTGGTTAGACTCGATGCATGGATCTTCAGTACGTCAAGTCTTCCCGCCTCATTCGGCAATCCAATTTCAATTTTTCGGTCAAGTCGTCCTGGGCGCATAAGGGCGGAATCAAGAGTGTCAGGCCGATTAGTTGCCATAATTACCTTCACTTTACCAAGCTTCTCAAAACCATCCATCTGGTGCAGGAGCTCCATTAGTGTACGCTGAATCTCACGGTCAGAGGAAGTTCCCTCAATGCGCTTTCCACCAATTGCATCCACCTCATCAATAAATATGATGCATGGTTCGTTTTCCCGTGCGTAGGCGAACATCTCTCGCACAACGCGGGCCGACTCCCCAATGTACTTGTCCACAATCGAGGACGCCACAACCTTCAAGAATGCGGCATCTACATTCGATGCTATCGCCTTTGCAAGTAGTGTCTTACCAGTTCCTGGAGGACCGTATAATAGCACGCCTTTTGGAGGAGAGATACCAACACGTAAAAAAAGCTCTGGGTTCGTCAGTGGCAATTCCACTACCTCACGCATCTGTCGCATTTGCTCTTGCAAACCACCTATCTCCTGAAAGGAGATACTCTTTTCATTTTCCATAAGCTGCATGCTATACACCTGTGGGTCCACCTCACGTGGAAGAACCTTGACGATCGTTAAGGTGGTTATCTCCAGTGCTACGCGAATGCCAAGCTTTAGCTTCTCCGGCTTGATACTCTTTTTGTAGCCCACAAGATGCCGTGCACCGGAGTTACTTTGCACAATAAATCGCTCGTCATCCACCTGACGAAGAATTTCGCCCACAAGATGACCAACACTCATAAGGGCACTGATCTGATCCTGCACGCGCTCCATCTCCTCTTGTTGTGTCTTGAGCTCCTGCACGAGACTGCGGATACGCTCCTGTGCGGTGTTTCGGAGAGCGGTCCTGTTGATGACTTCTTGCCGAAGCTCCTCCCGCTCAGGTGGCACGTGATACCCCTGCTCCTGTTGCATTTTCTTCTCGGGCTAAATGACTATACCAATGTTCAAATCCGCAAAACTTAAGCCACAAATAAATGTTATCACACCTATCAAGTGGTTCTATTCTAAGTGCGGCGTGGGGAAACTCGTATTCAGGTGAAGGGACGAGACCGTCAATGAAAAAAAAAGAGTAAAATCCAAAAAAGGAAGTAAACTCTTGCACAAAAACACACAGAGGAATATATATATATATATATACATATACATTGTTTTTCTTTTTCTTTCCAATAAACGCCCCCCCCGCCTCCGCCATTCACTCCGCCCTTATTCATTTACACGCAGCATCTGCATACCAATCCCTTTTCACCCGGATGTCCCACAACACCGATATGCCAATGGTTTTTATGCGATGTCACAATTTATGTACTTATCCCCGTCTTTAGTCTCGCGTGTCAAGACCGCGAGGGACACCGATGCATCATTCATACTGTGTTCGGTATCATGTGAGTGCACAAGCGGAGAACATCAAGGAACCCCGCCCCTAACCCCCCCACCCACACACAAACTGTTCTTGGTTTTGTTCTCCGCCTTTGTTGGTTTAATTCGTCCCTCCATCACCGGCAAAAAAAAACACTGCGCAGATGTTTCGAAACCATATTCATACCAGAATCTTTCGTCCTCTCTCACTTTTTTTTTTTTACCTGACATCCATGTTCCCTGGACACATCACGGCTATTTCCCTCCGAAATGTTAACCATCCAACACACACTGCTGCACAAAGAGTGTCTCCTCTCGCACATTAGAAGCAAACGCACGGGCCAGCTCTTGTGGGGTTCGTAAAGGCCCCGCTCGGGCTCCATACGAAATGCGCCACAAAAATCGGGTCGTTGTATCCCTCCCTCCGTATGCAGCAGCAAGAGCTACGCCGTCCACCATATTCCAGTGGCCAAACCCCCAATCACCCGCTACCAAAGCAGCCAGGTCACCTGCAACCTCTTCAGTCTCGTTCACCAAACTCGTTGTACCCTCCTCTTTTCGGTCCTGCTGTGCATCCTCATCAAGGTTAAATTCCCACTTTGCAGTAGTTATCATGGCACTGCTATCATCTGCAAGTTTGCCGTTCTTATTCTGCCCGTTTGTAACAGCATCCGGATGAGCACAATCAATAAGACACCGCAGCGAGCAACCATCGTAAGTAGAATCCATGATCCCACGTGCCATTGGACCACCTTCCGAAACGGACTCAATCGACATGTCACGCGAGATGCGCAGTCCAAGTGGCTCTAAAACCTCAGTCCCAGATGCTGATTCGTGCCGCTCCACATTAACAGCAACATGTGCAAGGTGATACTGCTGCACCTGCAGCACGACTGATTCTTGAGATGAAGAGGCTGCATCAGCAAGCGAAGTACGCAACTCTTCGCTACTAACAATCCGATGGTGGTTTACACCAATGATCATGTACACAAAATGGGAATAAGAAACAGAATCAGAAGATCTTCTCATTTCCACCCTCTCAGAATCTCCTTCTTCCTTACCACCACGACCAATGTGATTAAACCGTAGTGTATCCAAGACACGTGTAGCCTGTTGCTGCTTTGAGGCAAACACCTGAAAAGAGAAGTGCCGGTTGTGCTCAATGTGCTGTAACCGTAGTGTGCCACGCTCCACGCGAATACCCCATCGACCTGGCGGAGCATTAGTGGTTCGATTGATGACAATAGTAATAATATTACGCTTTTTCTGCTCTGGCGTTAGCGGCAAGCACTGTGGACTGAATGGTGGCAACATTACAACACCGTCTTTTTCATTATGATGATATCCCTGGTTTGATGCAGACGTTTTACCCTCCGGTTTCTTGGAGGGACTTATTGTCTCCCCCGATCCGTCAGAAACATCTCTTTCAGGCAAAAGAAGTTTTTTTGTCATTGTGGCATCTGTTGGCAAAACTGTAAAATGTTGTCGTTTAGTTTCCTCTTGAAGCTGCTCCAGATGCAGGCACAAGACATCACTCTTATTATTCCCTGTATGACCCATTTGCTTCTGCAAGCACTTTATCACATCACTTTGCGAGGAAACAGTAACCCCATTAACGCAACGCAGCACGTACCTGCCATCAAGTGAGTCAAGGTTATTCATCATACTCAAAAATGACGGTTTCGCTTTAACATCAATGTCGTTCAGTTTACGTGACGGTAACAGAAACTCCGAGAGGTTCAAAAGTACGAGGGAATCACTGTGAATCTTCATACCCCACCCACCGTCTCCGCCGCTCTTTTTGGTTAGCAGAAGCTCAACAACTCCAGGGAGCTTCAGAGAAGAGTCGATGTGATGTTCAGCAGAGGCACCGCCGCAGTCCTTGCCTTCAAGGTGAGGCACAGTTGTCACAAACCGAAGTCGCACTTCCCGTTGCTTGCCCAACTGCACGAATACCGCTGCCACTTGACGACGGCCGCTTACCGCTGTATTATTAATATCCGTAAGCACCCATTCGCAGCGACGCAGGAGCAACCGGTACAAACTTTCCCCCCTTTCCATTGATTCGGCTTCTGAGTGTAAAAATGATGATAACTCTGGTGACGGAGAGAATATATCCTGAAGTCGAGGAAGCGGTACATAGTTGCGCTCATCGTCAACAGAACCACTAAAGAGTGTTGAAAAAAGAGTGTCCTTACTGGTATCATAGAGAACCTCCTCATTCGCTCCAATCGCTGTCACAATAAAATGACGAAGAGCTGCCAGCTTCGATATTTTACCATCGTCAGCGGTTGCAGTTTGACCTTGATCATACGATAGGCATGTCTGCCAAAAGCGTCTTTGGGCAGTGCAATCAGAAGAAACGCTGCTGCAGAATCGCATCTGCCCTTCCGCCAAGATACTCATGTCGTCAACAGCCGAAAGACAAAGGGAGGAACTGAGATGCACCCCCCATTTTTGTCCCTCTGATCGACGGCGTAAGAGCAAATGCAGCTCTATTTGTATCTCCTCACTGTTTCCTTTACTTTCCGCCACCATCGAACTTTTCTCGGTGGTTGCTGCACTTGTACCCTTGCCCTCCGAAAGCGACTCTGCCGAGGCATCTGTCTCCGCTAGCTGCATAAGGGTATCTACACGACGCTTCGTTACAAGGTGACGGTTGCGCTTAAAATGGTATTCTGCACAAGAGTCAACAGTATCGTGGTCACGACAATAACATGCCGTACAGTATGTTGGGGCAGTGAGTCGCTCCGTTTCTGAATCTAATTCACGACGCACACGGTGAATTTTGTGCTGTAGAGCGCTGTCGTCTTCACGCTCCACCCCACCAAGAATAAAGTATTCGCGCAACAGTTGTCCAAGTGCGGCAGCACCGTGACGTACAACCGCGTGCGCATGAATAGTGTAAACACAATCAATGGATCTTAGCGCATCATCACTAGAAAGTGGAGCGGCAAGAACAAAATTACCATGTAGGTGTCGCTCTACATGGCCCAGAGCAACATATTCATTACGTGTAGGTGGAGAAAAAAACTCTTCAGAGAGCAGACCAGAGGACAGACGTGCTCCAATAGTGGTCCGTTCCAAGACCACACTCGGCGCAAGTAGCGATGGTGACATGGGGATAACAGAGAAAGGAGCCGAAGCTGTTAAAGTGTCTTTACTATTGTCCGTAGCAGAGAAAAAATGTTTCTGAAGACGCAATCGGTCATTAATAAGCACACGAGCCGCATCAAAGTGAACTGACTTCATTGGTGCCTTATCTTCAAGGATAGTGAAGGACATTGCAACAGGGCGAAATATGAAACGTCGGAAGAGTAGCGGCGACGACTCGCTGCGAATATCAAGCAGTTGCTGACACAAATCACTTAAACCAAGCAACAGCTGCGGTGCATGGGCCTCGCGAAGAAGAGCCAACATGTTGGCCCGCGTCATGATAGGATGATTGGTTGTTTCTGGAGCAAAAAGCTCTTGCGAGTAGCTACCCCGAAGAAATGGAATGAACACATCTTCTATGCTGCACTGAGCAGCCTCCTCCGCATCCCGTATTAACATAACGTGATCAGCCTTCACGGTGGTAAGCATGCGGCGGTGTGCATCTTCACGGTACTCCGGGCGAAGTACAATGTCACCAGGCAACACACACCTCCCACCTTGCCGCATTCGTCTCGAGGCCATGGAATTCCATACAGAGCAGCGGAGAGCATTCAGCCAGCGTCGCCGCCACACATATGGCGTCCGTGCAACTGTTTTTTCCCAGTCGCCATCGACCAAGATGAAATTTTTGAGTACTTGACGAACAACAGCATCAGTTGAGACCCTCCGCGCACGTGCAGCAGTAATAACGTTTGGCCGAGACAAAAATTGTCTCATTGCAAGGGGAGCGCCTCGCCTAAAAAGCGCATTAAGAAGCGCAGACTTGAAGAAGCCATGAAGCACATCCGTGGCAGCACGAGCAAGGAAAGGCTCTCGGTTCGCGCAGAAGAACACCGCGCCCACTTCTTGAACCGCACGAAGACGGTGCTCAAGTTCATGACGGCTACTGCAGCTCACGCGGCGTAGCAATAATTCAACCTCGTGTAGAGGTTGCCAGCGCGAGAGCTCACCAAAAAGCTCCTTGCATTTTACAGGATCTTCCACTGCACGGATAGACCCAATACGCAATATGAAACCAGGATGCCGCATAGTGTTAACAAGAAGCAAGTGCTCACGCTGGAGGTAATTGGGAGCAACTGCACAGAGAACTGCGCCACAGGACATCTTTGACACAGCGGTGTGAGTATGAAAAGCCCGTTGTGGTATGCTGAATAGCGCCGCCATGTGTGCAGTGGCATTTTGCAACGAAATATTCTCCGTATAGAGGACGAAAACAAAGGCAGGACTTTTTTCAGGAGGAAGGTTCTCTGTAAAGCCTAGAATTGGTGGTGGTGCTTTGTCGAGGTACACCAGTACATCTTCCAGCGATAAAAGCGTGGTGATGCTGCTTTTGCTGGTGCATCCTTCAGTAGAATTGACCAGAGCTTCTGTAGTCCTCATTCGATGTTGAATAGATGGCGGAAGGTGTTTTGGTGTCTGTTGGCGGAGGTGCATCACAAAGCGCAGGATACAGAGTGTGTCTGATGGGGAGAGGGGTTCCAATCGAACTACGCCACCTACGGGAACAAACCATGGTGTATGCACGCCGTGGTTAACCATCTTATCGTCAACCACCACAGGAGTTGACGCTTGCGCGTACACCTGTTCCGTAGCACACAACCTACCGTCACTACCATCCACCTCCGGTACCACTGGTGACAGTGAACTTTTGTTCAACGATAGTGGTATCGATTCTTGCGAGAGTGTGGAGTCAAATTCAATAAAATCAGCATCAGTAAGCGAACACTCCGTTGCATCTTCACTCTCCACTGCCGCTGTTGCTGATACTGATCCCACATGGGAGAAATGGGGTAGCTTATCTCCAAAGTATGTGGCAGAATCCACCTCACGCATTAAGGCGTCACCGTAATGCAACTCGTGCAACGCTGACAGACGGCGTATTTCTGGAAACAAGCGTTCCGTGATGCCAGCTTCGAACTCTGTCTCTGATACCGTCCACTTCTTGCGCCGGCGCTCGATCATTTCACTTGCCACGTTAGTGACACCTGATATGACTGTCTCGCCCTTTTGCATGTGTTGTTGTTGATGCATCGCCGAAGCAAACCGGTGGTGCAACTGGAGTGCATGGTCGATTTCGGAACGTGGTGCTACAGAAGACATAATTGGGGCTGGATATGACACTGCCACCCCCGACCCCAAACCTTTAGCATCAGGGGCAGAAGAGAAGGGAGACGACAACAGTGATACGTCTTGCCGCACAGAGTTAATCACGGGCTCCGTCGTATCCGATTCGTGAGCTATTCCTCGCCGTTTTCCTTTACCCTTTCGGGGTTTGTTGCCACTAGAGCGATGTAGCGGTAAGGTATGGACAGCACACGGATTGGCAGCATTCTCGTCCCTACTTTCACTTCCACCTTCTTGATTGTTCTTGTTTGCCTCATCTCCTGCATTCGTGTCAGTGGTGGTGGTTGCTGTAATCAGGGCACTGCGACTTTCCTTTAAAAAGTACAGCACCACACTCTGCCGGGCATGCGAAAGACGACTGAAAGCAAACAGCATCCCCTCACACTAGTGCTTTAGAGGGCAGATATTGCGTGCAAAAGATAGAGTGAGAGGCGAAAGATATGGACACCTCAAGAGAAAGAGGAGCTCCACCGCCACCAAATCCACACACACACACACACACAGAGATAGCGGAGGGGGGAGGGAGGATAGAAATAAAGAAGCTTACATGACGATACGCTCAAGGAAAGGGAAAGTGAGACAGACAGGGAAATGGAGTGAAAAAAGATGAAAAATAAATGGTGCCAAAAAGAAATGAGAAAATACACACACAAACATACAGACACAGAAATAAGATTTTGCAAAGGGGAATATTTGGCACTTTCACCCCTGCAATGTACCGTGACTGCGCACCATTCCCCTCCCCCACAACCCTGTGTCTTTCCCTTCTTCTCACAACCCATTTCTTACCTTCTCGTTTCGCATGCCCGCTCCCCTCTTCCATCTGCATCATCGACTGTCGTTCATCCTCCAACCGCAATCCGTCATTTATTCATGTAAGAACGTTATAGTGCTCATCGTATTAACAAACACTGTGACAACTTCTTCCTCTACTTCACCCCTTGTCGCTGGAAAAACAAACTCTCCTTCATACACACAGACATCCTCCCAACAAACAAAAAAACATCAGAAAAGACTCTCAGCATAATCCGTACATCAATCCAACGCACCTATTCCGCTAATCTCCTCATGCACTCCCATCACCACTGTATCATTGCGAAAAAAAATTCTCCCCTCCCCCATCTTTTCCTACGTCAACGTGCACCTCATCAACCCCCTTCTTTTCCACATACTCCTTTGTATTATTATTATCATCATCATCATCATCATCATCACCATCAGCCGCCGCCCCAACACATTCTAAGTACAGTCTTAGTTTCTCGTCCGCCTCTTTCTTTTCTTCCTCAGGAGAAGGTGGGTGTAGAATGTCCTCGAACATGAAGGATGTCACAACAGTACGGCCTCCGAATAGACGTCCGGCAATGGAGCGTTGAGCCAACGTGGCCTCATCAACGGACTCATATTCCACAAATACACGACCAAAACCACCATGAATTGGGTGCATAAGATTCTCCGTGTACAATTCGCGTGCCCGAAGGTATTCCACCTTTGCTTTCTCATATATGGCTTCCTCATCCTCTTCGTTACAGCCATCCTCGTCCTCATGGATACCATAACTATTTATACGCCCTGCAATATTATTGCTTGACGCATGCGGAAATGTTGATGTTGTGCTGGTATCACCTCCATCATCGTCTCCACAACCCTTTCTGTTGCTACGGTCAACGTTGTCGGTTTGGTAATTGCGATAGTGGGATTGACCGCCTCCTCTAGCTGCACCACCCCTCTTTACTGTTCGTGTGCGAGAGGCAAGGAGACCTTTTGGCGGCTTTGGTGGGATCGGCGGTGGCGAACGCCGTGGAACGAGGAGGAGCTTGACTCGACCGTACTTCTCCACCTCACCAGCTATCTCGCTAACGAGGCATTCGTATGTTTCATCAAGCACAAGCTCTTCCTCATCAAAGAGGTTCAATAACACGAGCACGCGCGTAGGAAAAATCGGGACAGTACTACCATAAAGTGTGGCAAGATGAGGGAAGGTTTTGGCAAAGTGCAGCACAACATCCTGAAGGAGCACGGTAAGCTCCACCAATTCTTTCATATGATCAACTGGCTCGTCCTTCTTAGCGAGTTCCTCGGCGAGGACAGGCACAAGTAAGCCCTCATTTTGAGCATCCTTTGCCAGAAGCGATGCACCCGAAACAGGGTCATCAGGGTCAAGTGCAACGTCAATATCCGCGTGCGTGCACACCACTTTCAGCCAGTCATAAAGCGGCATCAGAACCAGAACATTGTTTCCAAGCATTTCACCGTGCAGATCTCGTACACATTCGATAGCCTCGCTCTCCTTCTCAAACTCACCATAGGCCATGCCGGCCTTCACGTCAAAAGAAACAAGAGTACCGAATTGTTCAAATACAATACGCAGCTTTTCGGTCGAAAGGGATGGAGGAAAGCCCAGCATGACCACCTTTCGGCGATCAACACCCGGTAATGCCTGGTAGTCACGCGGACGACGGATCGTCATAGGGTATGCCTTGCCATCAGAGGCAAAAAAAATAAAGCGTTCAGGGTCTTGTTGAGATTCCTCCACCAACTCTGTCACTAGATCAGCGAGGTTTACCTCCAGAAAGGCGAAGGGTTTAGATTTAGCGGTGTTCACTGCAAGGTCAATGACGGAGTCCACGTCAACAATCGCGTTGGGTGGTAGCTCACGCTGCTCCTTGTTCCCCTGTCCATCTTCGTCAGCATGCATTGCTTCAGCGATCTGATTTATTTCACGTTGCACCTTCATGTGGCGCACCATTGGAATGATCCTCTTGAAGTAATCCAACAACTCCTGCTGCGTTGTGCCCTGTGGAAAACAAGAGATGTGGGCACGACGGGCTTCCCTTGCACGTCTCTCAGCCTCTGGTGAGAGCTTTGGCGCCTGAAGGACTGCTAACGCACCAGTTGTAGTCGTCAGTGCACCCTCTTGCTTTTTTTCTGCGTCGCCTTCAGGAGTACTGCCGTTCCCTGAAACATTGTTACCATTATTACTGCTTGCCGGCGCACCCAAGAGGCCTAACAGGCTTTTAGGGATAACAGGGACAAAATCTGCAACGGATGGTAGCACTTTAGTCGAGATTGGAGGCTGCGGTGCACTCTCTTCAAGAGCTTCATCCTGCTTTTCTTGCTTTTGCGCTGATAATTCTTGCTCTTTCTGCTCTTCTTGTTCTTCTATCATTCTTGCTTCCTCTTGCTGCTGCTGCTGGTTCCAGCATCCAGGAATTCCTTGGCCACTGTGAGAAATCGCTGCTTCAGCCATTGGAGTGCAGTTCGGAGGCATACCAAAGATATCCCCCGATAGCCCCATTTTCTGCTGCTGTTGTTGTTGAATGAGCGCCAAGATTATTTCGGATGAAAGTGATGGGGCAGTTGGGCCACCAACTACTGGTGGAGTGGGATTTAACAACTCCTGCACATCTACCGCTTCAAAGCGCCGACGGCCACTGCTGCTTTCAGTGCCCTTTTTAAATGACTCGGAAGACGACGACGAGCGAGATCGACGGTGAGCCCTTGTTCCAGAATCTCGAGTAGCTGTTGCGCGGCGACGTTGTCGCTCGTCACTATACGAATGCCGCCTGCGACGATGACGATCAGCCCCACGATCAATTTCACTGCCTCCATGACGACTACCACGGGGAGACCGTGAGCGCCGTGTTGCAGCGTAGCGCCCATAACGCACAGACTCCATTACCCCACTGTTGTTGCTCCCGCCACCCTCTGCAGCGCCGTGCCGGTCCGCTGTGACGCCATCGTGTCGGCGACTATAGCGATCTCCACGGCTATCGCGCCCCATTTTCCCCACCACAATGTCGCAAAAATACAAGCACTAAAAAAGAAAGAGATGAAAAATAAATGAAGAAATCTTTTTTTTTTCTATTGGTGAAGAAAGCAACATGTAAAACCACAACCGAAAACAAAAAGCAAACACTCCTTCACCTCCAATTGGTGCACAAATGGATATAATAAAAGTAATAATAATAATGCTGAGTGCAGCAACAGCGTAAACGGAATGTCATGATGAAATCCAATGGACGAAGGGATAGAGGAGACAGGAAAGAGAGAAAAATACCATCAAGCCATCAAGAGGAGAAACACTTTCCACAATACAATTCTGTCATTAGAGCTACGCATCATTACTTCCCCACGTCTTTCACTCAATCCCAGAAGACATACGCCCATCTACAAAAAAAAAAAAAGAGATAGGAGAGACGGGGGAGTTGAAAAAAAAAAGTGAGAGTGTTTTTCGTACGGCATGATGGAAAAGAGCGGTGGTGGTAAAGTGCTACTCACCAAAAGCGTCGTTCCACTCACTGGGGTCATGTTGGGTTTACCAACCTTTTTTTTTCCTTTTTCAGTCAAGATCAAGGAGACGTGCATAAAGCCGCAGCTGTTCTTGCACCGCGGCGATCGGAACTGCCATAGTGCGCTGCTTTCGCACGTGCTGTATGCAACGCTCAACAATCGAGCACGACTTAGGGATTGCAAGATCTACTTCAGCAGCGGAGTCACGACCCTCACCGCTTTCAGCTGCACTGCCACTTATTTCATGGCATAGCTGTCGATGACCGAGAACGGCTGAAAGATATGATACACTCAACCGCAGCTCTTGCGAGGACGGGTGGCTTGATGATTCCGTTATGGGAAACTTTCTACCTGAAAGAGCAGCAAGCCAAAGTAGATAGGCGGTTGCCACACCGCTCGAACGATGCATACCAGCAGAACATTGCACTAAACAGCACTGAGAAGACAACCCACAGAGCTTCGCCCTCATGATTGAATCCAAAGAAGGGAGTGGCATACCATGAATGAAACGGAAGACATAATCCTGGAAATGTACGGAAAGGTCGTACGACTCTCTATCTTCTGCTGGCAGTACAAGCTTGGTCAAGCAGCGGTTAGAGAGAGATAACTGAGCGGTGTACACCATGTACGGCCCCAAGGGTCTGTAGAATTTCCACAACAGAGGGGAAAGGCAGCGACTGAAAAGCTCGCGTGCCAAGACCCATTCCTCGTTGCAGAGCAAAAACAAACCTCCAGGCACCTCACTGAGACTGCTGCCGGTTCCTTCCAAAAGCAGTTGACGCCAAGAGCAAAGTACGCTCAATGCCATGGATTTTTTAGCGTTATTTGTATCACCATATTCACTTGTCAACTGATCTGCATAGCACTGAACCACACGTGTGATATCAAGCATATCAAGTAGTAAAGGCTGATAAACCGGCTCTTTTCCCGAAAGATAAACCTGTCCATAGTGTGGCGCCAAACTATCGTCCTTAAGCTTCTGTTGTCGCCCCCTCCCCCCCTCTGCTGTGGGACGACGGAACCCACCCACTAACAATGGTTGCGCACCGCGACGTTCTACCTCTCGCTCGTTACACATGACGTACTGACGGAGAATTCGTTTAAACCCCTCAAGATGACGGTGCAAGAACAATAGTGACTGCTTCTCCATGTTAGAAAGGGAATAGGAATCAAATACTTTCATGTCTTGCTGCAGCTCTTGATGATCCCTCTTTTGCTGTACCTGCGCAGCTACAACAATAATGAAGCATTGATAAAAAATTCGCAGAAAGTCACGTATGGTGGTGTGCGGAGGAGACCCTCCTTCCTCACACCTCACCTGTGGCGGCGTGGTATCTGCTATGGAAGCAGTAACTGTGGCAATTGTGTCGAGACAACGCCGTGGCGCATGATCCCCATCAACTTCCTCTTCTTCCCCCTCCGTTATGTAGGTGTCGTATGATCCCTCCAAAACTGCCGTGTCTGCAGCGCCGCGCCCATGCGGTTCACTCAAAGTGTTATCATTGTTGCAGTTCCAACCCCCTTCCTCCTCCTCTTCTTCCCCCACTCCAGAGAGTCCTGCAGTATTCATTGCATAAGAGAAGACGCACGGAAGACGCAGAGGTATCTCACGACCGCGGCATACCTTTCGTCGTCTGCTTCGGCGGGCATGACTGTTGCCCGCGTGGCGATTCTTTCCCCTCGATGCCGTGCCGACCTGAAGGGCTTCTTCTATTGACGGGTACGCTGCGGAACGTTGTGACGCTTCCTCTCCGCACTCAACCTTTACTTCCACCAGTTCTTGCCCATTTATGTTGTGAAGTGGGTTCGGCGCCTTCGACAGCAAAACAGTTAACAGATCCGCATTCCATGTCATTGACGTGAAAAAAAAAGTTAGGTCTTCGCTCTTAAGAAACGGAATAGTGTCTCTTTTTCTGTTGCTGTCGTTACTACTGTCATTCCCCTTTTTATTTTCCTCCGTACTCTTTCTTGCAACGCCCATTCCACTGCATCCCTGATTTTGACGCGGCATCATTGTCATTTTGGCTGTGGGACTACTATTCTTTGAAGAAGCAGAAAGTGGGCGGCCTGCGACATCACCCTCCCTTGTTGTAGCGACAACGATAGAAGGCGGGAACGAGACCCCATTCTCGGCCACAGTTGAAGAAGTCATGGGTGTAGGAAGCAATAGCCAGACAAATATATCTCTAGAGCGTCTGTGTGTTTAACCTTACTGCGAAGTGTAGACCTTTTTCCTTTTTTTTTGTCTTTCCACCGCACGTTCCACCTTCTTTTTCTCCAATCACAAGCAGTGAAGATAGTAATTACAAAAAAAAAAAAAAAACATATGCAAGGAGGCAAAAAAACAGGAGTTGGCGCACGTGTGGGTGGGTGTTCATGCGCGCGGCGACAAACATTATTTCAGAGGATGCTTGCAATGCTCCAACCAGAACGGGAAAAAAAAAAGATACAAATTTGACACTCGAATTCGTAGATTCAGAGAGAAGAAAAGTGTTTTTCCGCATATATGAAAATGTGTGTGGTTGTGAAACACATACAAATGCACACATACATATATGTACATATGTATATTTACGTTGAGTGTAATAAGCAGGAAGAAAATGCAGTCGATGAAGGTAACAACAGCAGAATAATAGGGGGGTGGGGGAACAACGGGGAAGAAAAGATCCCATGTAAATGTGATTGAAAAATCACAGTAGAAACAAAGAAGAAAGATAGAATGAGTGAAAGGGAAAAAGAAAGCATTGTAAACCACGAAAGGAATATTGTCTCAGTGGATGGAGCGGAAGATGGGGGAAACGTTTTTTTTTTTTCTTGTCGATGCTTCAAACCCTTTAACAAAGAAACACGTACTCTACTCAATCGGTTCCTGTCATTCTTAACGTCTTTTCTGCTGCTGGTGGTGCCACAGCTGGTGCTGTTGGTGTTGAGCAGCGGCAAATGCGGAACTTCTCGCATTGTGAAGCAACCATTTGTTCAAGGTGATATCGTCATACATAACGAGACAAATTAGCAGCATATACGCATACACGGTCCAATGATCGTGCCCATCGCGCAGAAGTTTACGTAGGTAGTACACCTGCCACACCCAATTAGTCGCACAGAAAAAGATGTACACTACAACAGCAATGTATGATAGTACGCGTGCCACATTGGGAGGAACACCAAGAAATCGTGATGCAAGAAGTACATTAACACAATATGCAAATGTCGAGAAGGCAGCGTAGACAACAATGCAACGACACACGTTTTCTTGTCCGTAGTCATTCATAATGCTAAAAAAATTGAAAAAAAGCACACAAAGATGATGTGTCCAGGTTGACCAGCTCATTCTCTTTACAACAATCATTGAGACAAAGTCTGGAATGGTGTAGATGCAGCCCAGATTTCGCAGTGTGTTTGTGTCCCACACATCAAAGAGAATGATTTTGCTGAGATGCAGCGTAGCAAACGGAACAAGTGAAACGAGAATACCCGCTTTAATCAGGTTGGCGATTGTGTAGAACTTCTTTTCCTGCGAAATTCGGCGGAATGAGACTGAATAGCGCTCAAGGAAGTAGTACGTCATGTAATACGTCGCAAACATCATGTAAGTGCCAACAACAAAAAGACCGAGATGATCACGCGTATCCAGAACGTGATATTGCAGAAACTGTACTACTACTATGTTCATTATTGCCACACAGCAAGACACGATAAGAGCCGGCACGTTGTTTAGCGTCGCCTCCCACGGATAACTGCCCTCCCCAACATATGCACGCACGAAGGATGTCGGGCTGAAGGTAGGCAAGGAGGGAAAAAGAGAGGCACCCGCAAGAACATGAGAGTTCCCTTCCCTTTCTCCATCCACCTGTTGCTGCTGTTGATGTTGTGATCGATCATGTCGTGCGTCCCGTGAAAATAACACTGTATCTTGTCGAAAAATAGGGTTCGAATCTTCCTCTGAAATTCCCACAAAAGCCGCTGGCTGCTCTTGCACTCGTTGATGTCTATGCTGGCCTTGTTGTTGTTCTCGTTGACGCAGCGAGGGAAACATGGCCCACTGCCTCAGTTCACTATGCTTCTCTTGATTGCTGTCGAGCCACATCTCCCTGGTGGCACAGCTTTCGTCCACATCCGACGATCTATCCATCAAACCAATCGCATGAGGAGAACACTCGGTGTCTCCTTCCTCCTCATTCCTATCGGCTAAAAAAAGTTTGAGAGATTCCTGACAGCAAGGGCAACTGATTGGGCGTACCAGCAGGGTCTCATTGCATGAAGCCTGCGAAGTCAAATCAGTGTTCCACGGGGCGATACAAGTGCGAGACAGATACTCCATAGAACTCGCAGGCACCCGTAATCGCGTCATTGTCTTTTTTCCTTTCGATGATGAGAATGAAATCGGAGGTGATTCTGCCACATCACCACCTTGGCAACTAATGAGGGTTTGCGTATATGCAGAACATACGAAAGCAGGAGATGTCGTCCTGCTGTGAAGCTTCTCACTCTCCAGTTGCGGTGGATCACTGAGGTGATGAGCAACACCGCCTGTATAAGATGTGCGATTACCACAATCCTTATCTGGATTTGAGTCTAAGAAAGGGGGCAGAGTGTAGTGCCGCATCGTCTGGTGTGGCAACTCGCTCGCAGTGAAATAGTCCACCCCCATGCCACCTGAAAAGAGATGCACTTCGCGACAATATGGGTCAATAATCCTGTTCATGCTATTGATGCTGCTGTCGCTTTCAGTATCATTACGCATATCATATACTTCCTCAGAACTGGGGAAGCTACTACTACCTTTAATGGTGTTACAGATGCTGCGGCAGCGACGCTGATGCTGCATCATCGACAAAGGCATTTTTTCCGCACTCATTTGTGACGAACAAGACGCGGCTACGTTCAGCGGCATATCCCTGCAACCACAGACAGTTGTTTTCTCTCTTCCATCTTCATCACTTACTATCTCACTGCTTCCCAATTGCTCACACGCAACAGGCTCTCTGTTCATCCTTTCACAGAACGGATGCAACTTCCTTCCCAGAAGAAAAAAGGTAGACCGCACACGTCACACCAGCACCTCTTGTCGCCGTGAGAATAACACTAATTTATGTTTTTTTTTTTTTTAAGAAAAAAAAATGGGGAAAAATACAACAACAATGAGATTAAACAAGAGGGTTCCAAAAAGAGAAAAAATAAAAATAAACAAAGAGAGAGATTAGAATGTTTTCGTCTAACCTGATTGAATCAGAAAAAATATATACAACGTAAGATAAATTTCTTCCTTAGCCCTATAGCTACAGCATAGAGGTGTACAAAAGAACACCACCACCAGAAACCACAAAGCGACGACATTCAATAATAAAAGCGTTCATCTTTTTTTCCTGCACCACAAATGACCTGGGGATTCAAAACCCCTGTGTGAAAATCCCACAGAGCACATGGTGTTGCGCACACATTCTACTCCTCACAGCTTGTTTCTATTCCGATCGTTCACTTTCATCATGATACAACACTCCAATCTCTCTCATCTCCCACCCTAAATGGATTCCGCTCTCTAGCGCATAATGTGGCGCTGCATCTACATCAACAAACATCGAGTACCTGTTTCATGTTCCCCCCGCCTCAATGAAAACAAATAAGAAAAAAAAAGCAAATGCACACACACACACACACACACACACACTTGAAGAAAGAAACAGGGATGATGAACAAACCTCCACGAATCATCGTGGTTAGAGACTGTATCCATTCATGGGTGAAATACTGAACAGCGGTCCATTAGACGGGGAAACGGACATCGCCCCCCGCCAACGACGGCCTGCAAAGCCGGTAAGGAAAGCCAGAACATTTACGATGCAAAAACTACTAGTTGCGTAAATGCAGCGCGACCATCGCTTCTCTACTGCAGCATGAACCACCGTGTTTCCAGACGGTATCATCCCCAAGCCCTCCGTGTAGCCCTCTGGCGGTAACCATGGAGCTGCAGTTGAGAGCGTTGGTGGAAATATCGAAACAAGTCCTCCATTACTTCCAGTTGCCGTCGGGTTCGCCAGCTCCATGCGTGTTGCACCAGATGCCGCAACCCTCCACTGCCTCATCGCAACAAATGTTGCCATAAGAGACGCAACCAGGGAGTACTGTAGTAACCACACGCCGAGGTAGTTTGCTTCACTCGGTAAAATATACCGCAAAAGCCCTTGCAGCGAGCCCCAGTCGCCTACGATGTATGCGCTGTCGCGACATGGAAGTCCGTGGACAAGTAAATTCCAGAGCGACCAGAAAAACCATTCCAAAAGGGATTCGTGTTTGGGACACTGTAGTAGTTCATTTGTCTGTTCCCATCCCCAGAAGAATGTAGCCCACTGAAGAAAAGCAAAGCTGTTAACAAATACGAAGAACCAAACATGATTACTTTCTGCAATGGGGCAATCAAGAACAATACTGTAGCCGTCAAAACAATGCATAATGACGTCACGCTCATAGCAGTAGAAGGCACGAAGAGGAAGGACTACGTTCCGTTCTACGAAAAGAATACGTGGATGCAACCATCGATACGCCCGCTGCTTTAGAATGGGCCACACAGGGGATGTTTTCAAAGTAGTCCCCAAAGTATCGTGAACAGAACGCATCGAAAAGAACTTGCAGAACATGGCGCTTACCACAATTACAAATAGAAGAAAATTCATCACTGCTTGCTCCAACTCCGCTTTATTATTAAAAAAATTTCCATACCAAGCGCTTGCACTAGATGCATAGACACTTTCATTGTTACTTCTCCTAATTGCTACCATCTCTTCTGGGTAGAAGAGTAATAGTGGCGTGAGGCCCATCTTTGCCCAAGCGTATTGTTGCACCATAAGAAATGACATAAGTGCAAGAAAACACGCTGCATCTCGGTTTCTGAAGAGCCATATACCACGTGTCGACTCTGCAAATGAATTTGAAAGACCTATTTTTTGCAGATACGTGGGCTCTGGTCTGCCACCTTGAATCGGATAGCCGACAATCATCATCCAGAGCATGTTTTTGAAGAAAAATGCACCGAAAGTCATGTGACTAAATAGTGGAGGAATAAATTTCAGAATTACATACGAGAACACCACATGTGCGATACCAAAGAATGACATGAGTGCAAATAACGGCTCACCTAAAATCATCTTTAGTGTACCTCGGCGTCGCTGTGCATACACGCTGACGTATAAACCACGTACAGATCTTCCCAGAGAGCAATCACCATCCACTGACGCTGTTACCCCATTTCGCCGTGCGGAAGGGTGTTGTGTCAGGCTGTAAGCCGCTTCTCGATGATTGCGATGCAGTGCATACTGAAGTGCTGTGTAACCGTCCATGTCAGAAACTTCCGTACGGGCACCACATGAGAGGAGGTACTCAACAATATCCGCATATCCTTCACGGGCAGCCCATATGAGTGGTGTGCGGCCATTACTATCGAGTACGTCCATTTCCATGAAACATTCTTCAATAAGAAATTGGCAAATGACAAGAGAGTTGGTGTAGGCCGCCCAGTGCAACAGGGAATGGCCCTCATTATCTCGTATCTGTACATCAATGGGATGGGTTTCGCAGATGATCAACACTAAAGGAAGGTTGCTACTCTGCACAGCCATAAAGTATGCATTATACCCTTGCTTGTCTTGCAATGTGGGATCCGCGCCGTGATCGAGAAGGAAGCGAACAATATCGTAATGAATTCCCGTAATCCCCCATAAAAGAGCACTGTGTCCCTGACTGTTTCCCGCGTTTACATCAACGCCCTGATCAACCAGAAATCGTACTACATGTGTATGACCACGAAGTGCTGCCCACATAAGTGGTGTTGCGTCAATCCCTTCGTGCGCAGATACACTCGACTGCACATCATGGCCTTGTGCCCAAAACATAATGGTTTGCGAAAGGTTCCCGTATGCGCACGTCTCTTCTATACTCGTAGGCGCAGCACGACGCTTCCGCTCGAGGTTTTCAAACCCAGAATCACGCGGTTCCCATGACTTAGGAAGAATTGTGGGTGGGAAGGGAATATAACGACAGCGCGTTTTCTTATAATACCTGTTACTTCCTGGAAGACAGGTGTCAAGCCCAGTTTCGTTATCAGTGTAATTCATTTTTCTACTCTTAACCTCCTATAGGTTACAAGAGGAAAAAAAAGCTCTATCTATGCACGTGCGTGTGCACTCTGGGTAATGTAAGTGGAAGACGATACGACAAACAAATCCTCCCTTTTATCAGCAGCCTTTCCTTGTTGATATCGTGAGGTATGGACCTTTACCAGCCAATCGATCCAGCTTGATGCTGGTAAAAAAAATGGAAACAAAAAGAGAGTATATATATATATATATATATTATAAAACAAAAAAAGGCTCATGTGTCACACGCCACATCATCCATAGTCTTTTACCCCTCTCCTCTTCCCGTATTTTGTTCTCTCGCACGTACACACACACACACACATACGTACACACAGTTCACGTCGTTCCGAAACTCCACAAACTCCCAGAATCCTACTCACATACTTGTCTAGAGAAAGTAGATATACTCCTCTAAAAAAAAAAATGTGAAGTTTACTAGGGGAGTGTGGCGATGGAAACGTTAGCCATATTACATTATCGCTTTTTTACTTAACGAACCAGCGAAGGTGGATAAGGTAGAAAAAAAAAAAAACGTCGTACTCGAATTGAATCAGCATCCATGCGGAAATGTAGTGACTTACTGACCCCCCTTTCGGTGGGTTGGTGATGTCTGGTTGTACTGTTGCGCCCAGCTCACAACACTATTTGAATTCTTCAGACGCGATGCGTAGCGCTCTGGCTCGTCCTTCACACGCTTCGCAAGATGAGCAAGAGCCTGCTGTGTGTACTCATTCCCAAGCACATCGTACAAATACAACCTCGCCTCTGGGCTAAGCTCCCGCGATCCGCCAAGGCGACCCTCCACACACACCGGGGGAGCGTAGTCCACAGCACGCCGGGCAGAAATGGGAAAACTTTCCTCTGGGTCATTTTCACGATTTTCCAACCAGTGAGACGGCGAACACCACATTATAAGATAAAAAATGAGAGATGGACGTAGAACGGTGGCTGCAAAGACAAAAACAAGCGTCGCCTCACGGTTTTGCAGGGCCGCACACAAGAATATAGACAGCTGCAGCCCCCAGAGAGTCCATCGAGTGACAACGCTAAGGTAGCTAGCCCATAGGAATCTCGAAAGAAGGCCGCACAAAATCCCAACAGCAACAAGTACACAAGTGAGAATAAAGAAAATCTCACTTTCTTCATCGAGGCGGAAGTACGTGTAGAGCAATGCACTGGCTGCACTTAGGAGACTCTCGGCAAGAGCCGACACACCACCCATAGTTAAAACAGCAATAATACCAATCTTTCCGAGTGTCATACTCTGCAGCTTTCGTAAAAGAAAAAAAAGCATAAACCCTCCAAGCACCACAACACTACCAAGGCCAGCAACAAGTGTTTGAAGCGCTGGAATATCTTCTACCCAAGATTGCAATAAACGCATCATGACCAGGAACAGAATAATCTTTAACCAGAATATGTCAAAAACAACAGACTCTTCCACGTGTATCACAAGTCCAGGCTCCTGTACTGCTGCGAGTCGAAGGCAAACTGGTTTAACGACAGGCACAGTGGCCTCATAGAAAAACCAGTTATGCTGACTACCACCGACACCAGTCTCCCCTCTGCTTCTCCGATCTACCATCTCTGTCGTTGCCATTGGCCTACTACCCAACCATGCTGCCACCCACGATGCAATCCACAAAGTGCTTCTACGTTGGGGACCCAACTCCTCAAATAAGTACAAATCCGTGTCTTTCATTGACGTTAATCTCTTAGAAAGGGTTGCATCCCCACGACTCCCACCACCAAAAAAGGAAGAGAGCATTCTCATACCGAAAACCTCCGCTATACGCCCCACCGATGAAACATCGCCCAAAACACGATAAACCTCAAGCATTTCATCAAATCCATCACAGGTAAGAAAAGCGCTACCATTAATTTTATCTGCTTTTCGGACTCCCTGAACTATTTTTGGTGCGAAAGATGTTGCACGAATGCGACCGAGCATCGCAATGCTGAGAAGTTGGTTGCTACTCACTGCTTCACCAGCACCGGCGTCTACCATGAAACTAAGGCGAAACTGGCGCTGAAAGAATAAGCGCTCAAGTGCAACCACATCATTCCACGGGTATGTACGAAAACGGTTCCAGAACTCCTTTGCCCGAGTAAATGTAGAAGGAGATCCCGAATCTCTTATCACATCATTCTCCAGATTTTCTATGTGTGGAGCAAGGACACGCGCGCGAGGACGCAATGGACTTAACAAGCGCTCCTCTGGTGAACCTAGCAGAGCAACGGCTGCTGCACCAAAGCGAAGTCTACAAGTAATGCTTCGGCTCTCACTTCCATCCACCATTGTCGCGGTTGCAGGTGGTGTTTGGAAACAAAACGGTTCTATTTTGTGACAATCTGGCATCTCATCGGCTGCCTCCACCGTGTATGTAATGCCGAGAATAAACAGTACAGAGAGCAGGACTACAAAAAAGGGGCAAAATGATACCTTCATCGATTCACAGGCACGAACTACCCGCGTGGTGAATTGTGTCATTTAGGCGAGAAATCGTTGAGGCGGCACCCGAAAATCTTTTCCGTCCGCGCGTCCTTCACTACACTTCTCTTCTGCCTAACAAAAACAAACCCGGAGGAGAAAGACTCCTCCTCTCTTTTTCCCTCTGTGGAAATACATAATGACGTGCGTGCATGAGTGGTTAGTGCGGTGTTCGAAAAGAACGTAAAACAAATAAATAAAGAAGAGTAGAGGGAGAAGCGAAATCAGGGAGACAGTTGGGCAGCAAGGACCAAAAAAAAAAAAGGCGAACGAAACAAGACAGGCGTCACCCCATCACACACAAAAAAAGCAAATCACCCCATAGAAGTCAACAACGACAACAACCGAAGACAACAAAAACAACAAAAAAACATAACTTCCGTGGGAAACAAAAAGGCAAAAAAACACTTCAAAGAACCAAGTGGGGAAAAAAAAAGGATAATCAAAGACTGTGGAAATTCCCCCCCCCCCCCTCAAATAAAAAAAAAAAAAACATCCGAAGAAAAAGGCGCGCAACAACAAATAGACTCAATTTGTTGTTGTTGTTATATTAAAGAACTTATTTCCGTTTTGCTGTCCTCAGACTCCCGCTGCTCACACTGTTCTTGTTTTTGGTGTCTTTTCATAAAGTGCGATCAGCATTCATTTTCGTATTTGCCTTTAGGAAAACCTCGGCTCAATAACTTTTGGAAAAAGCATTATTGTACATTTCATAACCAAGTCCTCCTTGCCGGTGGACTCTGCCATCCTCGCTGGCATAAATTTATACGCCAGCGTATCTGACGTGTAGGAGGATTGATCATTTTCAGTTTCTGGCACGCACGTCGCGAACGAAAAGCACAGTAACTAAAAGCGCCCAAGCACCCACAGCGGCAACACTGACCAGAGTGGCCTGATAATATGAATCCGATAGTTTCATCCACGCTTCATCGATTGCATCTGGATTAGTTAAACGTTCCCTTGCATCAGCAGTATCAACAGTGAGGTGACGGTAGCGTTGAAGAGCAGCAATCCAACGAGCCAGCGGTAGCACTATCACCGTCTTGAACACGAGGGCTCCAACCACTATACGCTCAATTCTCGGTTTAGCTTTTCCCGTAATGCTGACGGCGGGCACAATAATACACCAGGGAAATGCAAACATGGCCAGTATGGCGAATTTGTGGTATTCCCCATGGGCACACACTGCGAGAAAAAATTGCCACGTGGCCATGTCAGTCACTGTCATTCCCTCTATAGAACCGATGGTAAGCCAGCTAAGATGGCCAAGTAATCTTCTGGCACGCAAAGAAGTAAGGAAATACGCCTGCCTGCTGAATGTCCATTTGACCTGCTGCAAGAAACGCATAAGCAAAAAAAAAGCATCCTTTTGCATTATATAACCGAAAAGCAGCGTTATAAAAGATGCTGCATGAATTTTCAGCCATTTCATTGGGATCGAGTTGCGAAACACAAACCGCACGCCATCAGCTGAGATGTATAGATAGCACACCTCAGAGGGTGATGATTTTAGAAATGGTACTATGCCACATTGCAATACGGTAACACCTACACATCCAGCGAGAGTACCATGAAGAGCAAAACGAACCATTCAGTTCTGGGGTGTGCAGTGAGAGGTCTATGTTTCATCTCTCATTTTTTTTTCTTTGCTTCTCCGTTGAACCTTTGTGCACCCAGGACGTCTTCCTTCACCTCGGCCCCCTCCCACTAGTGGTAGTATTGGTCTGTCTCAATGACCTCTGCACAAACAGACACCATGAAAAACTACGGATGCGGTGAAGAAGACCGGTATAAGAAGCCTCATCGCGTTTTTCACCATTCATATTAAAACCCCTCTTCTCGATAACAATGTCTCCATGTGTGCGTGTGTGAGAGCAAAAGAAAAAAAAAAAGGGAGTATTATAGTCACGACATAGCCATCAATAAATAATGAGAGCCATAAACATAAAGAAAAACGTGCACGCAGAAACACAGAAAGACATCCATGCACGCCCATCAACAGACCACATGTGTCCCTTAGACATTTAAGGACCACAAATTCGAATTTGTCCCGAATCCCCCTTTTCTCTCATCGCTTGGGTACCCGTATCACGAACAGTACTGATATGCATTAACAGCGAGCCCACGTAAAACAACAACAATAATAATAAAGATACAAAAAACAAAACTTAGTTGACGCCTTACCCATCTTTCCTTCTTTGAAGAGAAAGGGAAAACCTTTTGTACTTCCCCTTAAGTGTCATATTTATTATTCAAGGATCGAGTGAACGAAAAAAAAATGAGAGTCTAGAAAGACTCTCGTTTTTCAATCATTAAAATGGCACTGACGAAGAGAGGGCGTTGAAAAAAACCTTTTCGCTGCCTTCCTAATCGCCCTTTCCCCAAGTCTATCCGATTTTGTAGCTCGGCCTCTCGAAATAACATTCGCTAGATTGCCTCCCGAGACATCGCAGCGCCATGTGGTTTCCACTTCTTCTTCGCACAAGGCCCATTCCATTGCGAATGACTCGACCACCAGAATCTGTGAATGCGTATTCAACTCGCTCATAATGCTCACAACTATAGCGTCATCAAAGCACATGTGCAGGTGCCTTTCTACGTGAGTTTTGAAATCCTGCAGAGAAAAGTAAACAGCTCCTGTTTCCGCCTCGGAAATTATGTGTTGTGCTCCTTCCTACGCGCCCACAGCTGCTCAAACGTCTCCCGAGTCTTTCGACGCTAAAATGACCCATCCGCACATGTGGCGTCCGTAACGAGCGTGGCCGGCGTCGACAGTCTGGCAACAGGGTGATCAGGTTCACTTTCCAACGGCTTATCGGGCCATTTTTCAACCAGTTGTAACCCGCACGGACGCAACGCCGCTGGGTTTTGGGGTTGTAGAAGATACTGATTGGGGCGTGACCATCGGTGTCGCGCCATCCTCCAAAAGAAAAATTAAATAATCAGGGATTCCCTCTCCGCACTCACCTCTGCGTACATCATGCACGACACGCTGCAACCCATTTCCTCCACCGCGGTCGAACTGAGAGGAGGTGCTTCCTGTAATTTTCAAACAGGTTTCCCAATTTTTAAAAAGCCTTTCAAGTTTCACGATGAAAAATACGACGACGAATGTATCCTCATCATCAATAGTTGTATCTCCACCAAAGAGGAGCCCTATTGGAGCACACTTTGTGCAACGCGTTGCTCACCCAGAAACTCACATATTATCGTGGCCCACTGATTCGTACGTTGCCAAACTAAAGATGAATCCACTGGTCTCAAGAAGCCACGTGCTACAATTTCATCACCCTGGGATTTTACCGAAAAGGCCTGCAAGATGATGTGAAAGATCTCCAGACTACAGTTGTAGTTCATGTGGAGACGTGAAAACTTCAGGAGCTCCACCGATTTGGTTTCTCAACAGAACAATTCGCGCTTATCCGTCGGAAAGACCAACATAGAAGAAGGAAGCCTTTAAATCAAATAAAGCGACGACACTATCGCAGAGTGCGCCTAAGTGCTGTGAAATGTAGTCCTGTGCTACCTCCTTCTAGGCCCTGGCAGCTTTATATTCACCAGAAAAAAATGTCGTCACCCATCCTTTTGTGAGCTTTACCGCGGCTTCTCCAATGATGCCTACCTTTTTTTTTAGCACTGCAACTTTTTTTCTGAAATCCAAAAAGTTGTCACATATTCACTTTACAACAGAGTAGGAACCTGTAGCGTAATGTCTGGCATATCGTCGAAATGTTTATCTAGCTTGGGTTTTAGTTAGCACCCCGCCCACACGATGGATAGGATTCCCTCTTCACAAAGGTAATCTCTCCTCTACCTCCTCCTGAGTTTCAACATATCTGCGATGTTCACAATAAAGTATGTTGTGACCTTCAAACAACGATCATTTCGTTTGCCTCACGATTCCTGGGTAAACCCAAGGCGATGTGGCCCGATTATTCATCTTCTCAGCACTCACAAAATCAACTGCGGCAAGTTATTGATCGTTGTTGCCGAATGGCTGAGGTGGCGGAGAGCGGTTCGAGGGAGCTTCAATAGGTTCACATGCTTTCTCAGACGAGACCGCTGCGTCTACCAAAGTTCCTCCATTTTTTCGGGAGAGCACCGCTATACTCTATGAGCAGAGGATCTTTTATTGCCCTTTTGTGGTTGTCACTATTAAGTTCTCATGTTTCTTCCATTTTTTTTTTTTGCATAATTGTGCCCACCCGCCATGCGTTCTAACCAACGGTGACGACAAAGCGCGATGTCCTCTACAGGCTGTTCTTGATCGTTCTAGGCAGGGCTTCCAACCGAGGATTATCGCGTTTCCATCTTCAAGATAAGGCACAAAATCTTGCCTTTCACAACTAAGCGATTTCGCCTTATCTATTTACAGTGACCCACTCCAGTCTTATGACCAAAAGATCTCATTCGAGCGGATGTTTGCTGCTATTCAAGTCCAGCTCACATCTTGGCTTCAGATGTGCCTGATTCATTGGGCAGCTGGCAACCATCCTTTGCAGCCCATCTAAAAACACATGTTTGTGAGAACGACCAGGTGCCTGCAATTAAAGTAGAATCGAGAGAGTGATGCACCGGGCTGCTTTCTTCTAGGTGTATATTTGTTATGAAGAGTAGGGGGCTTTTCTACCGGGCCCCCGTACCCGTATTGAGGCATGAAGTCGTGAAATATTCGTATTATTGTCATATATATATATATATATTTGTTCCAGGTCGAGTGCATCAAAATTTGTTTGTTATTGTGGTTGACTTCCAGCACCAAACCCGCGACGTGCAGTTTGAAGAAGAAAAATAAAAAAGAATAACTGCAACGTCGTTTGCTGATACCGGCAAATGCAGAGCGTCCCCTGCTTAGAAGTCTATTAATCTATCTAGACCACATAGGTGTGGCAAGCAAAAACCGATCTCCGCATCATTTTATGCATCCGTTTCGAAACATAGTTCTGAGTGGTTACATCTTCTTGCATCAATTTGGCACATCCACCTTTGTCCTTATATTCCGTGAGGATTCCAAACCTTTTTTAACTTATACGATCCCTCTGCAACCGAGCCGGTAGCATCACGCCCCGCTCCAAGTATGTTCAAAACTCCCTTTTCTCGCCTTTTGTGCTGCCCGAACAATTTGAGTTGTCTTATGCCTGGATCGTCTATTGCGCAACGGGAAGCTTGCATATGCACTCTCAGACAATCCCTAAAATATATGCAAAAACCGACGTTCTCTGTGTCACCTTCTTTCTCCTTGCATGTGCTTGACCAAAGACACATCAGAGCAGGAAGTGTACACCAAGGAAACGAAAATTCCCCACCTGGCCACGGTGGCTCACATTTAGTGTGGCTAACTTAGGGAAAATATCCCAATATGCGACCAGAAATTGTCCCTTTGACGAAGAGAGCAGATATTCCGCTCTACACTCCCCTCACCCCTCAAAAAAAACCAGATGTTTTCCTCTGGTTGAGGCTCTAATTTCCAAGGCTTTTTTTTGAGTTTTTGAATGCCTCGAAATCTCACACTTGGGCGGTATGCCACATCTTTCCATACAAAATCGTCTGTGGCTTTAGCTGGAGGTGATGGAATTTTCCCCTCTGTGAATGGCGTCTAAATGACAGGTTTTTTCTACAGTAATATCTCGTTCTACCTTTCAATTTCACGATAGTCTTTGCCTTGTCAACACATTTCTTAGTTCCTGAATCCAAAGATCTTTCTAATGATCCTAGATGTCTTTCAGGTGAAGCATCACCCCCACCTGTTACAATTGACTCCACAACTCCTGGAATTGAGCTTAGGCATTTGGATACACGCATAATTTCTCCTCATACAAATGCGCCGAAACGCAGTTGTGCTGATCTCGTAAAAAAATATATTCTCTTCCCTGAAGAGCTTTACTCGCTTCCCCAAAGGTCATAAGGAACTACTGCCCCCGTGGTGGCGAGTGCCAAAGAGACATCAAGTTCACCTTGTTCGCGTAGTCAAGGCGAGCTGTGAGTTCATCATCATCATCATCAAGAATCAGCAGCCCATGCACATGATAGCACACGTGCGCTCTGCGGTAAAACAAAGGGATGGGAGTGTAGGGCAGTTGCTCTGCACCAAGGCAGAAACAAGCAATCACTCACGTCGTTTATTTTACCTCTAAAAAAGGATGGAAGTGCAATGTTTTCAACACTTTGACCAGTTAAAGGCTCATCCCGAAATTTGTAGTTATTTATTTCAGACCCGACGCAAAGCGTGAGGTCAAATGGTAGAGATAATAAAAAAGAGGGCGCGACGAAAATCCATCTTGTGCACAAAAAAAAAAAAAAAGGATAAAAATGGACCACACGTCACCCCTCCCCCCACCTCTCACGTCGCAAGGTCACTTACAGCGGCTTATCAAAGGAAAAAAAAAAATATGTTTTTTGTTGGATATTCTCATTTGGAAGATCAGCTCCAAGTAGATGTTTTTTTTTAATTATTTTCGCAAGCCTCGAAGCACCACAACGGCAACAAATTTGCAACATCTTCACTCTTTACCCTCTCCCATCTGTGTTTCAGCTCCTTAAAGGAGCTGAAGACAAATAAAAAAAAAATAAATCAGATTATTTTTCCCTCAAAAAAAAAATTCTGTAGAAAAGAAGCCAAACAATAATAACAACAACAAAAAAAAAACAAGAAACAATCGTAATATCCTCAGGTTTCTGATGTTAAATAAAAAAATGGAAGTGAATGTTGGTACAAACGAAAAGTAGTTCGCGTATTCGCGTCTATCTGGAAGTAAGGTGTGATTCATTATTGTTTTCTCCTTCAGGATCCCCCTCCCCCCCTTCGAGTTCATCATCTTCGCTACTGATTCCTTTTCTATTCTGAGAGCCTGCGACAAAAATGGTCGACACCCACAGCCATTTCATATACCGCGTTAAATAATGCGGTGCAGCTCTTTATAATCGCTCTATCTATCTTGCACGCAGGGACGGCCTTTTAGAAAAGCTTCCTTCGCGAAACCCCCTCTGCTTCGCGGGGAAGGCGGAGTGTGGTGCTGCCTGCACTTCCCCCCTCATCATTCATTAGCAAAACCTTCACATAGAGAATAACGGCTTGGAATCCGGTAAAGGATTCAAATCCTCTGGTATATACCAGTTTCCCATAAACAACACTTTACTCCCTCTGTTTAACTTGTATTCTAAACGGAGTAAAGTGAGAAAAACTATTCATGCAGCTATTCCCCAACTCTCGGCTGCAGTCGTTTTTTCCATAACCGCTCGTAAACTATTCAAAAAAAAATCTTCTCCCACCCTTTGTCTCTCTCTCTCTCTTTGAGTGTTTCGTGATATTTCTTCTTCACTCATACTCTTTGTACGCGTGTATATGTATATGTGTTTCGTTCCCTAGGAGAAGAGGGAAGGGGGGGGGGGGTAGTCTTGCAATTTACACGACTTTTTTTTTCTTTTTCTCTCTTCTTCATTCGTTACAATTAAAAAAAAACTCCTCATTGCCTTTTTGTTGCAATCTGTCTCTGCACACCTACTGATGCCACCAACTCTGTAGTAAAACAATTGTTTTTTTTTTTTTTTGGGAAGAGGGGAGGGGTTCAGTTTGCTAACTTCATTCGTTTGCAGTCTCATGCCGCAGACCAACACAACAACGTGCGCGAAACGATTCACGTATATAAAATAAACACAAGAAGCAGCTGTCACCTCCACCATTGATAGCAGTGACAGTGACATAGAGTACAAAATAAAACAGGGTGAGAAAAAAAAAACATCAGCAAGGTGAATTTAACAACAGGATAAAAGAAGAAGGAAGCGGTGGGTGGAGAGAACGGAAGCGAGAAAGATACGTGCAGTCACCCAACATGAAGCGACAATCATGCCTTCCACCTCCTCACAGAGTGGGTGGAACAGGTTTGTATATGTGAAATATTGATGGGATGCAGTCAACGGCATGGGGAGCACGGGCTACAATCCCTTTTTTATTAAAAAGAAAAAAAAGAAAGCACCTCGTGTTTTCTGCGATGGGGGTTTTCCTCGAAATTACTTCCGCATTTCTCCCTCCCACGCCTCGCTGTGATCTACCAGCGGAGAATAAAAGAAGGGTTGCACTCCTGTTCCTCCTGTAGGCGAGACTCCAGGGCTTCAACAGGGTAACGACGTTGCGCGTCATGCCATTCATCCACCGCATTCACCAAATCATGGTATTCTAGATCATCCGCATTTTCGCGAACACAGTGACGTAAGAAAAGAGAACACCATTCCAGGTCCTGGGCCGTCCACATGGGGGGTTCTACGCTGCTGTAGCAACCCACTCGCTGAATTGAAGGCTCAGCACGTGCCTTGGAAAATGATGCGAATGGTGACGGTGGTATGACCGAAGGTGCAGTAGCCGCATCTTCCAAAGGGCTACGTGAGTGTAAGTGTCTAGATGGGGATGAAAACAACGGCAAGTGCATCTTAGAGTCAAGAGCTGTGCGGACGATGCTCCTCTTCAGTGTACAGATATGTTGGTCAACGACAGGAAGTGAAAAAGCGGTGGGAACAACATCATTGTCCATGTGATATCCCTCGCAAGCTATAGTGCACCGACCGTGATTTTTCTGGTGACATCCCCAACGCTGCCGCTCTACATTCCCCGCAACGTCCCGGCGGTAGATGAAATCCCCCTCCTCAGTGACGCCTATAACCTCGTTTTCATCCTCATCAGAATTATCATCATTATGATCACCGATATTATTATCGCTGTCTTTGGGTGATGAATTCCCCGTCTCTTTCACCACATCGTCCGTGTCGTGAACATCTATACCGGCAAGGGTAGTTCCCAATAATCCAGGACTACTAATGTTGCTTCGATTACATGATGTAGCAGTTTCGCTGCAGCTCTGGTGTAGGAACAAATAAGAATCAAAGTCATAAAAAGAACTTTCTTGCGCTCTAACCACATGATCCTCTTTCTCCATTCTCCACCCCTTTTCCGCAGTTACTGAGCCTGAGTTAGCCTCATGTTGCCACTCCGAATTGACAACTGTATCATCTTCCACTCCAAGACCCTCGACGAACCTCACTTCTCTAGAATCCTTAACACCTTTAGAAATAGAAGACGACTCCGAAGACTGCGTAAGAGGGACATCAGTCGTTACTGCCTTTAAGAAAGGAGAGGATTCCACTCGTGGCGTTGATGATACGGAAGAAAACGCATCATCGTCGTATCCAAGAGAAAGACTGTTTTTTGGCGAGAGTCCTGGGTTCGTTGTTTTCGGTGACAACGCATCCTGCTTTAGCTGCTTCTGCAAGGCATCACATGCGCTAGATCCGCTCGAGCACGTTAAGAGAACGGCGTGAAGCCGTATTATGGAGCGGTCCTGCCGGCGATGTCGCGAAAGTAAAGCCGTTGGTAGAGCTGGGGATCGGCTCTCGTCCTCCGCAGCACTCGACTCATGCAGCGCAAAAATTGAGAGCGGTCGAACCTGCTGCATGCGGTACTCCTCATTGTGATGGCTCTCGGTCTGCTGACACGATACAGGCACGGCGCAGGAAATGCATGTAGAAACCACATCGGCGGCAGATGTATTGTTTTCCATTAGTTTCTTGGATCCTTTGCCACACAGAAGTGCGCACACAAATACAACTGTAAGATCTGAAGAATTTGATAAAACCAAGCCTTTCTTTTTTTTTTTCCCCCGACTCAGAGACAAGATGTTACTTCCCCGCTTCCTCACTCCAAAATATAAGCAATCGAACGGTAAAAGGCGGGAAAAAAAAGGTCACCCTTGCTTGTACGCTTTTGAACCTGGTTTGCTCCCTTTGGCGCCTTGTGTACTCCAGATGAGGGCAGCGTGTTGTGCAGGATTCGGATGAGCCACAAGAAATGAATTTCTAGAGTTGTTGCTGAGGTATTCTACCCTCCCTGCTACTCGTTGGTCTCTCGTATAGTTGTTATTTCTCTTTTTTTTTTTGTCTCCTGTCCAATTATTTATTCCTCTTCTGTTTCCTGGTGCGTTGTTCTGCCCCGCTCTTCGCCTTCTGTCGCTTCTTCACACTTTCGTCTCACCACTTCTGCAAGCACCGCCAGGACCTTTCTTTTCCTCGCTTCTTTGTTTGATTCTCTTCGCCCTTTTCCCGACCCGCTTGTGTGTCTCTAACGACGTCAGCAGCTCCACTTCAGTGACCGGTTGCTCCCCTCTCTCACCTATTAAAAACCTGAGGACGAGAGTGTGTGCGGCGGCAGGGAATCGGAGCAGAAACAAGGCGGTGAGAAAGAAATAAAATCAAGTAGACGGGGAACAGCGCAAACACATGTGATAGCCCAGTCCACTTACTCTAAACGAGAGAATGTGTGAAAAAAAATATGTGTACGTTAATGGACGTGTGTAAGTGTGTGTACCCCCGTGATGCTTTGGTGTACCTGCAGCGCAACAGGAGCAAATACGCTGTCCCCACAAACCATGTAAGCTGAAGTAACATAAGTGCGACAAGAAAAACAGATAATAAAGGCCTCCAAAAAAAAAATTAGATAAAGAAAAGAAAACAAAAGAGTCAAAATCAATCAAAAAAGCAATCGTATGTGCACACATACACACACACGCATATATATATATATATATATATATATATATATATATTTACTTATGGATATGCCTTGATGAAGACGGTGACGATATCACACTCTCACTCTTCTATCACCAGCAGCTCCATATTTCGAACTTCGAAATCATAGATGGGTCCAGAATGAGCTCTGAGAGGCATCGCCAAGGATTTTCCCTCAGCGCTCGACGAAAGCGAAAGAAAATGTGTATATAACGAGGTTGACGATGATGATGACACACGCCAGTGAGTAAGTGGCGGAGAGTCAAAAGTAGCGCAGGCTGCCGTAGAACCTTGCGTCGTTGTACCGTCAAGAAACAGACTACACCCTCCTCCGCCACCAATCGCGAGTGTGTGTGGGGTGCAGCTAATGAATTGCGTATTTCTTCCTGTTGTGTGGTATGCGCACAGTTTCGGCGACTCTAATGCCGACGGAAAGAGTATTTGAAAGACAAATGTCTCATTATTCCCATAGAACCGCCGTGTGCCTGGCCGAAGGGGGTCGGACAGATAGGCCCCCACCACAAGCCGCGGATGACCTGTATTACCAGTTGCTACTGCTCCCTCTGGCCTGATCAGATCAAGCACAAGGAGCATTGGTGACTTCCAACCACACGTTTCTGCGGTGTCCGCTGCACGTTGACTACAAGCTAACATGGTTGAGTAACTGAAACCATGAAAGCGAGTGCTGTATATGAGTCGCCAAGGCATAAACTGCCAGGTGACAGGAAGCTCCATGTGTACAAGCCGACGTGCTGCAGGAGAAAGAAAAGTGACTTTGTTCAAAACAGACTCTTCTTCTGTCACTTCCTCCCTTTTTGCGGCAATCATATCCATTTTCCCCTCTAACTCCCCTTGCTCCTCTAGCCCATCATCAAGGAGCTGTCGTGTCGCCTGAAGTGCTTCCGGTGAGCTGAATGCAAAGTCGGGAGGATCAAATCGAAGAGAAGGCGTATACGTTGGAAGAGATGAATCCAAAATATCTGCAGTCCCGTTTTCACCACATTCCCCTTCGTTTTCGTCGCTCTCTAATTTCTGCTTTTTCCTTCCGGTGTTACATAAACCTTCAGTACATGCAATCACCGTGGTACATGGATTTTCTCTCACACCCGCTTTCTTGTTCACCTCTGTTTCTTCCTCTAAAACTGCAGCTCCTGTCGCGTCCAAAAATCGGACAGCAGCTGGTGGAAAGGCAGTTTGATGCACATGTGGCAACTGCATTACAAGCCCTTTCAATAGTCTGGCAATGCAGGCGCAACCAGGGCTAAGTTGTCTCTGTTGGCGCCACAATGCCAACCACGCAGACCCCATTTGGCGATCGAGTTCACCCTTTAGGTTTTCAATGGCTATATCGAGATCAGGAACGACAAACTGGAGGCACATATCATGAATGTCACCCAAATGAACCTTTTTAACAGGGCACTGATGCAACTCAAGAAGCGTTTGAGCGTCGCTGTACCGACAGGCAATAACCAATAAACGAAGTGCCAACTGCTCAGTGTCACTGTAAGATGTGTCGCCATTGTTTCCACCAAAAGCAACTTCTTCCTTTTCTTCTGCAAGAAGCGAAAGACCACCGTCAGTCCCACTTGAGGGAAACCAAAGAGTGTTGCCCCCACTTACAGGATCCACTTTATCTCCTCTCACTTTCCCGCTTTGCGGAAGCAAGAGACTCATATGGTGCCACCCACATGAGGTGGCTTGCTCCCTCTTTTCCATGAAGTCTTTCTCCTCCATTCCTTCAGTCTCATTCTGTGAAAACACCACGTCCTTCATAAAGGAACATGCGGCACCATACATACTACTCGCAAAAGACATTGGCCACCCCTTCCAGTGGTTATTCAATACATGCGTATTGGCTTGCGTATTTTGTAAAGCCATATTTTTTTCAGCAGCTGAGAACACGTTTTGAAAAAAAACGCTCTTTTCAAATGAAGACGCAACTGATAAGATAACACCAAGAATCTGTACAATAAGATGGTTAGTCAGCTGCACCTCGCTGTCATTACCATTCAGTGTCGCTACATCGTTTTCACAACAGTTCATTGGCCAAAGTGATGACAATCCTTGCTCTTCCACTTTGTCGAGACCAGACAATTTTCCAGATGTGAGAATACAGATAAGCTCATCGCATATATGACGAACTGCAGATGCAGCAGTGCTAAAGGGGGGTGCCGATGACGATGCCTTGGAGACCAGAAACACATGTGCTGCACGTCTAGCAATGTAGCACTCAACGATTAAAGAAAGAACCACCACCACCTTAGCTATCACATTTACCTCATTTTCCTTCACTGTGGTTCCACCTTCACCCCTTTGAGGCACCAAGAGGCCTGCCTCCATCATTCGGTGATGTTGACACTGAAGTGCGGCCTGAAATTTGACAAAAATATACATCACATCACATGGTGAAACGCAAGAAAGAATAATAGCGCTAAGGTCACGAAGACACGCAACACAATGCAAGAGCTGACGAAGTCTCGACAACTCCTGGTCCTCATCACCTCCACCATTACTACATCTCTCCTTCCCTTTATTGCACACATCAGTCTGTGGTTTATTGCTGTTGGAAAATAGATTGAGTGAGGGATGCCTATCCTGCACACAATGCTGGAGAACATACTGCCATGTCAGTAGGTAAGGCAGTCCAGAAGCATCTTCCTTTTTACCCTTATCCCCTTCTTTGCTTTCATTTCCAATATTTCTTATGCACCCCACATCCACAGAACAGAGCCATTTGTGGGCCTCCTCAATGCAACCGCTCTGCCATAGAGAGTACGCGGTATTACACTGCAGTGAGACAAATGACACGTACAGTGAGTAGCGTGGGGAAGCAATACCATGTGGGATCATGATATATGGTAGAAGAATTTTGGGGCAAACCTTAAGCAGAAGCGATGGCGTCAAAAATTCTGTTATTGAAGCAGCCAATGTCTCCCCTTTGATATCCTGATCATCTGGCGATGTCTCGTTTTTACCAACCTGCAACAAATACAATGTCCCTAGCAACTCCTCCACAATATAGCACTTTGTAGTGAGCAACTGAACCACCATAGCAAAGTAATTGGCAGCAATAAACGTCTGTTGGCAGGCCGATGCAGTAAAAGCGCAATTTAGCAATGTATTTATCAACTGCAAATCCGTCCATGTCCCGTCTGCGGTCCTGGAGATCCTTAAGGCGTCAGATGAACGGTCACTTCCACCATCAACATCATATTCAAAAGAATGCATAGAAACATACAGTAAATCTTTCCAATTTCCAGATTTTTCTTGCTCCCGTTTTTTTCCCTCTAGCATGACGTCATTTTCGTGCCGTGAAATGAAGAGAATAACCCGTTGTATTGCCATGGTATTGTCAACAAACTGCTTTTCCCTATTTTGCAATTTTTTGCAGAATATATCTGTCTGATCCATGCGAAACGCCGAGGAAACTTCCTCCGCAAAGAGTGCATCCAGTTTTGTGCCCATTTCCACTTCATTCACTTCTCTGTTGGAGAAGAGATGCTTTAACAGCCGTTGACGAAGCACCTGCATCTGTGCCCCGATCGCGTTTGCACATGAGAGGAGACACATCATGTAAAAGCTTGTGTCATGGGAAAATGTATCAAAAGCCTCCAGCTCCCTCATAAGATCGTCTTCGACAGCTTCGATGCGCTGCCACCAGTGTAGCGCTGCTTTGCAATTTAAAATACTTTCGTGAGGACTGGTAGTAAAAGCCGCGATCTCCCTCACCAGACCTTGGTAGCACCCAATGCACTCCTGAAAGTGCCTCGCATCACATTTTCGTGCAGAGTTTGATCGGACCATGGGTGTTAATGACCATAATGAGGAAAAAAAAGGCATCATAGACCTCACCGTCACGTTTTCCAACCCCTCATGACTGTTCATAACACCTCAGGGGATGTAAGGGCGGAAGTTTGCCCCCCCAAAAAATGTTGAGCAACGAGGAATGGTGACTGTGGAAGTGATGAAGAATAGGCTCTATTTGATCTTTCTTTTCTTAATGGGGAAAAAAAAAGAGACACGGAGAATTTTTTGTTCTTTTTTTTCGTTTAGATGAAACGCAGCAGTACGCCTCCAGTCTAATATGAATAAATATATTTCTGCCATAACAGCAGGAGAGAGTGGAGAAAAAAAAGAAGAGAAAAACAAGCATTGAAAAAAGAGAATCCATACATTGGGACTCACACACCAAATGAATAGCCAAGAATTTTGTCTAGTCGAAGAGACCGAAACCCATGTCATCATCTTCTTCCTCCTCCTTCTCTTCCTTCTTCGCGGCAGCAGGGGCGGCACCGCCAGCGGCAGCAGGAGCAGCCGAAGCAGCACCACCAGCAGCAGCGCCACCCTGAGGAGTGGTGGTCATGGCAGCGTTGAGAAGGCTCTCAATCGGCTTCTTCTCAAGGAACCTGGCGAAGAGAATGGGGAGAGTGCTGCGCACCGTCATGCCAGCGGCGTTGCACGCAGTCTCGATATTCTCAGCCGTGACGGGCATGCCTGCATCGTTCAGCATCAAGCACGCATACGTGCAGGCAAGCGTGTCGTTCACGTTGATCGAGCTGTTCATACTTCCTTCGGTTGTGAGAACACAAGTAATGGAACCTGCAACAGGAAAAGAAAAAGGGGAAAGAAAATGATGCAAAATTCTTCAGGTAGAAATACGCAAGTTTTGGTCTTTAACACTGCTTATCAAATAATTATATAAAAATACTTAAAAAAGTGTTGCTATTGCTCTTTCACCACCCTCCCCCCCCCCCGCCGCCACTTTCTCCATCACTTTCCAATCATGTTGTTTGTACAACAAAAGACCGTTGGAGTTGGGATTGCGGTGGAAGCATCATTGACAGAGGCAGTACAAAAGCAAAAGCTGAGAACAAATGATATATTATAAAACAATCAAACAAAAAAAGATGGTACCCCTGAGCAACTTTTCAAGCAGTTACAATATGTACGTCTAGTCGAAGAGACCGAAACCCATGTCATCATCTTCTTCCTCCTCCTTCTCTTCCTTCTTCGCGGCAGCAGGGGCGGCACCGCCAGCGGCAGCAGGAGCAGCCGAAGCAGCACCACCAGCAGCAGCGCCACCCTGAGGAGTGGTGGTCATGGCAGCGTTGAGAAGGCTCTCAATCGGCTTCTTCTCAAGGAACCTGGCGAAGAGAATGGGGAGAGTGCTGCGCACCGTCATGCCAGCGGCGTTGCACGCAGTCTCGATATTCTCAGCCGTGACGGGCATGCCTGCATCGTTCAGCATCAAGCACGCATACGTGCAGGCAAGCGTGTCGTTCACGTTGATCGCGCTGTTCATGACTATCAACAACAGGACCTATAAGGTTGCAAAGAAAAAAGAGGAAAAGAAAGGGTTCAAGGTCATGATGTGTGTGTGCATGTAGCCCTGAGTGGAAGGTGCACACCATAAAAAAAGAAGCAACCGAGCTACGTAAGCGAACGGCGTGCGAATACTCAGAACGCCGTTATTGCCATAATGTCAACACCTCCCACACCCCACTGTAATGCAAAGAGTTTACGAGCGAGAAGGAAGTGAGGCGACTGCACCAGCGAAGAAGCAAACAAACACAGAGCACCTGTTTTGAAACGAAAACAGAAAAAAAAAAAAGCGTCCAGCCAAAAAGAATAGAGGCTGTCCTTCCTCGAATACCTCACAGCTCAGTGAATGACCGATGAGGGTGGAGCGAGAAGCGACACAAAAGCAGACGGTGACGTGGACGAAAAAAAAAAAAAACAGTAGACGAAATCTGTGATTTACGGAAGAAAGGGATAAAAAAAACAGAAGAATGTAACACAAAAGCAAAAATTCAAACAAAAGATAAAAAAAAGAAAAAAAATGAAAAATCCATAAAAGTTTCCTTATCTGTGTGAATCATAGACTACATTCACCACTCGTTTCCGATGATGACTTCCTCCTCACAATACTTAAATGCAACCAAATACAAGCTGTATCCACCTATTCGTATCAACCCGAGAGAAGCAAAGGTATAGAGCAAACACCAGAAGTTTACCCTCTTCTGTCTCTTTAAATTTTTGTTCACATGATATTTTTGCCACGGCTGCCGCTACTGCTGCTTGTGCCACCACTTCTGCTCTCAGAAGTGCCAGTCACGCTGTCGTCATCAGTTGAGTCATCACATTCCATGTACCCATGCAAGAGAGAGGGGTCAGGCATGCCATATACATGGTGAGCGATATGAGGCGACACACCCATTTGAGACCTGGCGCGCTGTCGCCATGGAAGAAAAGTCGTAAAGTCCACTTTTCCAGCTCCTTCTTCATTTTCTCCCCTCTCATTCCGTTCTTTTCTCAACGCTTCCACCATCCGTTCCTCATTAACATTGCTCGACATCTCCCGGGAGCGTTTCATACCAAAAACGAAGAGCGTTTCCTCCTCAGAACCTCCAGTTGTAGAAGAGGCATTCTTTGCATCGAAAACGTCGCGCTTGAGGAGACGAAGCACCGAGCGAATATGACGTATAACAAAGCGAAGTGCATACAATGATTGGGTTGAAAATAAAGTTGTCAACATATTTGTCGCAGAAGCTGGCTTTGATGAAAACCTCGGGGCGACAGTACTCTCTGCCGAGGCAGTGGTAGAAGAAATGAAGGAGCGAACAGAATGATGGCTTTCCGCGGTGCTTGTCGCCAAACCATCTCCTGTGGTGAAAACACTTTTAGTCTTCTCAAAGTGACGCAATCGTCTCCAAGGGTTCACCCGCGAAGTCTTTTCGCATCGTCCCGATTCGCAACCATCACGTAACACACGGAGGAAGGTAGACGCCAACGAAAAGTAGTCTCGGCTGCATATCTCTAACAGATACAATGATTGTTCTTTATGGTTTGTCTCATGCAAGAGATCGTGCTGCAGCTGCCGTTCATGCAACGATGCGGTGAGACGCAACAGTAATCCAAAATGCGCTCGCGCCACCGAGTTTGAATACCCCGCCGGGCGAAAAGCCAACCAACAAAGTAGCGCAAAAAAGCAACGCATGAGAGCACGTGTTGTTTGAGGAACTACCCTGGTGCAAAGCTGATCAATAGAACCTTTTTCATTGGATGTATAAGAAAGTAGAGTTACCTCCTTGGCAGAACGCTCGATAATGCCTGTAACCTCACGATCCAGCAAGAGCTTTGAAAATAATACCGGCGCCGAGAGAAGAAACTGAGCAACCTCACACTCTTCCGAATCTCCCTGTGTGAACACTGGACCATCGGCAACAGAAAAACCGTGAACATGTGTAAAGGAGTGCAAAACACGTAGTGCGCCGTAACCCATCGATGCGGTGACTGCACTGGTGCAACGGTATCCGTTTCTGTTCATGTTGACGTCGTTTTGTTGCCACCACAACCAATGCATTGCTGGCCTTTGTGTTAATAGTAGGACAGCTTTTTTACGACTGGATGGCTGGCAGAGCGAAGAGGTAAAAGAAGAACTTGTCATTGATTCTGCATCGCAAACCTCAAGAAGTGGCTGCATCGCAGACAAGACTGTAGACTCCAAACTCTGCAAGAGCGAGGGGAACAAGACTTGTGCCAGGTTCAATGCAAGGTAGAACACCACTGCGGGAGCAGAAGGCCACGAAGATAAGCAATAACCGTGACTAAACGATCCCTCCATATCTTCTGCACCAACGCATGCCTCAAGGGGCAAGTATCGTTGTAGCCAACACCTTAACTGGTCCTCCTGCATTGTTGAGAAGAAAGAAACATCATCCAACAAGACATTTTGCGCTCTTGTCGTCGCCGTCGTTGTCATTTCTGCATCAACGCATCGGTCCAGTATTTTCTGTCGTTGACGTAGATGCCCCATTTGAGAAATGACTTTGAGGGCGACAATACACAACCCTTCGAGAGTTGCAACTGCGATCGGCTCCTCCACCAACCCTCGAGTCCCTGCAGCCGGCGTGGCAGAAGATGAAGAAAAAAACTGGCGCCGCAGAGTAGTTGTGTAAAGAAAGGCCGAGACCCACAGAGGTGGTGACGGTACTCCCATAAGGATGGCTTCATCCTTCTGCCACTTAACAAGTGCGTTCTCAACCTCTGCAGGTAGACGCAGAGTCAATACAAAGCCGAGAGGAAGTTGCATAGTATACGCCTCTTTTGGTACCAGAGGAACAGTAGAAGAGAAAGGAGCATCACAATGACGCCGGAGAGTCTCAGCATCATCCGCAGGTAGCGACGTCTTCCGGACAACCCTCCGCCCTTTGATAAGATCCACACCGCATGCGCTATTGGGGGAACGAGCTGCACCAGCCTCTGTCTCCATTGACCTTTCCCTTGTCATCGGCATTGCACCCCAGTTGCGGGCCATCGCTGCATCTTCTTCCTCCACGTTTTCCACCTTGGGCATCCCATCTATGTGATACACCCACATATCGTCAATAGGTGATGCAAATGGTTCCACTGGGGAAGCGGGCAACGAGATCGCCGCTGGAATGCAAATCACAAACCTTGACCCCTGCCCATCACCAGCGGGGAGCCGCAGGTGAAGGGTGACTTCGCAGTCTGTAAACACTTTTCTCTGTTGATTGCAAGTTTCCTGTAAGGTCTGCGACACTCGCTCTGGAGGGCAAGGGACCACTCTGTTGTTGTCCTCAAGACGACCACGGCTGCTGTCACCATTCTCGCATCCAGTAGCAGCAGCGATGAAAACAGAGGAGTCACATTCATCCGTGAAGAAATCCATATCAGCGTTTTGTTCGATAACATTGCGATACTCCTCTCTCTCCTCTTCAGAGCACAGACACCCTTCACCATGCTGAACTTGCTGCTGCTGCAATGAGACCACACGCAGGTGTGGAAAATTAGAAGACAAGACCTGCGGCATGAACCAGAGATCGGCGTGCCCCTTTGGCGTTGAACTCCCCACACACTCCCTTTGCTCCTCCCGCTTTTTTTGATTTGTTGAAATACCCTGCAGATCTTACTCGTGCTCCTTTGTTTCACTCAACCCATCGTGAAGAATCAGAAGAGAAAGAAAAAAGTAGAGTTTAGTCACTCTTCCTCTGGTGCAGACCGGTGCCACAAAAAAGAAAATAGTTGAAGACACACTCCTCCCCCACCCTCACAACAAGAACAAAATATATATTTGCTGATCGTGCCACAAAATGAAAAACGAAGAAGAAACCCTTAACTAACGTAGAAAAAAAAAAACATCTTTTTGCTTTAGTAGGTTTGATTTTCAGAAAAAAGAATTATCAGAGAGTACGAGTTCAAGAAAGCTGGTGTAAACATTTACTCACTGACCGCCTGAATATCACGAGGTATTCCCTGCAATCCATCACTCCCCTCTTGATTCCTCCCCAGTTCAATTGATCCGCACGTTCACGGTATGCAAGCCCAGTGATCACTATTGAGCTAACAACGTCACCATACATGCATATATTTCTCTTTTCACCCTTTTATCATTTACTCCGATTGTCTCCTATCATGATTATATTCGCTTTGAGAGTGGGGTAGAATCTCTGTGGGATTCCGTTTCTTCATGAGCTCCTCATAATCGTATCGCCGTCTGTATGGATATACCAGGAGTACCGAAATGCCACCAATGAAGCACACAATAGAAGCGCCCACAAACACTCTGAGGCTATCGCCCTGAGTTGGGTCGTTTCCAAGCACTTCGCCAAAGACAACGGCCAGGATAAGATTCGCGAGGCATGCCGACCATGTCAACACGGGTGCACTAGTCGACTCTGACATAGGGAAAGTCAACTCAATAACAAACTCAAACATGAGCGGCATCATGAAGTTTTGACAAAGTCCAGCAACGCCACCCCAGAAAAAAAACGTTACGACAACGTAATAAGTGCGGTTATCATGAACCGCCGGTCCAAATGCGAGACAAAGTGTAAGGGCAGACATGTTGATGGTCAGTATCGTTGCAATACAGAGAAGCACCGTCTTGTACTGACGCTTACGCAGTATGATTGGCATAACAATCGGCGCTACTATAGTGCCTAAAACGAGATTCAGAAACCCAATCCATCCACTTTCCACCTCTGTTACACCGAACGGAATTAGGCACTGCGGTAACACTGTAGCGACGGCCCAGATCAGGCCTAATTCTGCTGCACTTGAAATCATGAGAAATCCGAAGGAAGGGTTTGAGCGAAGCATACGCAACACATCCATAATAGTGGAAAAAACATTGATAGGTTGCACCTCCCTCCCCACACTCTCCTGTTCATTTGACAAAACAGCACCTTCTCTGCCCTCCATTTCTTCTTGTCGTTCCTCTTGCAAGTTTCGGTCTTCATTGTTGCCACGGCGCTGAAGGAAATCCCGGAGAGTCTGCCGTCGTTTTTCATCAGCCCCTTCTTGACGAGCTGCTGCATAACTTGCCATGTAACGTGGACGTTTCGGAATGAAAAAGATAGCCAGAAGCAGTGAACCACCACAAAGGCTAAACTGAAACCAGAAAAGGTTACCAAAGTGATGTTGTTCCTGCTTCTCGGGGGAGACAAAGAAAGTTGGAAGCAGCACGCCCAGACCGCATCCAAAGTTAAGGGCGCTACTCAGCACCGTGTTGGCCACCATGCGCTCACTCTCTGGGAACCAGCGATTTGCGATGAGAGGAGGAGTAGCTATAGTAAGAATCTCCGTAATGGAGTTAAACACCTGAGCGATGTTCAGCAATATCATATTAGGCCAAACATAAAGTGCAATAATCTTGAGTCCTGCACCAAAAGTATTAGCCAGAGCTGCGACAACGATGCCAGCTTTTATTCCAGTGATTTCGTACAGCTTGCAGCTAAGAAAAACTACTGCAACATAGGCGATAACGTACGTGGTTGCAAGAAAGTTCACCTGCACCGCTGTCATGTTGAAAAAAGAGCGGACCTCTTCAACAATAGCGGAGAAGGTAATCCACTGCATGGCATTTGAGACGGATATAATAACGAAGATCACTCCGACTGCGAAACGCCACGGGTCACCTCGGAGGTTGACTATGCGCTCCGATGTCCCAACGTTGACCGCAGCGTCATCAAAGGTCTCAACAGGTTCCTTACGCGCTCCACCACCCAAGTCATAAGATTTAAACCCATCTCTCACGCTTCCCCCCTCTGCATTCTTAGACTGAAATTCCATGGCGGATCAACACTCTACAGCAGCTACATCAAACGAGAAAAGAAAAGAAATACTCAGAAGTAAAAGAAAGAGAAAGAAGCACTTTCCCGATCCATAACATAAAATAGTAAAAACGCATCTAAATAAATAAATAAACAATATTGCCTTTTCTGCCACTTTCATTAGCCCTCTGAATCATCTCAAAAAACAATAGTAGGGGTAGGAAGAAGAAAGACTAGATCTGAAAAGACTGCAGCTGAAAAATAAAAACAAAAGGTACGTCGACATCAAAATAGTCGAAACCACTTCTCCTGCCTTATTGAAAAGAAACACATAAAAATACGATCCGCGCATACCGTGGTACGTAGAATACAGGAGTAGTTGAATGACGGTAAGAAGCCACGGCGTCCCTTGCTCTACCAGGCAATGTGCTGCAATTCCCCACCTGAGTCCTCACTGGCGAGTGAAGAGGTGAAGGCACCGCACACAAGGCCAGTGAATCCCGTGCGTGTGAGGCCCCGTCGATGATTTTTGAGAGGCGCTGCCCCGCGTGTACCATACCAAAGAAAAAGAGGTTGGATTGGCATGAAGTACTTTTGTTGTCACAATCGGCAAATTCGCAGCGAGTCTACGCATCTCCGTCTCGGGCCTTCAGACAAAAAAAAACAAAATCAGTAAATGCACACTTCCCCGCGATTAATTTCGTGTTGACACACACACAATGGTAAAAGTCAGAAGACTTCAACCACCCCCCCCCACCCCCCGTGTGGCAGAAGCGAAAAAAAGGGCAAGAAAATTAAATGAAAAATCGTCTTCAATAAAACAACTACAAAACACAAAGAAACCACAAAATGGAAAAAAAAAAAACGTTTTCGTCTTCTTTACTCCAACGGAATGAACTTCCAAGAGGAGGGAAAAAAGGGGTGAATTACTAAATACCGTCTTCGAGGATTTCAACAACGCCGTAAATCCATGGTCTCTCTGTTGTCGTGTACGGTGTATGAAAGCGATCATCATCGCTCCAACAAAGAAATCGGGGACACAAGGCCCAAGAACAGTATCAAAAAAAAAATGAAAATAGGGCTCATGCACACTTCCACATTCACAAAACCAAAAATTCTTCAAAGAAAAAACAACAGTACTAGGGAGAAATAAAGAAGATTTATTTACCCTGGATTGTGGAACAGTGCAGAGCATAGGACCGTCTTGGTTTTCATATTTTTTTTTTTTCCTTCAGTACATGTACGTGTTTTTTTTTTCCCTTTCGCTTTTTTTTTTTTTCCTCTTGATTGTGTTCTAACAAAGGAAGAAAAAAAAAATCCGGGTAAAGTAGGCGGTCGTTAGCTCCTCAAACTACTTGGATATTTGAGATCCACCCCAAACCCCCAACAATAAACGCAAACGCGAGTTCACATACCCCCCAAATGCCATTTCTTCCCCGGAGCGCATACTTTACGCATCGTGCACGTTGACATGCGGAGACGAAGAAAAGAAATAGATCCTCAGCAGCAGCCACAACCTCTTTGCTGCGTCTTTCAGGGGGAAAAAAAAAAGAACATCTGTACAATTGTGTAAGCTGAACTGTTTATTCCAAAATACAAGAATCATACAAAAAGGGGAAAATGGGAAAAACTATAAAAAAAAAAAAACCTCAACCTCACAAGGGGAAAAATGGGGTATCTTATACTTCAAAAAAAATTATGCTGTCAGAAAAAAAAAAAAAAACTGCGTCAATTCTGTCACCTCAGCAGAATCTTTACACGTTGTGTACGTCGTCTTTTTTCCCTTTCTTCTTCTTCAGTATCGATTCGATAGATCCGATTGGAAGCACCTCTCGACCATAAACCTCATTGATGACCTCGGCAAGAGCCAAGTAGAATGCAGAAGAGCCACAGAAGATACCTTCAAAGCCTGCCACTGTTAGCGTCATCGGCGAGCCAGCCATGTTTCCAGCGGCAAGAAGGAAAAAAAGAAGTGCCAAAGATCCAAAAACTGTAATAAGTACCAGATTAGTCCGCAATGTGCAAAAAAACATGAAAAACGTGAATATGCCCCATACAAGAAGGTACACACCCAGGAAATATGAATCGGTAGCAAAAACGGGGTGACCTGCATCTGTCCTTTGGTTCGGAAGCATCCACGTGCAGACGAGAGAAAGCCAGAAGGAGCCATAGGAGACAAAAGCAACGTATGCAAAAGTGTTACCTCTAGCATACTCCAAGAACCCAGCGAGAAGTTGAGCCAATCCACCGTAGCAAAGACCCATCCCAACTATAGCTGATGTCAATGGGTAGAACCCTGTGTTGTGCACATTCAGGAGAATCGTAGTCATTCCAAAGCCCAGAAGACCAATGGGTGCCGGATTGGCAAGCTTCTTTGGTGGGGATTGAGTTAGCGCCTTTTCTTCGTTTTTAGACGACATATGGCCCTCATCGACGTAGATGTAGTACCGTTGCTTGTGAGTACCGTTGAGCGGTGACATCCTTATCTCACCGACCTGCTCTGCCAGTTCATTGTTCTTTGACATTATCAGCGCACCGAGTCGATTGATTGGAAAGAAGCTAAACAAGAACAAAAAAAGAGAAAAAAAGAAAGCTTTAAATTATTCTTTACTATATGAGGAGGGAAAAAAGGCAAAAGGAAAAGATAAGAGAGAAACGCCATGTATCTACATCTTTTTTTTTTTCGTTGAGAGGAGAAGAGCGAGACATATATTTTCCCCTCGTGGAACAACACCTCGTTTTCCAACGCACTATCAGCGCTATCCACGGTCACCTTATTGGTGTGTAAGACTTAGTACCCACATCCCCCAACCAACACAACAAAAAGAACAAGAACAAAAACAACATAAAAAAAAAGGCAAAATTATCACACCAGCGTTTTCGCTCAGCGTCAGCGCGAGAGCTGAGTGCATGTAAGCCATGTTGCAGAAGATACCCACCAAGTTGGTAATTCCTGTAATTTCTCATTATCCACAAAAAACATGATCCCTTGAAGCAGCAACGACAACGAAAGCTGGTAGCAGTTAGGAAAAGAAGATGAGCTACAAATGACTGGAAAAAGGCCGCAGCGAACACATATAAGATGAATATTACCAACATGAGAAATAAAACCCCTATGAACGGTTCCTTCCTGCTCGCAAGAGTAAGAGAGAGTGGCTTGGTGGTTTCTGTGCGAGTAATCAAGTCGCATAGCGTCTCCAAGCAGAAGCCATAAAAGTTGGTTGTGGCGATGAAACGGAGGGTATTGCCACAAATTAAGTCCATGATTCCCAGCAAAATATCCGAGTCCTCGTTGCTACACAACGTCATCCTCAGTGTGATCGTATTTAATGGGGAAATCAATGGGTCGCTCAGACTCAAAAGGAGGAAAGTCTTACCAAATGCAACGAAGCAGAAAGCTCAAGGATCGCTAAGTTTCTCCTTGCACCATTTAGCTATTGCAGAGCCGTGGCGTAAACTGTCCGGTTTTCTACAGCTATCATACATGATGACAGGAGTGCCTCCTAGAGATACACGATCGTTCAGCACGCATCATAGCATGCACTTTTTAACTCCACCTCTAGCTACGTTTCCTTCCTTCCGTTTGTTCATTTTCGCTGCAGTTCGGCGTCATGGTGGCCTCCTTTCCCCATTCAAAAGAGGAAAAGGCAGGTGCGTAGGGCGATCAAATGTAATACGTTTAATCGCATCCTCTTCTTCCACACGATGTTGATCATATCACTGTTTCGTATGTCTGTGTGTGTGCATAGTTGTGGAGGCCTGAGGAAGACGCTGAGGTTCAAAGAAAAGGAGCGTAGAAGAGGGAAAAGGAGAAACAAGGAAGCAAAAAGCAGAAATGACGTAGATGAATGGAAAATAAATAAATTAAAATAGAATAGCTGCTGTAAACTGGAACCCAACAAACGAACGAACGAACAATCAAAGGGAACAGCCAAAACAAGACTACGAGCAAATTTTATTCACTTGGTCGGTATTTCGGCAACGGAGAAACCAGCGGCACACGGAGCAATGCACAGAATCAGTGGGATCAAGAATATCGCTTCTCCTACCTAATCACGCTAAACATGAAAACCACACAGACACACATACATAGGAACACATACAGATAATCAAACATGAGTTTTTTTTTTTTAAAGAGATGCAAAACCACCAGAAGAATAACCCTATAGGCAAATATGCATACTCGATGCGGAGCCGTAGCTGTCCAAATAACAACAGCACTAAAAGGAGTGGTGGCCAATGCTTCATGCTCTCTCTTGGAAACTAAAGAAAAGAAGGACGGGATTGCCTTCACATTGACTCTTGTGGTCATTGTAAAGTACATAGATTACAATCGAAAACCTCTCTGAGTGTCTGTAAGGAATCCCCCATGTTCATGATCATCAGAAGTGCTGAAAAACAAGATGCTGAAAGCACCATCTGCACGCCTTCTACGCGAGGTGATGAGGAATGAGTTGGGTGGGTTTCCATAATTCTCACGTTGCAACAGGTAACGTGATGAGCACGGCTCTCCAGTAGGATAGGAACAACGATCCCCAGTTTCAAAAAAAAAAAAAAAATAGGGCTCAATCATTCTAGTCGGAATCTCTCGTACCCAGCACCACCAGCAACAACAACAACAACAAAAAAAGAAGTTGCGAATGGTTTCAGGGAAATTTTTTATTGATTTCTTAACCCCAGTCGCTCCATCTACTGGATCTCTCGGCGGTAAGGCTCCTCATCGTTGTCAAGAGAAATGCGACTTCCACGCTGCGGAGCCATACGCAATCTAAGAAGGTTTGCTTCGTGAGCTTCACGAAAGTTGTGCGGGTACACACTGAGAATGCCTATCCCACCCAAAAGAATAAAGCCAATGGCAATGCACCACATTATGAGCATCTCCTTTACACCTGGATGCGTTCCAAGAACAAAACTGAACATCTGCGTAAGGATAAAACAGGAAAGATTAGCCGTCCAAATAGTCACCGTTGCGGTGGTGGTGCCAGATACGGGAAAAGTAAGCTCTGCACCAAACTCGAAGAGCAACGGAAGTAAAACATTCTGCAACATACCCCCGATGACGCCCCAACCGATAAAGAAGACCAGGAGCACCCGCCGGTTATCCTCCGTTACACTTCCACCCGCGTAGAGGAATGGAACCATGGAAACAATAAACAAAAGCATTACCGACATGTCAAGAAGATTCGCTAAACTACAACCGATCCAGGCAACCTTGAAATTGCGCCGGGGGCCGACAATTATAGGGGCAAGGACTGGTGCACTCAAACCACCAACTACGAGGTTCACAAAACCAATCCAGCCAGCCATTTGCTCAGAGATACCAAGAGGTGATACAGCCTGCGGAATCACAGTTGCCAGAGACCAGAAGGCCCCAAACTGCATGGAGCTGGAGAATATCATGCACGCGAAACTTTTGTTTTCCTCCACCACACGAACGGAGTCTCGGAGGATATGAAAAATGTTAATACGTGGATTTTCACGTTCTACTTTGCTGATGCGCTCCAGTTTATCCTCAAGTGCCATAATGATATCCTCCATATCATCCTGCAAAGCACCACTGACATGTTGAGTTCCGCTGTTGCGTCCCGACTCTGCAGCAGCCAGAGCCACTGCAGCAACAAGCGAACGACGCACTTTTTCCTCAACCTCTTCCGAAGCACAGGTGTACCGTATCTCATCACTATTGCTATGTATCTCTTCCGTTGGATCTTCGCCTGGAAGAGAAAGATATAGCTGTCCACCAGCGTAGGCGCAAGCTCTGTTGTCTCTTGGGGATAGCAGTGATGGGGAAATTAAGGCAATATGTGTTTCCTCAGGTTTTTGTGGAACCAGTTCCGGGCTCTTTTTCAACTGTTGCTCTTGTTGCATTCGCCTTCGCTGCAAGTCCTTTTCAATTACTTTGCGGTGAATGCGAAGATGATCACGCTGAATGCGCCGCAAATCGGACTGAATGGCAGTGGCTGCAGACACACTTGCTGCATACTTGGGACGAGTGGGAAAGAGAAAGATAATTGTCAGAAATGCCAACACAGCGATGGAAAGCTGCGTCCAGAAGAATCGTGCAAAAGCCATCCGAAGTATTTCCATAGTTCTCTCATCATTACTTTCCTTGGAACGAAGATTAATAAAGAGCGTGGGCAACACAACGCCGATGGCGATGCCAAAGTTTTGTGCTGCAGTCATGGAGGCATTGGCCATTGTGCGCTGACTATCACCAAACCACATATTCGAGATGGTTGGTGGGTGCGCAATAATAAAAACCTGCGCGAGGGCATTTATACACTGCGAGACAAACAGCAACAACGGCTGTGGATAAACATAAACTGCGATAATCTTCACACCAGCACCAATCGCGTTTAGTGTGGCAGCAAGAGTGAGCGATTTTTTAAGACCGACAGCTTCAAAGGCTTTACAACTCACAATCACTGCAACACCGTATACGATGAGGTACACTGAGGTCAAGTAGTTTACCTCTGTTGCTGTCGTGTGAAAGAATAGTCCCACCTCGTGAGGAACCGGGCTAAATGTCACCCACTGCATGGCGTTGCATCCAGCAAGTAATGAGTACGATAAAACCACAACAAACCGCCATGGGTCGTTTCCAACGGCAGGGTGTTCCGCTGGCATCTCTAAAAGCCGTGTGAGAGTTGACATGCGATTCCGATTTCTCTCCGGGACACGCCGCTCTTCAGGCCTCACCGCGGTGTTCTGGCGTGAGAGGAATGGGGTGTTCTCGGTACCGGGCGAGGAGACCCCCGAGGTCCGTCGCTCCGCGGGAGACGTCCTTTGCGACACAGGTGTAGATCTTGCTGATCCCGCCGGCCCTTCGTTAGCGCCCACGTCATTGGCCTGCGCGGCAGCGGGGACAATCAACGTTGTGGATTCAATCGAGCCCAAATTAGCAGTTTCAGCGGATGTTCGATAATCTTTATTCATACAGGAGAGTTCGGACCACAATTGCACAAAAGATGGTAGTGCGTGTCTGCTCCCACAGAAAGAAATGAAAGAAAAAAGTATTCTAAACCTGTAGTGCGTAAGCCGCAAGTACGCTTTCAACCCACATCAGTAACACCAACAAATAGAGACAAAAAACGGTAAATAAAAAGAGGGAATTGACAGAAGTACAAGAAATCTCCAGTAACAAATTTTATGTATAACAGACATACAACAGAAATAATTAAAAAAAAATCAATAATCAGTTTGAAAAAAAAAAGCATAAAAAAAGGTAACATGGTCATGTAAGAGTAAATGGTTGTATGGCACAGTGGAAAAGAAAAGAACCAGAAACATATATACATATATATATATATATATATATATATATGTATATATGTATATAGCTATTTGAAGGTATGCAAGTGTGTATGTGTATGTATATGTTTTCCAGAGTTTGGGTGCTGCAGGGAGAGATATACATCAAGTAGGCATACAGGCACCGGCCTGCAGCGTGTTCCTTTCTCCCCGTCTCTACCATCTCTCTTTTTTTTCCAGCAATGCAACATTCCTCATAACATAAAACCGCATTAACACCAACAAGAACAAATCACATGGGCGCTTTGCTTGCCATTGCGTCGCGAAAAGTTCTATACATTTTTTTCTTCTTTTATACAGTTATTGGCGCCCCTTCCTTTCCATTCATCATTTTTTTTTTATTTCCCCCTCTCTCTCTGTGTGTGTGCGTATTGGTGTTATTCGTCATTTAATCTACATCCGCACCAACCTCGGAAAAGAAAACATCTTCACTTGCAATTCATGCCAGCCACAATCGCGATTAGAGCGATAAAAAACACAAAAATACGCAGACAATTTCTTCAAAAAATATATATGTATATATATATTTAAATATATATACACAGATATGAATAGGGGAGCGGGGGATTGAGGAGCGTGGTTATTCCAGTGAAACAATCACAAAAGAAAAACCACTCTACAGTAGCAAAACCTACCGACAACAAAAAAGGTAAAAAAGAAAAAAAATATATCGGGCACAAACCGTTGGTCGCGTGCTGCCGCGCACCCAATACCATGTATATCTCATCATCCACCTCTACAAGTACGTACACGACAGGAATGTATCCGCGTATCAATACAAATATACATGCACATGAATGACAGCGGAGGAACAAACCTGCACGCTTATCTTGTTCCTTCTCACACTCTCCATTTCCCTTCATATTTTTTTTTCGGTCCATTTTACGTCCCACTTACCATTTTCTTCCTTCATCACCGCTGTTAAGCAGTTCCATTCTATATCACGGCACAGGTACATTGGGAAGTCTTGCGATTGTTGTCACCATGTTTTGCAGGGCGTCCGCCCCTGCCTTCCACTGAAGACCCTGTAGAAGAACCCGCTTTCACCTTATTCTCCATGGCAATAATCTTATTTTGATTTTCCTGCAGTTCTCTTCTTCGCATTGCCTCTGCCTCTTCAGGAGTGCGATAGCCACACTCTACCAAAACAGTGTAAAGAAGATATTCCTCCATCATCTTTACTTTGATTGGGTTGTTGAGAATAAACCGTACATCATACTCAGCTTTGCCCAACTTTCTCTCATAGTACCCGAAATCTTCCTCGGATGAAAAGAGAGCGCGCTTTACAGTTCCCCGTGGCATTCTGAAATGTGATTCATTAGACTTATCCCGAATATTTTTTAAAGCCTGTTCATTAAAAACAGAAGTATTATTGGGGTTAGGCAGAAAAATTTCATCAGGCATTGCTATTCCCAAAACGTGGCAACACTCCGCCACAAATTGCAAGTGCTGCTCCCGGTCCCGTTTTATGAGCGCCTTCATATGTGGTGATTCCAGCACCTGGTGTGACACGTCTTGCTGTGCCGTGTTCATCACAGTATTACTTTGATGCTCTTTTCCATCTAGCATATGCAAAGATGGATGCTGAAGGGCTTCATATGCAGTCAAACGCGTTTCAGGATTAACGTCCAGCAACCGCCTAAGTAAATCTAAAAGACTTTTTGAAGAAAACGATTTGGGAGATTCAGTCCCTGGGGTTTCAAAGGGCGGCTCCGACTGCCCATTCACACCGGTCAGAGTTTCGTCAGGTTCTGGAACGTGGTCAAGTTTTATATTGGCGTGTTGTGCAGCAATCTCACGGTACAGTTGATACTTGTTTCGAACATCCAGGTTGCATCCCCAGAGTGGCTTCCCCATCAGAAGATAGTAGAGGATAACCCCACAACTCCACATGTCATTTTTAAGCGCATCCACTGTCCTTGTCTCCCCCTTATCTTCCAACTCATCGGCACAGTAGAAAAATCTACAGACCTCAGGCGAAATGTACATTGGAGTTCCCTGATCGTTATACACCTCTGACACACTACCAAGGTCTGCTATCTTTAAAACACCATCCGCGTAGAGGAGAATATTCTGTGGTTTCAGGTCGTTGTGCGCGAGGCCTTGGAGGTGCAAGTACATAATGCCTTGAAGTAGCTGGTACATGATACCCCTCACCACTCTGGCAGGAAGCAACGAAGAAGTGCGATCCATCGCACTGAGAAAGCGGTAGCTTAACTCCTCACTAGCACTCACACAGCTCCCTAATGATGCATCGATGAAGAACTCAGAACAAGGACTCCTATTTAGACTTCTACTTCCCACGCTCTGCTGGCCACCAGAATGTGAAACACCCTTTGGCAAGAAGGATATACGACTAAATTCAGATCGAAGTGTCTCATGAACAAGCTGTTCCAGATTGCAAATAGCGATGGGTAGAACAACATAGTCCTTCCCATGACGTGTAAAGAAGTCAATACCGCGAATTAAATTGGGACAATGAAATCGCTGCAGATTGCGCACCTCATTCTCCAGTAAACGCTGCATCTTCTCGTCGTTATGACGAATCACATTCGAAACTGCTCTCTTTCTGACAAAAGAAGCAGCAGTCTCATTGACAGTGTTTTCTGTAATTTGTTGGTTTGTCGTTGTTGTTGCTGCAGCTATGGCTGCTGGTGCCGAAGTTAACACAGGAAGCAGATTAAGGCTTCCTCCCGCCCTGCGGTGTTTGAAACTTTTGATCGCCACCCGCTGGAAGCGTGGTGGAATCGTGCGGTTTCCCAAGGTTTCAATGGCATCACGCACCACACCAAAGACACCCTCACCAAGGAGAGGACCAAGTATGTAGCAGCTAACTCGCTTCAAGTGCTTCTGTCGAAAGTGCCGTCTAGCTCCAGCAAGTGTCACTGGTACCGGGCTAGGTGTTTGCAGACCGAAAGTTGCATCCGAAGAATCACAGTTCCCACGTGACGTATTTGCAACCTTCAGCACTTGCATATTAGAAAAAAGAAAAGGAGACAAGTCGTTCGGTGATGAAACTAAAGGGCTTAATACATCGTGCCCGTCTCCTGCGCAACCTGAGAGCTTCTCAGACGTCAAGCTGAACCCCAAAAAATGAGCAGCTAATGCAGTCGAATCGCTGAACAGATGACTACTTTTTTCCGGGCTTGATAGAAAGACAGAGCCGTCAGTTGGACAGCATAATGTTGTAGAAGATGGTTGTAGCCTCAACACACCGACTGTTTCTTTCCACTTAGAAGGTGGGATCACAGGGTGGTTTTGACAATGTTTTATGGGCGACCCCTGAAGCGTGCTGAGGAGAAAAGAAGCCGCTCCGCCCTCCTCAGAGAAGGGGAGAGTTACAGCAGTCTCCTGCGGCCCCAATTTTTTTGTCTGCGAAGGCAATTCCTCACCCTTCTCATCAGCAGGGCATTGAATTGGCAACATGCTTGTCACCTGTTTTTCGGGGTTAGCTATCATTCTAAGAGGTGAAACCTCATTCTTTCCGATGTTCACAATTGATTTCTTTAGTATTTCCTGTTGCTGCAGCTCTTCGTTTTCCTGTTCCTCGCTTTTTCTCCCAATAGCTACTTTGGAAGGGCTGAAGACCATGCTCTCATCAAAACTAACTTTGGCTATCTTCTCCACACTATCTAACTCCGAATTGCAGTTCACAGGTGCCACGTACCGTACCCTCTTGATGATCACCCTTTTTGTACACACTTTTGGTTTCTGAGATGCCGTGTCATACCTTTGAGTGCCCTCAATAACATCTAAAACTTCAGCCTTTGACTCTGTCACCGTTTCACCATGAAAAATGTTCGTGTCTTCCGTACTGACACTCAACGGTCGGTCAAGCGTGCACAATGCGGTCTCGACTGAATCACAATTTGCAGAGCGGCTTTTGGTGTCAGATGACATCGGCCCCACCCCCACCACCCTCAAAAAAACACTAAAATAGAAATAGTGGGGGCAGCCCTGTCAGAGAAAACCGTGGTATGGCAACAGAATGAATATATAAAAAAAAATGACTAAACAGTGATGAGGAGAAAAAAAAAAAAACAGGAGCCTTGTGTATGTGTGTTCAACAGTGTGGCAATTGCCTTCTTCCCCCTCCCCCCCCGTTCTTAACTCTCTTAACCCTTGCAACAAAACACTTAAACACTGCACCCCCCCCCTTTCCCACTACCCCATTAACAACAAAAAAAAAAAGAGGTGTAGAACGATAGTAAAGATGTGTAATAATACATAGGCAAAAGGAACCAAAGAAAAAAAAAAGAAGAAACAAATGAAAACGCAGGGCAAAACATTAAACACGATCACACATATGTACACTCCATCATCTTATCAACATAAGATCACTTTGTTACACTCTCGCACAAGCTCCTTTACCGAAACCCGTCCACGCTGCTGAATAAACTCGGCCAGTTTGACAAAATGACTCTCAGCAACCAGCACAAACTTGCCTCGGTCATCAAACACGCCACTGATGCTCCCATCCTCCAGCAGCTTCTCCAGCAGCTGCACAAGGACCTCCACTGTGACGCCATGCTCACGGGCCACATCGCCAAGCACCAAAATATTTCCTCCACCTTCTCCTTCACTTTGACTGTGTAAGGTTGCGCCCTGCTGCTGCTGCCTCTGGTGGCATGTGTTCACCTTGCACGCGCGCTCTATCAAGGTGGACACTAAAGCCTCCCGACATGTACGCTCTGCGTCTCCAATCTCACCACGCTCCTCTACCCCAATGGCGGAGACCCATTTATTGTACTCCTCATCGCCCTGTCGTTTCTTCTCGTCACGCAGCTCCTGCAGTGCTGCTTCCTCGGCTACACGTCGCTCTTCCTCTTCACGCTCACGGGTCGTCTGCAGTTCCCGGTCCGCATCCTGACGGGAGCGGCGATTCTCCTCCTGTTCCTCCAGCGCACGACGACGCTCTTCACGTTCGCGTTCTTTTTCCTGTTTTTTCTTTTGCAACCGTGTGAGTGTTGGGCGTGGACCTGAAGTGTCACTATCACCATCATCTAGAGTTTGGTTAGCGTGATTGTTATTGTTGTCATCAGCGTCATTTTCGATCCTCCTGTCCCCACGCCTCAGATGCGGGCGGCGACGAAGTGTGGCAGAACCACCATCGCGTTGGCCACCTCGATGGTTCCCCTGCGTAAATGGGAGCGAGTTTTCATCATCATCATCATCTGCTGCACCACTTTTGCTCTGTACAGACGTCTTTGCCCTTGCACGGGAATGGAGACCGGCCGCGACTGTTCCAGAGGATCCCTTCGAAAAAAGGAGTAGGGTGACAACACTAAGCAGCAGTAAAAAAAATGCGATTCCGATGGGAATAAACGACATATAGATTTCTTCCTTTTCTTTTCTCTCACTGCGAATTAGAAAAAAAAAAAATTAAAAGAAAAGTAGCAAGCGAAACAGTAGCATGTGCATGCACGCGAAGGGAAAGAGTAAAAGTACATAATACCCCAAAAAACACAACCACAAGAAAAAAAAAACATTTAAACGCCTTCTGTTCTTTTCTTCAGAGGGAAGAAGAGGGGGGGGGGTGGAGATGTATTTGTTCATCACGTACCTCTTGTGCTGTTCTCGTACGACAGTGGATTCCACGACTGGTTGCGTTGCCATGAGGCCTCCGGCACAGCGGTGGGATTTTCTCGGAGATGCGGCCGGCGGAATGTGCGCTGTTTACTTCCACCGCTATAAAACGCCTGCCTCTTCAACACCGCCCGCACCTGCTCGCGCCGTCCATAGACCCAAAGCGATGACTGGATAAGAAGAGCAGCAGACACACTAACCTCCGGAAGGTATTCAAAACGCTGCGTGTCAATTGCACGCATTAGTGCAGTTGCAATAGCGGAATTTGGCAGAACAGTGAAAGGGTCCGGGTAATTGGCCCCCAGCAGCACGTCTGTAAGGCCGCAGAAATGCATTTCTGCGTGAGCTGTAAGATGATCAAGAGAAACACTTGTTCGTTGCGCCACACGCGCGGCAATGTTGAGCACTCCACCGTTAAAGCTCGAGCCACAGATGAGCCCTCCAGCATGTGACTTGCGTAGCACCCAGGAAGGGAGTGTTGAGCGTAACATCTCCTCCAACAAGCAGCACAACTCCCGGAATTCGTCACGCAGAACAGGGTTAGGACTATGCCGCTCGCCTCCCTGGGTGTGTGCTGCTGCTCGACGTTGCACATCCGTTAGTAAAAGACGGTGTGCCATGGCAGTATCTACCGGCAATACATGAACGAGCACACCACCGGTATCCAACCAATGGTCCACCGGCACAAGGCAAGCACCCTTTGAATCGAGCACCTCCTCCGTCTCCGCTGTGTCAGCAGCGAGTATACAAAGGCCTCTGTGACAATCCTCTGAGAGAACAAGCATGCGCTGGGGGACCACACATTTACTGAGAGCAGAGTGTGCAAGGAACGCCAGCTGCTGCAGCTGCTGTTTTGAAGACAACACAGAAGTCCCTCTATCTTTGCAGTCCACATCCTGAATTCTGTTTTTTCCCCCCTTCGCACGCTGTCGCTCCTCCCGTTTGCGCACAAAACGCTGCATGAGAAGCGTAAGATCCTCATCATTTTCCACGTCCCGACTACGGCCAGAAACACGTTTAGACATCTGCGATGTGCAATTGCCTATGGAATGATCGACATTATCGTTCAACTCCTCCGAGTTTAAAATGGGCACATGGACGTGAAACGTCTTGCCCAGAACACGGACATCCAGTTTAAATTCTCGTGTCAATTCTTCAGCAAGAGAAAGGGCATCGGCAGCCTCACACAATGGCCACGAGATGACCGCCGCTCGCTCACTAAGACCCGTATAATTATCACGACGCAGTGCCCCATGAAGTACGCGCATCTTATTGCGAATATCATTCCGTGTTTTTTCGCTCAGCACAAATGAAGTGGAAGTGTTGTTGCTGTTCGAGCTGGAAGATGAAGATGCGCTAGCGGCTGACTCGAGGTGAAGAGGCACTTGTGTCTGGTACATGACTTCACGCAACGCACCTCGTGCTGCATCCACGCGCCCGACAGTCAGTGATGCCATGCCACCCGTTCCGATATCAATTGCCGCACGCACAGGAAAGGGGTTAATATGCATGTTCTGGAAGACACCAAACGAGCTTCCGTCAACATCGCCGCCACCACCACTACTTCCACTTGTACAACGAGAGGCGACGGCTGTAGCTGCTGCAGATCCTCGGATACCACTGAAAACCCTCTGCATCTCTTGTCCTCCTGTAATAAATTTTGAAAAAGAAAAATGAAATGCAGCGAAGAGAAATATATATATATATATAAATATAGATCGATAGAAATATAAGAAAAGATGAGTATAAGTTAATGAATGAATAAATGTAAGGAATGGAAAATAGGAGGAACGAGACGTAGATGCACAGGAAAGACATTAGGGGGAAAAATAACCATCGTGATGCATTCACAGAAGCCGTCCGAATAGAAAAGCGAGTGCATAAAGAAGAGTGGTGCCACCATCATCATTAGCTACTAGGGGCTGTTGAAAATGTGGCGCAATGCACGTAAAGCCCCTGCATCATCAGGCTACACGTATTTCTTGATACATACAAATAGTACATGCCAACAGAGAAACTCAAGGGCAGATCACACACACGCACACACCACCAAAGGGCCGTCACATTCAGATATGATGATCACGCCATCCGCCGTCTCAAAAAAAAAAAAAACGTACGCTTCCAATCCCCACCCCCTCTTTCTTCATTGGCCTCCGGTCAAACCTCCTCCATCTCACTAAAAACTTTGTCATGTACATTGATCGATCTCATTGATATTGTCACTCTGCGTCACCTCGAGAGAGCAAAACCACCACCCACAAATTGTCGCTGATATGAACGATATTGTAAAGGAAAGTCTGGAGCAGGTGCTCCAGTAGAAAGCAACTGCACAAGTTGTGTCTCTTGTTTTATCCTCTGGCGACGTTCCCGTGTCCTTGTGTACCACAGACACGTTCGTGTATCTTTCTCAGAAAGTGGAGCCCAAGATGCCTGCGCCTGGCTGCTATCGTCATCACTTCTGCCATACATATTTTGTTGTTTTTGTTGTTGTTGTTGTTGTTGTTGCTGTTTGTGACGTGCTGAAGCCGTCATGAGTGCGATGCTCGGAACGGCCGATGACTCTCCCCACGTCGCGCGGAAAGCTTCCTGCTCACGACGCAGCAATTCATTCTTGTGCTTCGCATCAAAATAGCGACGCTTGACATCCCCAAGCTCTAGTGTAAGCTGCTTCACCTCTTCAGCCACCACGTCGGCATGCTGCTCTACTTCATGAAGCTCGCTATCTATGGCGTTCATCTGCTCGCGTCTCCGCTGCAAGTTCTCAGAAAAGAGAGTCAGATCCTCAGCAACCTCCGGCCCTGGAAGAGAAGCTAACTTCCGCCGAATGGCATCATACTCTGTTGTGTGGGCAGCAAGTGCAGACGTCTTTTTAGCGAGCATGTCCTGCTTTTGCAGGATTTGTCGTTCTAAGGTAGAGACTTTGTAGATACCCTCAAGAATCTCTGGTGCGTTCCCTTCAAGACGCCGCCAACGGTGCACATGCACAGGTCGCCGTAATTCATCGGCAAGCGCGCGAGACCGCTTTTGCTCGGTAAAAAGATCCCGCTCTATCGTTTGCTTGCGCCGCTGTAGTTTCCTTGTGTAGCGAAGACGCAAAAGCAAGATGCGACACCGCAGACGTAGTTCCACGAGCTCCTGTTTCTTTTCCGCAATATAGTGAACACGTGTATTGTAGTCAGTAATTCCCTTCTCCAAGCTGGATTTCTGCTGGCGGATCTTATCGTAGAGGAGACGAACCTCTTCGTTGCGACGGATAAGCTGCGTGGCAAGTACGTTACGTTCATTAACAAGGGCCGCGAACTTCGACTGATACTTTATCTTCTCTCCATCACATTCTGCGATGAGATGCATAAGCTGCCTCGCCTCCCCCTCTAGCACCTCACGCCGACTATTGGCACTCACGCTATCATCTTTCAAATGACTTGCCCTCTGTTGTGCAGAAGCAATGTCGTGCTGAAGTTGTCTGCGAACCATATGCAGCCGACAGAGGGCTTCCTCCTTTGCAATCAGTTGCATTTTCAAGAGCTGAATTTCCTCCTCATTCGTTTGGTGTCGCTGCTTTAAAGATGACCACTCATGCTCACTTTCTTTAAGTTGCTTCTCCGCGCGTGCGCGCTCACCCCGAACGCGGTCTAGAAGATCCTGCTGTGCTTTAAGACGCTTTTCGTTCTCTGATAATTGTTGCTGCATTAGCCGCATATGATCACGCTGTTTTCGTGTCTGTTCAAGTGTCTGGTGGTATTGAAGCGCCACCTGTTGCCCATTGTCAGACGTTTTTGTCTGGCCCTCCTCCAACATAAATATATTCTTCCGAAGCACTTCATTTTCGCGCAGTAGCTGGTCAAGTTCTTGGGCGAGATTCCGTCGCTTGCCTTCTTCCATGACCCGCTGACCCTCCATCATTGCACGTTCATTTTCTGTTCGGCAATTATGCTCGATCAGATTTGCTTTGGCCGGAATCATTTGCTTGAAGAGCACTTCCTCCTCGTGCAGTTTCTTTTCCTCCTCCTCAAGCTCCTGCAACCGCTCTTCAATAGAATTGTGCATGCACTCTGTCCGCTCTACAAGAGCGTTACGCGTATCCAGTTGTTTCTGCATCTCCACCTGCTGCAAATTTACATTCTTGCGTATCTTTCCAACCCCAAGAGAAAGTCGAGAGACCTCTGAGTGCAGCTCCTTGAGAGTTGCCTTCAGTTTAGGTACTTCCGTCTTTGACTCCGTGTTTTGTGCCTCAAGAACAGCGAGCCGTCCCGCCTCTGTTTTAAAGCGGCGCTGCTGCTCTTCCAGATGTTTCGAGAGCCGTGCCACAGCGTCGCGTTCTTGTGTGGCAAGCAGCTTTAGGCGCATCTCTTCCGCAGATAGCTCTTCTGTTGCCGTCTTTCGTTCTTCCATCTGCGACATGTACTGATCACTTGTCGCGTGGTATTCGCGTACCTGCTGTTCAAGACTTTCGCGCGCCCGCTGGGTATCAGAGAGATCGCGTAATAGGGTCTCGTAGCCCGATAGCTTGCCTTCAAGAAGAGATCGGGTGTTATCATGCTCTTTCTGCAAACCCTGCAGTTTTTTTTCACATGAGTCACGCTCATCAGAGAGATGTGATACCTTTCCCTGGATTACAGAAAATTCGCTCTCCAATTGCCTCTTTGACGCAATCAAGTCTCGAAGGTAGGTCTCCTGCCCCATTGAATTGCGCGTGCTTTTGTCCACAAGCGCGTCCAACTCGGCAACCTGCTTACGCAGAAGCTGAATGTGCTCGCGGCTTTCCTTTTCACTTGAATGAGCGCTGTCGGCTAGTAACCATGCCCGCTCAATCTCCTTACGAAGAGTAATGATGATATCTTCATCCTCCTTTGATAGTGTCAGCGCACCTTCGGCTTTGGCGGCATGCTTAACGAGGTCTTCTTGCAGGTCCTTTATCTTCTGAAGCAGCATCATCTCGCCCTCATTGCTTTTGCGCAACAAACGGTGAATTTTTTCGTACTCTTCCTTAAAGGGTTCCAGTTGCGGATCCATCGAGAGCTCTTTTAGTACTTCCATGTAGTGATGCTCGATGCTATCAAGCGCAACAACTGAGAGTGGAATCGCATCTGGAGACTTGCTTCCCCCATCCGCATTCCGTCCCTGTTCCTCCATCATTTGTAGCTTTACGGTCTTGTCTGTTAAATCGTCCCTTCACCCCCCGCTTTTTTTTTCTTTGGGTGGGGGTAGGGAGGTGATGATGATATGAGCGCTGCTGATCCTACTGCGTTTGTTGTTCTTTGATTACCTCCACACGTGCGCTGTATTGCGCTCCTTTTTTTTTTCCGCAACTCGAGGTGCGATGGATCGCGGTGCTTGAGGTATACGTGTATATACGTTCTGTGTGTGTGCACCTGGAAAGGGAAAGAAAATGGTGGGGAAAAAAGGAATCAGTGACACCGCAGAAAGACCCCTTCCCACAGGAGGCAATCGGTGAACAAAAGAAAAGCGGCAGTATGGATGTGAAGGAAGCACGTTCTTCTGGTGGTTTCATATGCACGCGGATATATCCGCGTGCGTACATCTGCAGTGTCAATGCTTCTGAGTGTGTGTTCACATCCACTGCTTTCGTATCCGAATTGAGGGAATGTTCCACAAGCAAATTCACCAACGTCCGAGGCGCAACACACACACAGTACGCAGACAGACGCATTAAGCAAAACATTTGAGCTCATGGCTGCAAATAGCTTCACTCATCCGCAGGAGTAAATAGGCAAACAAACAGTAGAGAGTTATTTCTACAATGCGGGTCGCGGCACATTACCGACGAGACCCCCAAAACAGGGGAAAAAAGAAAGAAGGTGGTGACCAAGAATTCACAAACAGTACCGAGACACTCCCTCACCACGCAGATGCAAGTTTATGCTTGCCGCCACCATTTTTGCTTTCCCGCATAAACAAGGGTGCAGAAAAAAATATTAAGGAATAAAAGAGGGGGGGGGGTTCTAAGTGCTTTTTCTGTCTGAGTCTTCGATTGCTAAAATATATCAGGTACGTAATTCTTGATTTGCCGTGCATCAGTCGATATCTGAGAGCCGACGTTGTGTCAGAGGGACAAGCAGAGTCTCTTCGGCGTAACGAACCCCAGCCGGAGGGCTACTCCGGTCTCCAACACGATCATCCTTTCCGCCGCTATTCACTACGCCACCCTCCATCTGCATTCCGTTTAACACACCAAAATAGTGTTGATCATCGTCTTTATTTCTCCCAACCACACCATCACCGTCTACGCCACCAGGTGAAGTCGTCACATCGTTGGAGCGTCTGTCCTGCTTTTCCTCATCGGGTACGTTCTGCTGTACGTCGGCACCACGCATCCGCCTTATACCAGAGATTGCACTACACGCCAGTAGAAGCAAAGCCAAAAATAAAATGCCCAAGAGGATGTACACTGGAATAAGCGCTATAGAAAGCGAGAAGATTTTCTCTTGACCCCCGTGAATAGCTTGATCCACATCGTTCAGCCGCAGCGAGATCATCAAAACGGATGCAAACGTGAGACTTATCAAAAATAATGGTGGTAATACAGTGCAGAAGATAGACATGCACCCGAGAGGAATACGCTCCATCATGGCAAACGATATACGGAAATAGACTAGGTCTGCCAGGAGAGTGATGCTAAACACCACAAAAGGAATTACAAGAACTATAAAGTAGTCTACCACTATCAATTCATCTGCACGACATGCGATGAGAAAACCAAATAGCACCACCATAGCCCCACGCACAAGTGTCAAAATAAAAGAAACTTTGGTGTATCTCCAAAGCAACTCCATTCCATATGCTTTTAGCTGTTCATATTTCCTCTGCGTCGGTAGTTTTTTGATGACTGATAAAATGGCGTACAGTGAAGTGGAAGCATAGAGCGGAATGAGCCAGATGCGCCATTGGCGAAACGTATCTTCACCAAGCAACTGCGTCATATCATTTGCATCTTTCGTCACAGGTATAATTATCGTCAACGCGAGGAAGCACAGAAGAGTCATCGTTTCAATAGCAACTAAAAAGTGACGTGCGTAAAGGCACACGAAAAAGGTGACAATCACAGGGATGCCGAGCATAATGTCCAAAACAAATAGTGGCGAAAAAACCTTCACATAATTCCAGTAATTGCGAGTATCGTCATGGACCGTCGTTTGGTCACGTGCAGGCAGATTTCCATCCACATACGCAGAAATAAACGCAACAAACAGAACAACCATCAACAAGAACATGGCAATAAAAACGGTGAAAAACCATATTACAAAATGGGAGCCAACCGTTACAAATAGTGCATCTGAAACGGGATTGTCGACGGCCGCAGCCCCGTACTGGTCATATATGCTCCGCTTCTGAGGCGAAGAAAGCACCTCGTATGCAGTCTGTATTTCCTCAAATCGCCCCTTTTCGCCAGGCCCTGCCTTGTCAGGGTGAAACCTTAGCGCAAGACGGTGATAACTCTTCTTGATCTCATCCTGCGTCGCGTCATGCGGAACGCCAAGAATGTGATAGTAGTCTGCCATCCTTCTACCGCTTCCAAGCAGAATTTGTAGAGGTCAAAACAACGGAAGACAATACCGCCCCTGCAAAGAAAAAAAAAAGAACACGTGGCGACACAACACAGAGAAAAGAAACCACACGAAAAGCTGCCATGGCGACAAAAGAAACAGAATTGAAAGAAGGGGGGGGGGAGCAGATCTTCCATACGTGATGGTCACCAGTCAGTCACCACCACATCGGTGGACGATGCACGAAGAAAAAAAGAATCAGAACCACGGGATGTGTTCGCTGCAGCGTGTGTCACGCCTCACAGCCCAGCTAACGCCTGTGAGAATAGAAGAAGACTCTTATCGCCACCACCACCATCACCGTCAGCAACACTCGACCCCCTTCGAAGTCAAAAAGAAAAGGAAAAAAAAAACGATGATGCAAGTCCTCAGTTGACTCCAGACATTGACGGTGTTGCTAGCGCACCAGGGCCACATACACACACACACACACACAAGAAGAGAGTGAGACGCAGACAGCGAAAGAGAGGCAAAAACGAGGCATATCAAAGAGCAGAAAGCCGCAACACCAAAAATACGGATCAGCCACTCCCACCACACACACACACGCAAACAAAACAAAAATGCTACGAGTGGACAGTAGCAGTTGCTTATAGCGCCTCCACTGCATCCTCCGTGCTTATGTGGCATTACAGTCCACTTCAAGAAAAATAAACAAAAACGCACAGAGAAATGATGAAATAGAACGAGGGGCATGTATGTACATAGTAGCATCAGTAGAAAAAAATATTTCCACAACTTGTTCTGTGTCCGCCACTACAGCGTCGTAATATTTGCAAGAGCAAAAGAGAAGAGCAATGCAATACATCTTTCTGAACTGAGAACACAATTTACAGAACTGTAATCACCAAACGAAAAATAAATAAAGAAAAAAGATGATCACACGATGAACAGAAAGAAAAAAAAAATGTGCAGTGGTGCACACGCGGTATATGCAATACATGCAGGGAAGAAATAGAGAGGTAATTAATGCAGAAAAAAAAACAGCTGAGTGACACTGTGACAGAGAGAATGGAATAAACATGAGAAACACTCGCACACAATAAATCGTTAAAAATAAAATCAGATTTTTAAGTCATACGACTCAACACACATAGACACACAGAAATAGGGGGGAAAAAAAATGATTTATACGTAACACACCCCTCATCTCCACTTTCTCTCCCTTTGCTCTCCAGTATGCTACCTTTCCCCGTTCATCACACCATCGCGACATTTACCACACCACCACCCGGACCCATGCAGTCCCCCAAACCGTTTTCCATTTCATGTAGTTCTCAAAAAAAAAAAAAAACACTCATCATCCCCTTTTTTTTCCCCCCACTTTCTCCATACATGCATGTGCAAGTGTACAAGCATATAACGAAGTTGTACTTTATTATTTTCTCCCGTTTCTCAGAGACACTGGCACACCGCGTCCCGTGTGCAATGTTGCACTTGAGAGTCAGAAAAAAGATTTCTTGTTGGTGAGTGTCTAGCATTACATTCGTTAGACCAAAAAATAAAATAAAATAACATTTCAGCTATGAGTCCCTGAACAGACCTATCGTGGTCTATAAATAAATTTAGTACTGACGGAAGGAAAAGTGATGAAAGCGCCAACAGCCCGCCTTCCGCTCGCGCGAGGCGGTGCGGATTTGTGTCGGGTGGGAATTTTCAGAACTTACGTATTTGTAACGAGCTGAATATTTGGAATGAATAAAATTTTTTAAAGTTTTGTCGATCCCTCAGTCTGAGATGAAGTACAAGGTTGGGGACCACATTCATATCCCAGGCTCTCCTCTCGGAGTTTCACAAAATGCACAGACACAAGCAGAAAAATTAAAAAAAAATGAATTAGCGAAGAAGACGTTTCATTGCTCTGAAGAGAAAAAAGGGAGGCGGGGTGCAGAACAAAATTCATCAGACACACTTGTACCATCGTGTTGCTCATCGAATGCAACAGCAACCCAAACGAAGCTAAAAAAAAAAAAAAACTCACGACTCCACAGCAAAAAAAAAAAAAGATATGAATGGCCGCAACAAAGAATAAGGAACAAACTGCCAGGACCGGCATCGTATACATCACTCACCCACTCACTCCGACATAACAAGCACACGTACATATGTGAGCAGAGCAGGCATAAAAAAAAAAAGACGAATGGGCGCGAAAAAAAAAAGAATGAATACATGAAAAGGCAAAAGAAGTAAAAAAAAAAGGAATTTTGACGTGTCAAGAAGATGCAAACACTCCTGCAGTGTACCGCAGCTAAACGCTTGTGTCTCCACCCTGGAAGAGGCAGGACCCCTCCACTTCCATCACCACATAATACAAGAATAAGGGTGAATAGAGGAAGTCGAACAGCATTTTGGAAGGCAGAACTTATTTGTCATGAAAGCAAAGTTGATGAAACCGGTATAATGTTTGACTGCAGCTGTGACAACGGTGACTACGTCCCCGTAAGAGAACTGGTAGAGTAGTAAAGGCGAGGAGCGAGTGTGTGTAGATCACCCTACGGATGAGACTCCCAGATCATTGTCCTCCACTTTTTCAGTCTCTTCTATTTCTTCGGCGAGACTAGCTTCCATCTGAAGCACCTGCCATTTCAGCATCTCATTTTTCATATCTTCTAGCGTGTCCTTGTCGAGTGGTTGTGGCCGTTCCCGCCGCTTCTCTTTCGCTTTACCTTCAACAATGGTAGGTGACTCCATCCCCACTTTTACTGACTTATATGCGTCAACCTTTTTTAGATGACCTCTAACAGAAGCAGAGCTCTCCAAAATGTTTTCACCGTCATTATCGTCTTTCTTCTGGTCGTCACTTTCATTGTTATTAAAACCGCAAAGATCAAGATTTTCGAACGGCAAGACCGGAACTCTAGTGTCATTCTTCGCAAGAAGAGAAGTCATCGGAAGAGGTGAATGGGATCCAACACTCTTCTCGTTCTCACCAGCACTATTTCGAGCCTTGGCTTCATGGGGTGCGACGAAGATGTTTTCATGAGTCATGTCACCTCCATGACACTGTTTTTGTTTCGCATAGCACGGAAAAGAAAAAAAACTAGCAGCCAGCAGAGGGCTCATCTCGTCCGGAGCGATGGTGGAGCAGCGCGCATCGGCGCAGTAAGACAACCTGTTTGAACTTTTCAAGCACTCACCTCCACTTTGAGATAAAGAGAGAGCTCTGGTTCGTACCGGTGGCAACTGCTTCTGTTCAAAGTGCACTTCAGAATAGCTTCCCTTCTGCCCAAGCATTGAAGAATACCTAAATGGGCAACAGGTAAGACGACGATGCGCCAGTGCTTCAAGACGTTTCACTGATGAGGAGGGGGCAACACAGCCGAAGCTCAAGCCACTGCGGTGGCTGCCCATCAACGCTGAAGCAACCGTAGAGGACAAAGAGAGTGAATGAAGACCATGTTGCTTCTGCTGCCTTCGCGAAACCCCACTGCGCCATTCCTCCTCCCTTTTTTCTTCATCACTATACACATCCCTTTCCTTCTCCTCCTTGATCAAAGACTTCACCTCCAAGAGGAGGTTATCATAGAACTCGGACAAGGAGGCATTCACAATTGAGCGTATACGCAGCTCTATGTTCCCCTCTTTGCCCCCTTTAGTCGCTTCATCAAATACATCCGCACATCGACTCTGAGAGTTGTGTTTATCATATTTCCGTGCCAGTCCCAGCTCGAGAGCTTTCAGAGACTCCTGAAGAACCTCACGTTTTTGTGTTTCCTGTGCGAGTCGTTCCTCTAAATGATCCACCTTTAGTATCAATTTGCGCACAAAATCGGTACACTCCAAATATTGACTTTTCTCAGCATATCGCCGCTGCCCGCCCCCACATCGGGTAACTTTTTCGTCCAATGTGGAGAAGGTGTGCGGGTTGTCTGAAAGCCCAGCTGGTTGCTGGCGATGCCAATGATGTTCCTGGGAGCTTAGTCGACAAACTGCACTGGTAACAGCTTCGATGTGGCGGGTTTGCTTCTCCTCTCGTTCCTCTAGCGCAATGATGCGTGCGAGAATGCCACTATAGCGCTCCGCCAACACCTCTTCATGAGTGCTCACCAGGGAATATACACATCCAGTTTTATCCATTCCGCTAGAAACCGAAAGCAACTGCTATTTTGGTCACACAAACAATTTCTTTCGTTCTTTGAAAAAAAAACAACTCTTTCTACCTTCTCTACACCCTCTTGCACAGATACAACCTTTCTTTTCGTTCTTGCTGTTGTGAGTTCAGACAACTGACCAATACACTACTACGGGGCAAAAACACTACAACAGGACACGAAAAACCCTGTGGTTTGTCAGAAGAAAAAAAGAAGTATTTCCACAGTGTGTTTTTTATTTTATTTTTGGAGGTTAAGGAGGGGAGGGCGCGCTTCTTGCTGCTTAAAATCCATACACCATTAGCATTTTTATTAATTCACAAGAAAAAAAAGAGTTGCAAATGAATAGATCGATACATGTATTTCTTCTCATTATGCACTGTATAGTACAAGAGTGGACAATATCAGCGTGAATGAAAAAAAAAGAACGAAAAAATAGAGAAGCAGGACACACAGTGGCACTTGGACCATGATCGTAAAGCAGAGATAGTATTATGAATCATCTGCATCGATTTTCATCATCGTTCAGTAGAAGGAAGAAAAAGCTCCGCCTTAATGAGGGGCATTCACAAGTTATGAACCGAATTTGTCATCTTCCCTTACCCAGCATCGTTTGCAAAGCGGTAGTACAACTGGGCGTACTTCTCAATAATCTCTATCACATCGCGGTATTCTGCAACAAAGACAGCAGGCAGAAACTCTAGCGGTGGCACAAACTTGTACACCACATTAGTGCCGGCACAATTCATCGGAGACGTGCCACACCCCTTGGCGTGGTGCAGTGCGTCACTCCTCCTCTCCTGGTCACCCCTACAAGATTCCTGTAGTAGCAGCTGCTGATAACGTGCAGACTGTTCCTGCGCCAGGCACAGCTGCTGGCGTGTAACATAAAGTTCACGACGCAGACACTCAATTTGCTCATTCTCTTTCATTGAGTCTTTAACACCTCAATGCACAAAGACGTGAAAACAAACGTAGTGCATACACACCACAAGGTAGAAAAAGAGACGAATATGAAAGAGTAGGGAAGGGCGTAGAAAAAAGAGCCAGCACAGAAAAAGAGTGCTACTGTGACCTCGATAAAGCAATGAGTAAAGGACTGCAAAAGGAAAAGGCATGGAAAGAGCAGTGCAAAGCAGCAAATCTAAGAAGAGGAAAGAGAAACGAAACGACGGGAGAAGGGGGGTGTAGATTTTCTCGTGCTTCCTTCGTTTGCATATATGTGTATGTGTGTGTGGGAGGGGGGGGGGGCACCTCTGGGTTTGGATGCGGTGGCCACCCACACATATCACGAGACAAAGGCCTTAGAGATAAAAGAATCCAGAAGCAAGAAAACAATACACCCATCAAAAGGGCATGCAGGCAGGAAATTTAATAATTTCATAGATCAGAGACGTCAAGAGAGCTGCTGTTGCTGCTGCATTCCCTATACGTGGGGGAATGATACACCTTTGGGGGGCCTTCGCCCCTATCAGTATTTCGGCAGCGCAAGCACCCCATGCAGCCTGCCATCTCACGCTGTAGCCTGTAAAAGCAACGCTTGTGGTAACAGGCACCGCAACGAGGACAGGGGCGTGCGTGCAGCAAGTCAAAGGTGTAAACTGTAAATAAATGCTTAGTAACAGGGGCATCTACCTCAACGGTGCGCAATGCTTCTTGTGAGCATGAAAACGGAGGCGAGGAGGAGAATTTAAGAGACACCTCGTGGTGTTCCTGACGCCAATTTCGCGTTAAATGTTCCCTTTCAAACATGTTCAACAATTTAGGGGGGCAACACCAGCGACAGATGTCGATACTATTTCGGAGGCAAACAGGGCAACCCTTCTTCAGGATATGGTGCACCATGCATGTCCGAAGTCGCTTTAGAAAGATAATCACTTCAGATTCCATAGGTGCAATTGAGTCAGAGCGACTGTATCCTGCCAGGTGTGCAGTGTAGGTCGATGAGAGTGGGCTACTTTCATCTACCTTCTTTGGATGAAACCGATGCAAATCTTGAAGATCAGCAAAGGACCATATCTCACTGTCTTCCATCAGATACCGCCTGTCCCGCACCACGTGGAACTTCATGCGGGGCTCGTCCTCACCATCATCGGGGTGCAATGGAGAAACAACATTCAAGCAACAGGCAGTATCGCACTGGGTCGTCGCATCCTCGCAGTAAAAAATCTGACGAAATATTTGGCACTGGACGCCTACTTCACGCAACGCCATCACCTGCAAACGTAAACACCTCGCCATGTGCAGAGGGAAAACACGGCCATATAGGAAAGGATTAGAAGCGGACAAACAATAGAGTGGTCGTTCACGTTGAAGCTCCAAAAAGTCAAAAGCGTCGTTGCACACAGGAAGCCGTCTAAAGTCCCAAAAATGCAAGATACGAGCCGGGATGGCATTCTTCCTCCCAGAATGGCAACTAGTGCAGTAGTACATGCCAGTGTAGTAGCAAAAACGTGCTGCACCCCAGGAAGGGATGGGAAAATGACGTTTACGCAGCGAACAGAGGCAGCTTTTACAGTAGCGCCCCTGCGCCCGTAGTAGTACGTCTTTTGCCTGCATTCCTTGTGGTTTTTCGTGCAGAAGGGTAGAAAGGCACAAAACATGGCGCACTGGGTACATCTCGTCCCCCATTGGCTGCTGCACATTAATCAAAAGAGAGATCTTCGACGGGTTCCAGGTACGGAAATACTTCCACTCTGTATCCGTTACAGGCCCCACTTTCTGCAGCGAATGATTATCATTTACTTCATCTGCATTCTTTCCCGATGTTGCTTCGTTGCTCCAAGGCGTGCTACAACTCACCCCCGCCGTGTGTTTTTCTTCGCTAGAGGGACGCTCCCTTTCGACCACTGAAGCACCACTTCCAGATTCAAACGGAAGCAAAGGGCCACACTGTGGTGTCACATCCATTTGAAGTTCACCCCCCTCGCTGCTCGCCCGCTGGGATGATGGCGTCCGGAACAAAATGCCGCTTTTGCCACTCATTTGAACGCTCTCCTCAGAATTAATTTTCATCAAAGTTTCGTCACATCGAGCAGCACACTTTTCATCTGCTGACGCTTCTTCCAGTGCAACAGCCGCGTTCTGCATCGCATCATGCAGACATCGTTGCTTTTTTAAGAAAAAAACGCACCATTCCAGATAACGAAGACGCGACCAGTGCTCGTGATCGTGCCGTCGCCCCTTATTTTCACTACCACGTAAAGTTGAGCCTGTCGACCACGTCGACCCCATCAGCTGTGCATCCTCAAGATGTGAGCGCACACGTTGCAAGAGCATTGCCACCTCATCTACTTCAGGTTCCTCATGTGAGTCGCTGCACCTGACTATCGGGGGGTCTACAAGAAAAACGTTCGGTGTCTGCATTACGAAAAAAAAAAAGAGACGCAACTGATTTCAGTCACGCACACTTTTCTCCTCCTTGCACTCCCATCTCATTGCGGAAAGAGAAGCAAAGGAGGCAGGGATGCATGCAAGCACCTAAAAGCAGCAGCGAAGAAAAAACTAAAGAGAAAACGCCATGCATTTTCAACGATAATGGAAGAACAAAAATGCATGAAATGCATACAAACAAACATCGGGATTTTATTACAGATGTTCAACGGTACATGCAACACTCACAACTTCGATAACAAAAAAAAAAAATGATATTCCTTCCCACGCTACCCCTGACTTCGTGCAGCCACACTGCCCTTATCCACTACTGCACCAATACGATAATATATATATATATATATATATATACTCCTTTACACCTCTGCTGATGAAAGAAAAGTAAAAAAAAAAAAATGCATCTAGGCTCCAGGCTTCTTTCATATTATCAACAATAAAAACAATACACACCTAAAATTCTTGAATCACTCCCATTCGTTCATATTCAAAAGACACTATCAAAAAAAAAATGCCGAAGGCGCACTCAGTCTCCGTACTGCGCGGGTTGTTAAAGGACAAAATAAAGTTATTTATCCTAACCCTTGTGCCCATGCACTGCAGCGAATAACGATACAAAAAAACATATTATCCATGATGTCCGTCTGCGGCAAAGAGAAAAAAAAGTTGAGGTTAAAAAGATAGACAACATTCCCGTTGCAAGTCAAAAAAAACAAGGCAGACGTTCCGACACGCCAAAAAAAAGGGTGCACATAACAACTCATGTCAAAGCCTTCACTGCTTTCTCAAGACGACGAAAAGCAGTCAAGCAGCGTTCACTTGAACTGGTGAAAGAGCCTACACTTAATCCCCGAACACAACCTACTTTTTCATCGCCACTTTTCAATCCACCAAACAGTTGTTCTAACTCACTTAACATGCGCTCCGTCTTCTCCACCGGCGTTTCACCTGCTAAACAATGTTTGCCAGCCATGTTCACGCCCAAGACACCGCCAGCGCTGTCAACAATATGCTGATACACCACATCCCTATAGGCCTCCGTAGCATGTAGCAACTGCTTCTGTAAAACATCTTCCGTTGCCAATGGTAGCACATCATGCACCTCATCAGACACATCCGCTACAGGTAATGGCGACAATGAACAAAACAGATTAGAACAAGAGGAGTCCGCTCGCACCGAACATTTTAAACGCCGCTCACATTCTTTATACTCATCATACTTTGCACGAATTTCACGAACAACGGACAACAATTTCCTCTCTTTCAAACGTAAATTCGTCATCCGCTTTTCATACACCATCTCACGCTCTTTCAAACCTTCAACAGCCACCACAAACAAAGAGGTTATACAAGATAAATCATCATTCAAACCACTCGACGCAACCACCTCTAAAGGACGCTTCTCCACTCTTCCAACCGAATACGACACGTCTACAAATAAATTCCCAACAACATCACTATCACACTTTTCACCACTTACAAACAGCTTCATCATCTCTATCATTGCGCCAAGCCGTGACTGCAGGTCGCTCAGCATACCTACATGGTCCGCATCGCTGTGCTGCAGCGCATCACGCTCCTGTGTCATCGCGTCCAGCCGTGA
>JASANU010000900.1:104014-175807 GCA_030849675.1 Trypanosoma platydactyli
TGCAGGTCGCTCAGCATACCTACATGGTCCGCATCGCTGTGCTGCAGCGCATCACGCTCCTGCGTCATCGCGTCCAGCCGTGATTGCAGGTCGCTCAGCATACCTACATGGTTTTCGTTGTAATATTGAGGTTTTGTTGAGGTTGCTGTAGCACTTGTTACTTCGGATTGAGTCGAATTGTTATTTATTTTTGCCGTGTTTTGTGGTGGTGTGTGGTTGACAGTATTGCGGGATAGCTTAAATTTTTGTTTTTCTATGTTTTCCATGCAACGGGGACAGACTGGCCGTGTCTTATCGTTGTAGTGTCCTGGTATGCTTTTGCATTGCCATGTGCATTTGGAGCATAACACAATTCCACAACGGTGGCAGTTTGTCTTGGTTCCAAACAGTCCAAACGTCGCGCCACAGTCCTGAAATTGACAATACTTTGTTTTTGCGGCTTGTTGCCATTGAGACTGCGGGATCACACCAGTGATATACATGAATGGGGGCGACTTGTGCTTACGTTACCTTTTTTTTTGTTTTGATATTCTTCATGTAGTTGTTATAGCTGTGTGTTGTGTTATGTTACTGCTGCCGTTGTGTTGTTGAAGTTTATACAGTTGGCGGAAGAGAAAGAGCAGCGGAGAGCTTGGGAAAGAGGAATGGTGGGAATGAAGAGAAAAAAAATTTCTACATACAGCGTGGTGACAGCCTGTGAAAAGAAACAACCGCATCTCTCGATTAAACAACGATGTAACGGTTTTGTGTGGTGGTGTGAATGCATTGTGGTGCCGTTTGCGTTTTGTTCTTCTGCGCTGCCTCATGCTGTGATTAGCAATCTCCCACGTATGTTAAAAAGAAAGCAGGAGGGGTGTTTTTGGCGTGTTTACACCGCATCTGCTTCTCTTCCTCTCGTAGTTTGTCATTACCTCTTGGACGTGCACTGCCTGCTGCTATTCAATTGCCCATAGTTTTTGTGCCAGGCATCATAATCGACAAGGCGAAGTTGTTTAAGCTCTGCACTGTATAAGATAGATTCGTTGAACAGAATAATACTCACCAGAAGAACAAATGGGAATACAACAAAAAGAGAGAGTCGTGTCGTGTCAATCACTCCGTATTTAATGTCATTCTGTTGCATTTCTCGAACGTACTGCGACCCGCTGACTAGTTTTTGCATATCTCTTTCGGTTTCCATTAGCTCCTTGCTGCGCTGCTCCCATAAACCATATACGGACGCGTAGAGGTTTACATCGTACGAATGCATTGCTTCTTCTTCCGTTGTTTTATGCGCATCCTTTAGATGAGACGTTTTTTCGGTTGAAGAGTCGCCACGGAAACATCCCGATTGCAGGTGATGAGTCAGGTGCTGATACCGAAACCTGTCATCGGAGGCGCCACTGCCATTTTGTTCCTTCATTAATTGCATTTCCCCTGTCATTCCAGCTGTGCGAAGAGTGAATGAAGTCTCTCTGGATGCTTCGCCAGTTCCCGCATGGGGGAAGCGCCTTCCGTCACTCGTTGCCCCCCATGACGTTTCAAACTGATTTGACGATGAGAGTGTCATTTCTCTGGCCGCCTGGAATATCTGCTGCGCCGTTGAGTTCTTCGCAGTAAACTCGTCTGATTCCTTGAACATTTCATGGAAGACAAAGGCCGCACTCCTCTTACTGTCATCTGTTACGTGAATGGCGCTCCCAGAGAGCGAGTTGGTTGTCGTGTCACTCGTGCTGCGAAAGGAACGACGTGGTACAGCCGAAAGAAGCAAAACGGGACACGAGGCCAGAGCCGTGCCACGTCGAACCAACATGTCGCCTTAAGAGTCACAGAGAGCCTGCCACACTACGGCGCCGCCCTCCTCTCCTTTCGGCTAACAGATTGCAGGGGGCAATAAAGAGGAGAGCAGTAAGAGAATCAAGCACACATACAGATCAAGGAGAAGCAAAAAAAAAAAAAAAACAGATGGAAGTGATTTCATCACGCGCACACACAAAAAGGAAAGAAGATAAAAGCGGATGCGCCTACGACGAAAAAGATATGCAAAACGAAAAAAAAAGAAAAGTAGATGGAAAATTCTGCCATCGTGAGCCAAGGTGTGCTTCTCATCCTTCCATGTTTTTCATTTTATTTGCTGCCAGCATTTGTCTTGGCGTGGGAGCGAGCCGTGACGGTAATCTTCTTCACCGATGGGTGAATGGAGCGCTCAATCTTTTCCGCCTTCTTCTTGTCAGCAATGACAAGCGTGTAGAGGTAGCGGCTGCAGCGCACCTTGAACTTCGTCACCTTGGGGTTGTGCTTCACCTTGACGCAGCGTGCATCCTTGCGTGAACAGATGGAGAGGAACTCCTTCAGGTTCTTGATTTCACGGGGCATCCGTCACGATGGTTTCTCCTACAGACAGAAAAGAAAAAAGAGAAAAAAGATACGCGAACTTTTGTTTTTCTTATTTAATTGCAACATGGGGTCTCTGGGTGAGTGAGTTTTTGTACTTACTCAACCGTTACAGTAGAAAAAAAAAATGTACGGCAGGGAAGCCGTAGAGGCTCGCAGGGAAAAAGAGAAAACAAGCAGACAGCCACACACCACGGAAACAGAACCTCCAGTGCGGCTTGTAGCACCTCCTGCCGGCTGCTGTGCGGTAGACAATGGCGAAAGTAGAAAGAAAGGAAGGGCAACGACTCACAGCACGTCTTTGCATCATCTTGCATTTCTTTCTTTGTGTCACCATCACCACCCGATGAAGAGCCCCTAACTTTTTCGTCTCTCTGAGAAGAGAGCGTCTGTGCTTGCCGCATCGTGTTCAAACAGCTTGCTCGAATACACTCCCTTACCAGCGTGCGAAGGGATGTTCAAAAAGTCTGGATCTTCCAGCTGACGCCATGGCTTCACCAAATAACGCTCCGACTTCAGCTTCCCAGACTGCCGCGCATGTGCCTCGCTTTCTTCATCTACCTTCCGCTCCCCCGCAAGCTCCTGCTGAGAGAGATAAAGGATGATCTTGTTATACGCAACAGCAAACGCACCGCACCCGGCAACACATAAAATCGGCATACGAAATTCCTCCCAGAGGAGATAGACCAGTCCAAACAGCTTCACATTTCCGGCATGGTCGTATAGAATGCGCCGCTGGCGCTCCCTCACGATGCGTTCCTTCTCTCTATCATTGTGCTGGCGATAGTTACTGAGGCGACACCAGCGACCCCTGCGCAACATGGCACTAAGTCAAGATACACAAGCAATGGGCACCCAAACACCTTCCCCCTCCCATCTCAAGAGTCCAGAAGAAACGCCCCCGCCAAAGAAAAAAGGAAGTAGAATCAACATAACGAAGAAGAAAATTAATAATAATAATAATAATAATAATATTTTTTTTTAAAAAAGGAGAGAATTAGTGTATGCATGGAGGCATCACACAAGCCACTTGCTGCAAAATGCTCACAACTGGTACAATGAGGAAGAGCGAAATCATAATCCCGACAGACTCGTTTCATCTTTAGTTTCCAAACGTTTTTCACTGCAGTTTCACTCCGATTCATCCAGGCTATCAGCGCATATTTAATCTCTTATGCCATTTTTTTTAGTTGTTATTATGTATGCTGCCGTAAGCGAGAGTTCGAATAGTGCTGGAAGTTCAGAAAGCGACAGTAATGATGGTTTGGCAAGTGCTCTTCCGTCCAAAATACATTTTTTATGACTGAAGCTCCCCTTCAGCTCCAAACAAACGCTGACGAAAAATACCTCCCACCATCTTTGAGACATCTCTATGGTTACCGTACGACATAACCATGCTTTGGATAGTGATCAAAGCGCCACGGCAGTGGGGGCACATTATGTCATATCCCCATACCACTCCTCCAGTAAAAAAAAAAGAAAAATGTATCTTTATAGCGCCGATAAGTGGTGACTCTCTTAGACATTAGGTTCACCTCGCCAGTGGTTCTAAAGTGCTGCAGAGTGTGGGATTAATTCATGCGGCTCCTTTAACCATATCCATCTCCAAAACACCAACCTTTAGAAACCCGCAACCGCCTCTACCATCCGACCTCCAAATTTCCTACAGCAATTATCGGCGGTTGTGATGGCCCTAGTAGTAACTGCGGGTGAAGTAAAAGACAGCAGTTAAAAAAACGTCATGCCACGTTCGCATTATCATCATCCCCATGGACCCTAACGCTTAACCCCACCACTAGGCGGGAAAAAAAAAAACTCATACAAACACACTTCGAAACATATGTGTGCACATATACATCATACAAGAAAAGTGGAAGTAAGGAATGAGAAAAAAGAGAAGGGAACTCAAGACCCTGCATTACAAACACTATACAAAAACGCTGATTACCCTTTGCTCCCTTTTCCTGAATGAATACCACATGAGCAAGAAACAAACAAATGGTCCAGAATATGATCTGTGGAACCGGCCGTGGCCACCCTAAGCTTAGCTCTACAAGGAAGAAAAGGAAGGAAAGAAAAAAAAAAATCACCATTGAAGGGAAGCAGAACGCACAGATCTCTCAAGGAATTAAACCGTACTCCTCTATGAGGGCTCAATGCTCAAGGAAAGGGTGGTTTCAATGACTTATGAAGTGGAAACTTTAAGGGGTCCCTCCACCCTAAAGATCTCTCCCCCCGCCAGGAGAGAATTCAAGGGAGGAGGGGTGGAATGAGAAAATGAAAAAATTCTAAAAGAAAGACGCCCCCCCCCCCTGAAACGGCGCGCTCCTTCCGTCACAACAAAGTCAAAACAATCAGGAAAGAGAAAAAAGGATTTACAATAGAACATTAGTAGCTAGCCTCGTCTTGGTAAATGTTCTATTCAGAAGTTCAAAAAAAAAAGCAGAAGAGAAATTTAAGAGTACGAAAAAAAAACACGTTTTCATAAATGCTCAAAAGCTTTTCGGAGGGGGTCACAAAGGAAGACTGTAGCCCCACAAGAAGACACCTCGCAAGTAACACATAATAAATTGGTCAAGGTAATGAACACAGGAAGGAAAAAACAAAAAAAAAATCTTTTGTTTTTTTTTTGGGGGGGTAAAAACAGTTTCGCAAAGAAATCAACCATCTTACGTCCTACACTGGTTTCCCTACCTCCTTACACATCGCATTGTCAGATGTACATCGAAGCCAAGGGATTGAACCCTCCGGAGTCGTATTTCTCACCCATGTGCCTTATTTCATGGCGCATTGAGTGAAAAATGGCTTCTGTCGGTGTTGGCCCACGGTCGACGCAATAGCAACACACACACACACAAAAAAAAGAAGGGACGGGGGACAAACATGAAAAAATCCAACCCAATACGCAAGCGAAAGAAAATCAGACGAGAAGAGAAAACAACAACAATAAAAAAAAAAACTAATGAGTTTCAGTGCTGTTCCTTCGACTCTTTTTTCTTCAAAATTTTTGTTCACACCTTCCAACAAATCGTTCCCCAGAAATAGAAAAAAAAACTTTAGGGGCGCACTCAACATGTGCGTGTGCCCGAGAGGAACTTAGAAGAAGCCATCCGCTGTTTTTGTATTTTTATTTATCTCCCTCCATGATCGTTATTTGCAGCACAATCCTATTTCTTAAACATTGTTGTATCGCCCCCCCCCCTTCTTTCGTAAAAATCATTTCTGAATTAGTTCCCAGAGAAAAAAAAAAAAGAGAGCGTTTGAAGTTTGCTCTAAAATGCCACTCATCCGCCAGAACACTTTTTTTTTCTTTTTTGCACGTAAATAGACACACACATACACACACATAATACATATACATATACATATACATATACATATATATATATATACATATACATATACATATACATATACATATACATATACATATACATATACATATACATATACATATATATATATATATATATATATACATATAGAAAAAGCACAAGCAACGTGGAAAAAAAAAAGCACAAATAAAAAAAAAATTTCGAATCCCTTGAAAAAAAAAGATAGCTGCGTATTGGTAAACAAACCCCCCCCCCAAAAAAAAAAAACGAAGGAACAAAAAAATGAAAAAAAAAAATAACAAGGACAACAAAAAGAAAGGTACGTCGACATCAAAATAGTCGAAACCACTTCTCCTGCCTTATTGAAAAGAAACATAAAAATACGATCCGCGCATACCGTGGTACGTAGAATACAGGAGTAGTTGAATGACGGTAAGAAGCCACGGCGTCCCTTGCTCTACCAGGCAATGTGCTGCAATTCCCCACCTGAGTCCTCACTGGCGAGTGAAGAGGTGAAGGCACCGCACACAAGGCCAGTGAATCCCGTGCGTGTGAGGCCCCGTCGATGATTTTTGAGAGGCGCTGCCCCGCGTGTACCATACCAAAGAAAAAGAGGTTGGATTGGCATGAAGTACTTTTGTTGTCACAATCGGCAAATTCGCAGCGAGTCTACGCATCTCCGTCTCGGGCATTCAGACAAAAAAAAAACAAAATCAGTAAATGCACACTTCCCCGCGATTAATTTCGTGTTGACGTCAAAAGTAAAAGTAGGCAGTAGTAAGTACAAAAAAAAAAAAAGGGTCACTCATCTTCAGCGAAGAGCTCCGAAATCAAATCCTTGTAACGCTCATCAATGACACGTCGTTTGAGCTTCATAGCGGCGGTCAACACGTCATTCTCAGGGGTCCATTCATCTGCCAAGAGACGGACTTTACGCACTACTTCGAAACTCTTGCGTCCGGCTGATCGCGCCGTCGCCTGGAATGACGCAACTACCTTGTTTTGAAATAATTTATCATTGAGAATTTCAGGATAAGTGCCCGCAATTTTGTTTTCCTTTGCAAAGCGTAGTGCAAACTCCTCTGTGGTCAAAGCCAATAATGCAATATAGCTTCGGTTCGGGTGCACCAGAACACATACGCCATTGGGTGTGCAGAGTTTGTTTTGCCCATACATTGCTTCGAGAAATTCCAAGGCAACATACTCACCGTTCGAGTTCTTTGCAAGTCCCTTGACGCGTCCAACAATACGCAATGTATTTCCGTCGGAAAGGCTGCCGACATCACCGGTATGAAACCAACCTTCAGCATCGATGACCTCTCGTGTCTGGGCATCTTGCTTATGATATCCCTTAAAAAGAAACGGTCCACGAAGCAAAATCTCTCCACGTGGATTGGGTTTATCGGTGTGTTTGTACTCGTCTGTGTCTAACAGTCGAAACTCTACCGTCTGGACCAGTTGGCCAACATTGTCCCACGCAAGGTTACCCTTACGCTGGATGGCGCCACAGCATACAGTCTCGGTAAGGCCCCAACCTTGAACGATAATACCAAACACGACATTGACAAACTCTTGTGTTGCAGGACTCAATGGACCACCTCCAGAAAGCAAAGTACGAACGCGGCCTCCCATTGCCTCACGCATAAGTGCAAAAACCTTTGCATTAAAGTATGGTGTATCATTTCCCTCCTCTAGTGCCTTACGGCGCACCGCATAAGCGCGGTCAAATACAGTGCGTTTCAACGAGCCTGGTGGTGGCAGCATCGCTTCCACAGCCTTTTTAATTGTATCAAAAATTCGAGGGACAGCAACTACGATCACGGGACGATACTCTACAAAGTCTCCATGAGGTTTCGCAAATTTGTTAGTAAGTGTGCGTGGGTTACCGAAACCAATAAGACAGCCACGGAAGAGAAGAAGGCTCAATACTGCGAGTTCCATGACGTGGGCCAATGGAAGATATGAACAGTAGGTCTCGGATTCTTTCTTTTCACCAAGAATATCATTTACACGTTGATTTAAGGCATGGAAGCCGCTTCCAAGGCTTCCATGGGTGTGCTTCACACCTTTTGGGTTCCCTGTTGTACCACTAGTGTACATGATGAGTGCGGTATCATCAGAGTTTTCCTTGGTGGGGAGATCCAGCGTCACTGCGTTATTTGTCTTTCCCTTCTGCAAAACCTCATCCCATGAGTACAGCACAAAGCCCTCAGTGTCGACACCCTCCGGAAGTTTGTCTATGTACAACAACATAGCACCTATTGCATTAGATTGTTTCATCATGTTGATAAGCTTTGGAACGCTTTTCCCATTACATACAATGGCAGCACATCCTGTTTCCTGAAGAGCGTATATGAGAGCTTCATCACCAAGGTTGGCATACACAGTCGTGGCAATCATACGACAAGACCATATAGAGTGTAGAGTGCAAAACCACTCCCAACGTGTCTCCTCGTAGATGGCAACAGTTTGTCCTTCCTTCAAGCCAATTTCCACAAAACCCTTGGCTAGGCTCTCTATGCTATTCCACAACTGGGCATAGCTGATGTTGCGACGCTGTGGTTCGAAAACGTATATATCAACGGTCTTGCCATCAGAAGCGCCATCATTGAGAGCTTTACGTTCAATACTACGCAGAACACGGTATGTCATAGCCGTCTTATCCCCACCTTCTTTACACATTTTAGACAAACGAAGAGTTGAAGGGTCCGTATAGTAATAATCATGCACAATTTTTTTGTACTCTTCATCCGTAGTACCAGACATGCGATAAATTGCTGAGGCATTGGCTTTTTCCGTTCCAGGCACGGGCACTGCTTGATCTCCGAGAAGTTTGTAGTCGCGATATTCCTGGAATGAAACGATTCCCATTTCGTTTCGCTTCACCATCAAACTCGCAACACATCCCCCCATCTTTTCCTACCTTTGCAAATTACGTATGAAAACAGAATCCGTTTTTCTCCTAATCAACTTATATATATATATATATATATATATATTGTGTCTTCTTAGGTGTAGTTTTTTCCCCCCTTCAGCCTTTTTTTCAACCAAAAACGCTTTAAGCACGCCTATTTTTCTTCGCGGAGGAGGGAGGTCGTATGAGGCCTTCTTCGTTTCGCACTACCGTCGCTTTTCGTGTTTACTTTTTCGCGGGAGAAAAAAGGGAAATGCTTCCTTTCCTCGTTCTCTTTGCACTACGTTAGGCTTTATTATTTACTTCTGACAATGTGTTTGTCGTTGATGCAACAGGAGAATGAAAAAAAAAAGTACTTCGTCTGAATGTACCTTCGGAAATACTCGTTTTTTTTTTCAATTTATTTCTTCCACTTTTTCTGCGCGTATGCGTGTTTCTGCACAAAATCCGCGAATTAAAAAAAGAAAAACAGGGGGGTGTGAGGAGTAGTGCAGAAAGTGAAAGCCAACGAAGAAACAAACAAAAAAAGAAGAAAAAAAAAAGAGAATTAGAAGAATGAAAGACAAGAGCAGGGAAAGAAGGGAAACATATTCGGTCATGCGAAGTGAAGAGTGAGGACGGGTTAGGTTAGATATATAAATATATGTACCGAGAGAGAGAGATGCAAGACTAATCGGGTGTCATGCCGGGGTACATCGTGACATGCGGGCCGAGGAAGCGACCGGCCCGGTTCCACGTCGGCGGAATCCAGAAAATGCGGCGGCCGTGCAACTTCAGATGTGACGACATGATGTTCCCGCGACGTCGCCGCTCCAGAGAGTGTTGTGCAGCTCGCGAGAAGAACTTTAACCGAGGCTCAAGCGACAGACGCTCCTCAAACTGAAACAACGGCGGAAACCCCCATGGCGTCATCGCCTCTGACCGCTCTACGATGCGCTGATACAACTCAAAGTACGATGACATTGGGCGTCGGGTAAGACCCATCTTCCGCATTACATCCGCTGCTGCACTGATACCAGCCAGCCGCGTCGCTGCGCCACTCTCCAGCTGCCGCTTTGCAATCTCACGGTATGCGGGACTGCGAACTGCAGACTCAAAAAAACGAAAAGCCGTACGCTGCGTCATCTCTCCGCTTGCAACCGCCTCAGCAAGTGTGCGAAGGTGGTTGTACACGAGGCGTGACCGCATGTCTCCCGGATTAAGCACGGACATTGCCGTGTGGCAAAGCCAGACAAACATGTCATCGTTTTCTGACAGCTTCTCGTACACCTTCTTAAAACGACGGCCTGAAATAAGCTGGTCATACGAAGCACCTTGAATAAATTCTACAAGAGCCTCAAAGTCTGTGTCACCACGGGCCATGAGATCACGCCGCGATCGCTCTCCCTCGAGATTCTTTGGGATGTCTTGGACCTCTCGCATTGCTTCACCACCAGAAGAGAAGCGCGCCTTTTGCTTCTCCTTAAGTGGGTCAGTTGTAAAGGACGCTTTGATGAAATGTGCCGGATAGTTGGGTGTCGGGTGGATCGGCACAATAACGCGTCGCTTTGCTGCGAACATGGATTTGTCACAGAAAATATGGGTGCACTTCATCATGGCTGCGGCGCACGCGCGATACTATGCGTCAAGCCAACCACTGACAAGCTTTTCTGCTCAAGAAATCAAATATATTCAACGGGGTATTCTTCACGCATCCAAGTCTGCCCCCTTTCTTCTTCCTTCTCGCTACCCTGCGATATGAGAAGCCTCAGGCAAACAGTGAGAGTAGCGCTAAAAAAAAAAAAATCACCTCCGTCTCGCGCACATGGAAAGTAAATAGAAGGGAAAAAAAGAATATGCGTGTAGAAGAGTAAAGTCATACTATACCTGCTACTCTCAACGGCTCCCCATCACAGTTTATTTCATCCACCATCCATAAATACTCTCACTCTTGTCACACCACCACCACAACAACACCAACAACACTAACAATAAGAGCCACAGACAAAAAAAAAAGTAAAAAACAGGGGGAAAAGGAAAGATGACATACTTAATTTACAGTGGAGCATCGCCTTTTGAATGATCGCCACCACCACCGTCTTCATCCTCATCATCAACAAGTAGGTCATCAGAAAACACTGGAACGAGCTCTTCGATTCTCTTTACTGCATTTTCCATAGAAAGGGATCCACTTGAAGAAAGTTGCGACATTGTCTGCTGTTCATCCTGGAATGCGATTGTCTCGTCGATAAACGTGCGGCATAGTTCAAACCATGGATGTTGAAGCGCCTCATCTGGTGTCGGACGATCACGTGGATTAAATGAGAGCAACTTCTCAGCAAGATCAATGACGGAGAGCGCCTCCGCACGTTTGCCCTGCAACAGAGGAGAGTGGCTCAACAGAACACGGAGCATTGGTGCACATGGTCGTTTTTCCACCATTGAGAGAACGTAGTTCATGGCATTTACCGAGGACCGGGCAAATGGTTGTCCCTGTTCAAAAACGGACCGTGGTGGTGTCCCCACAAGATGAAATATGTGATTTAGCTGGTCAGCAGAGTCGTTACATTTTCCTGGAAAAAGATGTCGACGAAGTAGTAACTCACAGACGATTACGCCGACACTCCATATGTCATTCGAAGCATCGTACTCCGCATCAAGTATGATCTCCGGTGCGCGATACCACTGTGTCACTACGCCAAAGGACAGCTGCTCATCCGGGTCAAAGAATCGACTTAGACCAAAATCACAGACAAAAACCTGTGAGTTATGATTGATGAGAATGTTCCGGGTAGAGAGATCACGATGCAATACTTTACAGCGGTGCATCGCGCGGAGAGCAAGCAATAGTTGGCAGGTTATATAACGAATGATATTCTCCTGCAAAGAAATGGATTTGTTCCTCACCACAGCTGAGAGGTCCGATGGTATGTAATCCATCACCATGTAAACATCTTTCTCACGGCTTGTTGGCCGAAAAAGCAACCGGCAACCCACAACTTGATCACAAAACTGAAGGTTCTGCAGAATTTCAATCTCGCGCAGCACACGACGGGCAGTTTCCTCACTCTTTGCATAGTTTGGAATCTTTTTTATGGCGATCTGGTCGGCACCATAGAGCGCCTTGCACACCACCCCGTAAGACCCCTGTCCAATGATCGACTCCACCTTGAACACGGGCGGCACGTCAAATATCAGCGGCCCATTGCTGTTCATAAGCAATTTCACTTACCCTTCTCCTCTCTTCGTCCCCCTTTCGTGCTCCTGCACCAACTGCTCGTGGTGGTGGTACACTAAGCAATATACACGTGCTCCGCCGTTGAAGAGAGAAGGAAATGCACGTCACCAAAATACTGCACGCTTGAGAAACAACAACAAAAGAAAAAAATGAAGAGAAACCGTCACTAAAACCTTAGCGACAACAAAAAAAGGAAAAAAAAAAAAAATGTCGTCATTTACAGTTTTTTTTTTTTTCGTATTTTTTTCAATGCCCTACGGCCGAGACCCTGTTCTTCTGCTCACGACAGATGACGAGAGCGAGTGCGTGCGTGTTTGGTGCGATTGAGATGCCAAACATTTCCTTTGCGCAGTAGCCAAGAAGGGTCGATAAAAAAGCAAAAAAAAAGTGCGAAGTAAAACGAAAAAAAAAAGGTGGGGTTGGGACGGGGGGAGAAAAAGAAGAAAAATGGGTGAAAAGCAAACAACAACAACAACAACAACACCGAAAGAAAGCACAAACTGAACGAAGAAACAACAACAATCAACAAGAAAAACATTAGACGAGAAAAATAAAGTAACACGCAATTTAAAAAAGACTAACAACTGACTAATCAGTTTAGGTGTATAATCAAACCTCATCAATTCTCCTTCAATGGTTTTTTTTTTCGAGTGTAAATTATTTCATATATGCCTGTGAAATCCCCCCCCCCCTGAATCCATCAAGAGAAGAAACCACAACTCACAAGCAGTATAAAAGAAAAAGGGAAATATATGTATATATATATATATATATATATATACATTCGTGTTGCTGTTACATTTGCTGAAGCTATTGATAGAGGCATATGTGTTCATGTGGAAAGACGCACACCTGCTAGTTAAAAAAAAAAAATTGCGTCCTCTGGTGACTCATCGACCGCATCAGCGACGATGTGTGTTTGTGTGAAGACATGCAGGCAGAGAAATGATTGATGGTTCTTGTTTTGTTGCTTCGTAAGAAAAAAAAAAAGAAAACGGTGGGTGCAAAAACGGCATCCATTAAGAGTTGATGTTTGCATGTGTAACCATGCGCGTATCGTCAGACATACATGTGCATACATGCATATATATACATATATACATATACTAGCACGCTGCATCTGATACCTCCCCCTCCCTCCCGGATAAAATAAAGGAAAAAAAAACCCCAGCCAAAGAGAGAAGGTATTTAAAAAAAAGAGAGCGAGAAAAAATGCAGCTTCACCAACAAATCCCGTAAGATATTGAAGTATGGTGGTAAGGTGCGAAAAAGAGATGAGCTCCTTGTGAGAAAAAGTGCGGACCCTCACATTTCCCCTCTACTTGCTGCAGAATACGAGTGCGGATACTTAACCCTCCGCCTTACGAAAAAAAAAATTATGTTTAAATGCTGATTTATACCGGAAAGCACCGGTGTAGGACATAAATCAACACATTTCAAGCACACTAATTGAAAATTAAGACCATATATTTCATTCTTTACACACAAAAAAAAAAATGATAAAACGAATAGAGTAGTACTCAGCCCCGTTATTCTTCTTTACTCGATCTTCCGTGCTTACGGCGTTGGTGCGAGCTGCTGGATACTTCTTTTCCCTCGTTATGCGGCGACCTTTCGGATGCTGCTGCATTTTCCACGGCACACTCGGGACAATCACACAGTTCCCCACTCTTGTTCCACCCTTCCGCACTGTGTGTATCAGAAATACAGTTTATTAAGGTGTCGGTGTTGTCACAGCTGGTGTTTTCGTCGCTACCCCACCGCAGTTCTCTTCCCTCCTCATGTCCCTGTTGGTCGTACCGTCCATGATGTCGGCATTCGGGCTGCTCCTCTGCAGAGTGCACTGGGGAGTTTTCATGGACGTCAACAAAACAATTTTTATTCATGTGGATATCTCTTTCCCCGTCATCGTCGACAACACTAAGCTGCTGTGCACGCGGAAGAAATGAGCGACCACGAGTAGGAGACATCATGGGCGCGATGCAATTCGAGAAGGAAGTGGCGTAGCGACCCCCTAACCCATCGCTCTCCTCACCCACCCCCGACGATATGTCATTAGCCCGATTGGTGCGGCCACCGAGTCGCTGAATAAATTGTCTTATGGAATACTTTGAATCCGATCGCCGCGACATCGAGCTCGCTTGAGATCCTCTTCACTTCCTCCGTCCCCCCCCCCCGACACTCGTCCCTGAGGTGTCACCTGCGTGGGCGTATGAGCGTAGCTCAATCAAACAACAAAAAAAAATACAACAACAAGAGACAAAAGCTATGAGTCCAAAAAAAAGGTACAAAAACATAAGCAAACGGAGCTACACAAAAATGTACGCATATGCGTGCGGGTGTGTATGGAGGTGCAGCAAACAAAGCATCACCTAAAACAAAAAAAAAGGATAAATTTTCATACTCCTTAGCCCTCCGTTTACTGTAATGAGATCGTGCAATTCTCACACCTTGTAATTTTTCCCATTTTTTAGCGGGGTTCTTTTTCTATCGTATACACTCCGTTTATAAACACACGCACCAGCAAGAACAACAAAAAAGACAAAAAAAACATTTACGCCTATCAACGTCCCCCCCCCCCCCCCTCCATCCCCAAAGCCGATGTGATGATATCTCTACGCGATTCTCAACCCACACTCTTTTTTTTTTTAACTCCTTACAATTACATTTTCTTTTTAAGCATTCACAGACAGAAAAAAAAAAAATTTCCCCCCTTTACTTACATGTTCTCAGTCCTTTCCATCTTTTTTTTTTTCATGCTGGAAGGTCTATCAGACACACTCCCGCATTATGCTTACCCCCCATGCATCCTCATTCTACACACTCACGTTGTCCGGCAGCTGATGAGGGTATGACACCTGCGAACTGTGGTCAAAATTCTCTTTGATCGTTCGTGCAGATACCCACCGCGTCAGAAACATTGGGCTTCCAGGCTTGTCGTTCGACCCACTTGCGCGTGCACCACCGAAGGGCTGTTGACCAACAACAGCCCCTGTGCACTTGTCATTGATGTAGTAATTGCCGGCCGCGTAGCGCAGGTGCTTCGAAGTCGCATCACGAATCGCCTGACGATCCTGCGCAAAGATACTGCCAGTGAGGGCATACTTCGTCGTACGGTTGACAACCTCACAGACTTCTGACCAGAAATCTGGTTTGGTGTCATCGTACACGTAGACCGTCAGAATAGGACCGAATATTTCTTCCCGTAGTAGCTGTGCCTGGCTATCCTTCGACTCAATGATTGTTGGCTGCACAAACCATCCCTGTGACCTATCGCATTCACCACCTGCGAGAATACTGTACGTTGATGAGTCCGATTTAGCGATGTCAATGTACTTCTTATTCCGCTCAAAAGCAACTTCATCAATAACAGCACACATAAAGCTACGAAAGTCATCAGGCTGGCCCATCTTTAGTTGCCTATGGACATCCAGCATGTAGCCCTTCATCTCCTCCCATCTGCTCTTGGGTATATATGCCCGCGATGTCGCACTGCACTTCTGTCCTTGATACTCGAACGCCCCTCGCACTGTCACAGCCGCTGCGAGTTTAACATCAGCGGATGGATGAATTAAATGGAAGTCCTTTCCACCAGTTTCGCCGCTTATGCGTGGGATATTTCGGTACTCCTCAAGTTGTGAATAGATCTGTTTGTTAATCGACATGAATACCTTTGTTGAACCAGTGAAAGCGACACCTGCAAGATCTGAATGAGCATTTACGACATCGGTCATGACGTTAGGCTCACATGGCATGAAGTTCACAACACCAGCAGGAAGACCAGCTTCCTCAAAAATTTTGTACAGCAGATAATTAGACAAAACCGCATGAGGTGACGGCTTCCATAGCACAACATTACCCATCAGCGCAGGACAAGCAACCAAGTTTGCTGCGATAGCTGAGAAGTTGAACGGTGCGACAGCCGTCACGAATCCCTCAAGTGGGCGGTATTCAAGTGCATTCCAGATGGCCCCACTGCTAGGAGAAACGGGTTGTTCACGGTAAAGCTCTTCCGCGTACTTCACAGAAAAGCGCAAGAAATCGCATGACTCAGCAATCACATCAATCTCCGCCTGAAATGGATTTTTGCTCTGTCCCAGCATCGTCGCACCTCGCAGCTCGTGGCGGTATTTTGTCGAAATGAGATGTGCCGCATGCAGGAAGATTGCTGCACGGTCCCTGAATGGCATTTGGCTCCATTCACGAGAGGCTTCAAGTGCGGTGTCGATAGCCTTCCGTGCCAAATCTGGTGTTGCATTGTATGCCTTTGCAAGCTGCTTTTGATGATCCGATGGGATATTGCGGCAAATCACGTTATCCGTACGATACTCCTTGCCTCCAATGACAATTGGGCAGTCTGTGACAGTCTCGCGCAGCCGCTTGCACGCCTCTAGTGTGCCTCGGGCGGAAGCGGACCCCGGCTCGAATGCATCCATCGGCTCATTCACGATGGGTGGACACTTCACATATGCGAAGGCGAATGGTAGCGTTCGGCGAAGCATGACGTTAGTTTAGTTTTCTTATCGTGTTTTAACAGTTTTTTTTTTTGAACTCTTTTTGTTTATTCTTTTGTTCCTTCTTTTATTTTATTTTATTTTTATTTTTTGAATGTGAAATACCAATGGGGAATGAAAATGCGTACGTAAGCGGAACATATGAAAGGAAGAAAACAAAACACACAAGTGAAAGAAGGAAACGCAGAGACGAGAGTCATCGGTGCACGCCTGATTGCTTCTGCACGCCAACTCTTCAGAATGCCCAGATTTTTTCCTCCTCCCCTTCTTCTTTGCCGTGAGCTTCATCACCGAGTACGGAAGAATCAGACGCTACTTAACTCCTTGCTATTGATCATAATAAAAATCATTATTATCATCGACCACAGTAGCAGCAGCACTAGTGCGGAATAAAAATCAAGGAAGAGAGAGAGAGAGAGAGATGCACAAGTTGCTCCTTCACCATCTATGTATACAAGCAAACGGATGTATGCACATCCATCACCCCACCTTTCCATGTCCTTCTACGCACCCTTAACACACACACGCACGCTACAAACGCCAGTTCTCTCTCCATTCTCTCAAACTCACCATCCCTCCAACTTCCATTCCTTTCTCCAAAACCGGACTCCACACTCCTCTTATTCAGTCGCTCATAAGAAGGAGTAATTGCTCAGCGAAGCTGTTAGTCTGTATTCATGTCATGCAGAGGGTGGATAACATCGAAATAACACCCCCTTCCAGGTCATGCGATTAAAAGGGCCTGTCTTTTTTTTTCTTTTCCTTTCTTTTCTTTTCGCCTTTTTTTTTTTTATAGGATCCAAATCTACTTAAGTGGGCAGTCGCGGGATATGTGACCAGTTTTACCACAGATATGACACAAATCATTGACGTAGGGCCGCGGTGATCTAGATCTGTCCCTTCCACGCTCTTTTGACCGGTTCCGCTTGCGCTCACTACCACCGTCACGCTTCTCCTTTTTCTTCCAGAACTTGGCCTGCTCCTTTTCAAGCTTTTCCATCAGTTTACGTGAAACCTTCATGATGTGCAAGTAATTACACTGTGTTCCACGGCCACATTTCCCTTCCAGGTCTTCCTTGCAGCATGCATCAGCAAAATTTGTTACGGGGCTCAGCTCTGGCAGCAAAATAATTTCGTTTAACTTCTTCGCCTTTAGGTTTTGCACAATACGGGCGGCATCATAGGGGTCCTCAAATCGTATGTACACATTCCCAAGAAGATGATCACCAAGATTGCTTACAACACGCAGTTCCGCTATACGCGCCAGCTCCATGAACGTTCGCCATGTCTCCTTGTAGAATTGCTCAAAGTGCCGCTTCACATACTTTTTGTCAAACTGAAAATCCCACTGACGGTCTTGAATGTGCTCAATGGCCATCGGGTTCGGGTACATCATCGTGAAGATCACTGTAGGTGATGTTGTTGGACGAACGTGAACCTTTGTACAGTGATCACCATGGCGACAGGCACCCATCTTGGAGAAGAAGATGCATCGATCCTGATACATGACTGCAGGGGAAGGTGGTGGTGGAACAGGCAACCGAAAAACAACAAGATGGAATCACCTCAAACTTGTAGAAAGAAAAAAAAATAGAAACCCAAAGGTTGTTATGTGTCTGTGTGCGCAGTAACAATGGTTCCCGCAAGGTGAAAATCACGCTTGGTTTACTTGCAATGGCTAACGGGGGAGGCAGGTTTGTAAAGAATGAAAAATATATAGGAGAAACAATAAAAACACTACAAACAACAACAACAAGTGATATTGTAGAGAGTCTTGGCAGTTCCATAGGCCTATTTGAAAGAAATGTATATTGCAAAACAAAAAAAAACTTAAAAATGAAAAGGAGAGAGTTGTTAGTCTATGATTCTCGTGATATATCTATCTATCTACATATATATATATATATATATATATATATATATATCTGTGTGTGCACGGACGTAAATCTATGAGCGGAGATGCACCACAGTAAGACTTTGCACCTATACGCGCCACCACCCCTCAATCACCATACGACACCACTGAAAGCTCATCATCGCTCCCAGAAGCGCCGTTGTCCGCGCAGCCGTCCCTATGGGTGTAAATGGGTCTCGCATCGGAGCACATGGTGACGGCATCCACCCGATTCAACACCCTGTCACGGAGGTTCCTCTTGTCGTAAGAGAACTGGGTGCGGGGACAGAGCGCATAACCATATGTAACATGGCGGCCCAAGGTGTTCAGAGCGCAGAGCAGTGCCGCGTTCACAAGAGTGCTGAGGCGCTTTTGTTGCTCATCTTCGCAGTGACTTGTAGGGCGAAAAAAGTCCCGTACGGCTTCACGTGTCGACTTCAGCGCCACTTCAGTTTCTGTTGACCACCAATGAGCTCCCAACGATGAGAGTACGGTCTCACACTGCCACCACACGTACGCCACATCACAGAATGTCATACAAGACCTCGTTGAGCAATATGTTTTAGCTCCATCCTGCTGCAAAAGCACCAATGCAGGGTCCTGTTCCCGCGTTGACGACCGTCCAGCAACCGCACACACAACACGCGCAGCGCGGCGATGCACCACCACCACGAGAATGTATGAAACTGCAGACAACCTGACATCTGTAAACCGCAGGGCCTCAACAAGAGAGGGAGTAATCGAGTCCACCGCAAAGCCACGCTTGCTACAGTCAAATACATAACAGGAAAAGTCATCATGGGAAGGGTCTTGCACCCGTCTGCAAAAAAATCTCTCGTTATTACCTTCACGGGAAGATTCTGTTCCAGCACCACAGCGTCGATGTTGGTCCTCTGCCATGTTATCCAGTGCTTTTACAAGTTTCTCCGAGATGAGCCACGCATCTGCATCCCCAGCCTGTTTCCTCTCCCGCTTCCCACAAGATAACGACACACAGTGCCGCTCATGCAGACGAACATCCTCCTCCACATTAGGGTTAAACATCATCCAGCATAAAGCACATGTCTTCACCCCGCCAGCGTTGTTTTGACCAAAGTCAAGAGATGTCTGCACTGTCTTTCGTTTACGTTTTACGCCACTTTTGCGTCTCACGCAACGGGACTTGTGCGTGCGATGGAAAGAAAGAGACGTACACCCCAGCACATCATCATTGCTTTTATTGTTGATAATACCAGTACTTCCTCCTGTTGATACTATTTTGTCGGAATACCGAGTAACTATTTCTTGTAGCTCATCTTCGTGCTGTAGTGCATGTGGTAGTGTCACATCAACACCCACGATACAACTACAGTCCGCTGATGGTGGTGTTTTAGCGAAAGAAATCGTCGATGAGCTGGTTGTCGTTGAAACCTCCAGTGACAAGGAGAGTCCGTCTTTTTCCGTTTCCTTCACGTCAGCCAAAGAAGGCGAGGAGGCAGCAGGGGCATAGAGAGTCTCAGTGCCCTTCTTCTTTGTGAAGAAATCCAAGAGACTCTTTTGATGCCTTGTCATCTAGTGTGGCATTGTACAAATACAAGAAAGAATAGAACATAAGCAATGACGCACAAACCCACACGAAGAGAGACAGGTGTACTTTCAAAGAAAGAGAGGTAAAAAAAAAAAAGAAATATAAAAATGAGCGAGAGGATTTTCGTGGCGAAGACCGTTCTTGAGTTGTTAAAAATGTGTCTTCGGAATTGACAATTATAGAAGACCAGATGGAAAAGGTAAAAAAAAAAGGTGAAGAAAGAGCGAGGTGCATCCACTTAGCGCAGCTGCTTGAGGACAATCTCACGGTATTCATTGAAGTCTCCGTCAAAGCGTTTGACACTTTCATTGGCACACACATACATCTCGTCACAAAGCGAGGTGATGAAGTGCTCATCGTGAGAAATAACCAGCACACCGCCCTTGAAGTCCAGCAATGCCTCGATAAGTGCATCCAGGGTGTCAATGTCAAGGTGGTTCGTCGGCTCATCCAGCAGCAGCAGGTGTGGCCGGGTAAAAGTAATCCACGCCAGCGCAACACGTGACTTCTGTCCACCAGAAAGGGTATAAATGGGCTGCAGCGCCTTGTCACCCGAGAGACCCATGGAGCCCAGATGAGCACGCAGCTGATGATCCTCCATATGTGGAAATTTGGACCGCATAAACTCGATTGATGAAACCTGAGGTGTGAGAGCATCAAGATGATGCTGTGCAAAGTGAGCAATACGGATTTTCTTGTTACGCAGAATGTGTCCCTGCCGCGGCTCTAATTTGCCATGACAGATGTTCATCAACGTCGACTTCCCAGCTCCATTTGCACCCATGAGACCAATGCGAGATGACTCATCGACGCCAAAGTTCACATCCCGGAAGAGAGATTGGCCAGGCTTGTAACCGAACTCACAATCAACTAGCTGCAGATACGAACCTGAGACCATCTCCGGTTCTGGAAATTTGAAGGAGAACTGTGGGTCGTACTTTACAGCTGCCACAACCTCCATGCGCTCAAGCATCTTGATGCGTGATTGCGCCATTTTAGCGCGTTTAGCATTAAAACGGAAACGGTCAATAAATTTTTGCACGTGCGACCGTTGCCTCTCTTGAGCCTCATGATGTTTCTGCTGTTGCCGCATTTGCTCCACCCGCGTCAGCTCAAACTGATCGTAATTCCCTGTATAATAGTTCAGCTTTTTGTCATCGAGGTGAATGACCTCATGGCAAACATTGTTCAAAAAAGAGCGGGAGTGTGACACCACAACAAGTGTATGCTGCCAGTCCTTCAAGAACTGCTCGAGCCATAGAACAGCAAAGAGATCAAGATGATTTGTTGGCTCGTCCAGAAGAAGTACGTCAGGTTCCACAAACAGCGCACGTGCCAGCGCCACACGCATACGCCAACCACCTGAAAGATTTTTGGTGGGGCCCGTCATCATCTCGCGTGTGAAACTTAAACCACCGAGAATCGACGCGGCACGGGCTTCTGCGCTGTGTGCCTCAATAGCGTCAAGTCGTTCATATACGTCCTTCAGCCGAGCGTTTGCCTCGTCGTCATTCCTGTTCAGTAACTCATGCTCCTCTCGAAGCAGCTGCTCGCGTTCCACATCGGAAGAAAGAACAACCTGCAACGGTGTGTCGTTCCCTGCTACCACCTCTTGCTCCACATGCAGAATCTGGACAAAAGGACTTACACCCTCTAACTCTCGTTCTGTGAGCGCACGGAGAAGTGTTGTCTTTCCCGTGCCGTTACGTCCAATAAGACCGTATTTGTGACTACTGAGTATCGTGAGATTTGCATTATCAAGCAAGACTTGTTTACCCATGTGGATATGAATATTCTCGCAACGTATATCGCAACTGTATTGCATTCCTTCACTCTTGTGGTGCAGCTTAACAATCGCTGCAGAGTTAGTAATACCACGCTTTTCAAGAAATTCCTCGTATTCCTCAGCAAGCATTGATTTTTTTTCCTCTTCCTTTCGCTTCTTGCGTGTCTCCTTCGCGGCATTACGTTTTGTCTCCCATGTCCAGTCTTCATTGGTGTTCACAAGCGCTACCTTACCTACAGTCTTGATCATTGTTGCCTTTCGGAGATTTTCTTCATATTGCCGCCCAATATTAACAGCGTTGACGAGGCGGCTAGAATCCTCTTTTGGCTTCTGGACCAGACCTTCTGTGTCCATCGCCTTGCAGATTTCCTCCACTGCTCTCTTCACATCATCCTCCCCTGCACAGACCGAAAACTCAAGTAGGTATAAACTGAGGGTCTGACGTATGGTCTCCTCCGGCAGGTAAGACGCCGGGTTCATCTGCCCCTCCAGCATCTTTAACAGATACTCCAGAACGCAATCATCAAGCTGCCGCAGCCCTATTTCCGGTACATACTCTTGAAAGATACGAGCCACAGCCGGGTGACGTGAATCAAGTACGGCCTTCACCTGGGCAACGTCCATATTCGTCTTTGTTGTTGTTGCTTGTCTTTGTTCGTGTTTTTTTTTTTTTCGCCCCTTTCTTGTTTTTGTTACTTACCCCTTTGCAAAACCTTGCGGAGAGGAACTACACAGATAGATTGCGGTCCTCTTTTTTCCTTCTCTGGATGGATTTAGTGGCGAAAAAAGATGAGCAACTGCAAGTGAACTAAACAGGATGATGCTGCCACTTACCCACCCACAAAAACAAAGAAAATCCTCCGTTGTCGATATCCCCAGAGAAAAGAGTCTAGAATAAAAACTCCACATTACATCTCACTCAGCTACATTGCTGCGCACATACCATCACCTATGCTTCATCGGCACTCCTAGATTTATGATCTGTATTACGATAAGCAGGTCTTTGTTTCCAAGTGGAGTATCATGTATATATGTATATATATATATATAGAGAGAGAGAGAGAGAGACATTTGCACATTCAATCCCACAATTTTTCTCCTCTTCATCTTGAAACCCGGCTTTTTACATCTGTGGACTCAAACCACGATGGGCTAACTCTGCCTTCCACTGATCCATCTCCATCGAGTATAGCTCCAGCAGCGCGCGGTGTCGGGCATTTATCGAGTCCAACTCTTCCGCTCGCTGAATCTCACAGCGTTCATCCCCCGCTGCACCACCTGCCATGCGCTTGCCTTTCCCAGACGACGAAAGGAGCAGAAGTTGTACACAAGCTCGCCTTTCCTCCTCAAGAAGGCGTGCACGTTCTTCATAGATAACCTCATCACGGATGAGAGAAAAGACATTTTCCGGTAAGTTATCCCGTCGCTTATTAACATCATGGAAGTCAGCAAATCTACGTCCAGTGCGAACCCCCGAAACAAATGAATCACGATCTACTCCCGTTGGGTGATATCGCATTTTACTTTTTGTCCGATGAATTCGACGCTCACAGTGGCTTTAGGGGTGGAAAAAAGGAGCAGGGGAGGGCAAAGAGAAAAGGGAGCAACAACAAAAGTGAAGACATGCGGCAGAGAGCGCGCAAATGAAAATTCTCTGAGGGTGAAATATAATGATAGAAATAACCCACCCCTTACACCGACAAGTGGGTGTGCTGGAAAGAAGTCATCATCATATTATGCGATGTAATAAAGTAGTAGTAGTAGTAGTAGTAGTAGAATCAAGAGGAGGAGCCAAAAGGAGCTGATGGAGATCACCATAAGGTGGAATAGGCTGGGAAAATTTTTTCTCACTTCCTTTTCTTCTCGTTCTTGGCGCCACCTCCCTTTGCTTTGTTATCAGTGTGTTGTTGATGAGAGGCCTCTAATCGCGACTGCGGTACCACCTTATGGAGAATAAAAGCGTCACACTGATCAAGGTCAGAATAATAATTTTCCACCTTCTCTAGCACTTCAAAACCAAAACTCTTGTAGAACTCCATCGCCGTCGAGCCCACCTGCACATGCAGCGTTACCTCCTTGATGCGCACTTTGGTTTCCTCCATCACATTCCGCAGAATGCTCTCAAGCAGATGGCTACCAATTCCTAGACGGCGGTAGGGAGCGAGAACCGCAATGGTCATGATGTACAATCGGAACTCACCTTCATTACTGGTCTCTTCTAGGCGACAGGTGCAACTACCAACAAGCATGTCGTAGTACATTGCGACTTCATTGTATCTATGAGAGCAAGGCCTCACGTAGGTATTGTAGTAGTGATCTGCGTACTTCACTGCAAGACAATACTCGTCGAGAACACGGACACGCTCTACCAAACGGGGATCGTCCAGTGTGCGTATCTGCAGCCCCTCAACGGGGGGCAACTCCCTTCCTGTAAAAATTTGTTGCTGTTGTTTGACAATGCCGTTGAAAGCCATTGATTTGACCCCTTTTCTTCCTTTTCTTAAATTCAACAAGCAAGGTGAAGTAAAATAAAAAAAGAAAGAAAGAAGACGAATGCAAATCACTTCACAACAAGTAAACGGTGGCAACCATCATAAGAGCATCTCCCATGTACGCCTACAAAGAGGAGCACATGTACGCGCAGACAAAATCAAACTGCACAACTACACCGTCAAGGCATAGTGAGTTAAGCAATCTCTGACACACATCAGTGAGCCATTTACTTCGACACAAACAGCCACAGGGCCCGCAACCGTACTGATGGAATTACCAGCACTATTAATGATGATTCAGTTACCTCTTCAGCGAAGATCCATATCCAAATACGTACAACTCTCCAAACCCAACCAGCGATCAGTTCATGTTAGCATTGCTCTTCAGTTATTACAGAAGATTCCATATTAAGAGACTGACGCAGCTGGGAAACAATGTTCTCTTCGATCTGTCTTGCGTCCTCCGCCATCTCAGAGTAGAGCCAGTTCTTGAGATCGCCTGCCAGCTTTCCAATATCCGCTGCACGCGCATCATGGTGCTTCTTGGGGTCACTCTCTACATCACCGGGTAAAGGGGAAGAAAAGTCATCATTTCCATTCTCAGAGAAGGTATTAGCTTCCTCATCCATTACTACCTCTTGTACCTCCAAGGATGAGTCGTTTGCGTCGATATTTGGGGGCGAAAGATGGCACTGCTGCAACAACCTGCTCTCCTCCACATATTTTTTCGGCTTTTCTTCCGGCTTCTGAGTCTCCCTCGTAGTCACCGCCACGTCGGTTTCAAACTCCTTTGATCGAAGAAGTCTCAACTGTTTGCGCAGATCAGCAATTTGAACTTCATACAAAGCCCGTATGCGCTCTTTCTCCATAGCCACTGCATCCACGGTATCGTGGGTATACCGGTTCACCGCAAGCGCATTACGCTTCATCCTGTCAACTCGCTGCTTCAACATAGCTTCTCGTTCCACCACAGCAGTGAGCTTCTCACGAAGCTCACTAATTTCACCGAGCTGCGATGATACTACACGTCTAGATTCCTTTAGCTGTGCAACAAGGGTACGGTTTCGTGTGCGAAGGTATTCGTTCTCCTTCTTCATCTCCTCCAATAACAGTTGTGTTGCATGTAACTCTCGCTTAGTATCCTTTGACGTTGGTAAAGTCGCCGCAACTGTCAATTCTGCAGTGGAAGGTTCACCTATGACTTTTTCAGCCAGTACATTTTTTTTACTTAGCTCCCCACCGAAGGAACTCTCTGCTTGACTTCGTTGACGGTTTCGTTGTTGTTGTTGTTGCTGTGGTTGTAGATGATTTTTCTTTTTTTGCCCCTGGAGGCGATGCGAAGTATGTGCAACAGAGTCTTCGACAACGTCTTCGCTAAGCACGACAACCCCCATTGCGGCCGTCTTTTCACACTTTAAACATGGTGGTGATTCCCCCGTCCGCACTACCCCATTTGTGGCACGAGCGTCATGTGCAGTATTAGTTGATGAACATGCTACCAGCGGCGCGGTGCACGTGAATGCCTCCGGTACGGGGGAGGACGAAGAAGCATTTTTGGTTGTAGTATCTTCAACATTCAATGCCGCTACCCCAGAGCCCTGCAGAGGTAGCCCATCTCTGTGCATTAGTGGCAAACCATCTAGTGAAAGTACGGCAGGCTGAAGGTGTGCCACAAGCGCTCGATATCCATCCACAATAGCCACGGGGTTCTCTCGAATAGAGAGAATTTCTAGCGATGCCGTAGACGAGAGAAACAACAGTTCATTCGTATTGTCGATCAGGTTATGGTCGAGCATCAAAAACCGTAACTTTGACATGCCCTCCAGACCAACAGTACTCACAATACGGTTTCCCTCCATGCGGAGCACCTGAAGCGGCTGGGAGTGTGTGAGTCCCATCACGTTCTTAAGGCGATTGTAATTCACGTTCAGCTCTCGGAGATGCGGCAGTCGCCCAATACCCTCAAGAGAGGTGAGCTGGTTGTGTGCAAGATCCAGATGCGTGATCGTAAGGGGAAGGGATCCGACGAGAGCCACACGGTTGTTGCTCACATTCAATCGAGTGAGGGATATCAATGCATCTAGATGCTGCAAATGTTCAATGCAGTTGTGTGATAGGTCAAATGAGGTGATAAGTGCAAGTGTTTCCTTGTCTTCTTTGGTAAAAAATACAACAGCAAGATCGATCTCCTTTATGTTCTTGCTGCGCCCACAAACGTGCACCTCCTTCACGGAGGGCTCAGCGTGAGTCAAGGTGTACATCGGGACACCAGTCTTACTGCAGCTTCCGCTTATTATGATGAAGGAATAGGAGACAACAGATGCAGCAATGCAAAAGAGTGGTGCGGCATAAAACAGTCATTCGTATGTCCATGGGAAAAGCGCTGCCAAGTTGTAAAATAATAGTAATAATAATAATAATAATAATAGTGACAAATAAACAAACCAAGAAAACCACCACCAGTAACAGGAATAAAACTTGATCAATATATGCATAAACGGGAAAACATATTTCCCGAATGCGTGTTTACTCCCATTTTCTGTTGGCGTTATTTGCTCATTTGTTTCGAACTGTCATTCATGTTTCCCCCACCGACATAAGCATACTCTTTTTTCTTTGTCTTCTAGTCGATGAAGGCGGGGTTAAACAGCAGAAGCACAGACTCTATGAACACATAGATCCACCGACGCACTAACGCGGAATCCAAACTTGAGCTCTCTCGCTCTCTCTATGCGCATCTGTCTAAAACAAAAAGAAAAAAGTATCTCTTTACACAGAGAGAAAGAAAAATGCACACACACACACATATATATATATATATATATTCCCCACCCTTCCCTAGTACTTTTTCACAACACCAATTCATTCAGTGCCGCAGAGCGAAGCGTTGAGCGGACCCACTCAGCGTGATGGCACCGCAGAAGACAAGAGTGCCGAAAGATTACGCCCCAACTGTGCCACAGCGTCACGATTACCGAGCGGTTTCGTAGGCTGCGGTGGGGAAGGTGTTTGCTTCGTCGATGGGGAGCTCAGCGTAAAGGGGTGATGTGCATTGGCGCGCACGAACCAAATCTCATCGTCCTCATACTCCTTCTGCAGCACAAGGCGACTGTGTATTTCCTCCTCCAATCTTTCTACTTCCTTCTGCCCTTTCTTTTTGTGACAATGCTGTTGATGATGAAGCCGCATCTCCGCCGCTTTCTGCGCTTCTTTCCGCAGCAACAAAACTTCCTTCTGCAGCCGGTCCCTGTCCTGCGTGACACTCTGCACGAGCGTTTGCATCGCTTCACACACATCATGACTTCTGGCAACGTCATCAGTGCCATCTTGCGCTTCATCAACACTTCCATGTTGACTATCCTCCATCAGCCCCACGGACTCCTTATCCGCGCGGGCGTACCACGAATTACGCTGCGCCAATAACTTTTCCACCTCTTCGGCGGTTTCAGCCTCCGCGATCCCAAACGATGCGCGTTCCGCTTCGTGAATTGCCCCACAAAGAGACTTCCACTTGTTATCACGTTCGACCGCCTTCTGTGCAAGACTTCGGAGCTGGTCTTCACGCACCTGAACGCGGTGACGCAATTTCATCTCTATGGTGTGCAATTGGGCGAGCTGCTGCTCAAACTGACGTCTCCGCCGCTCCGTCTCCGTCTCGATCATCATCATCTTGGAATGAAAAGTAGGCGTGGCAGCATCTGGCACCAATGAAGGCAATGCCATTTCCATGCTGGGCTGCATTGCTTTTGCGGTTGTGCCTGGTGTTGATGGAAACTCCACAGCGTATTCACGGACGGTGTTGTTGCCGTCATTATTGTTATCACCACTAACACTACTATCGTCATCGTGAGAAGCTTCATTACCTTCTTTATCGTCAGAATTTTCTCGTTTTGTCCTCAATTGCTGCCACCTCATTACAGCTACATCACACGCCGTTACAAGGCGCGTCTCTATCACGTGATATGCTGATATAATGTGCCACAACCACTTCTGTGCCTCCTCTCGCCTCTGCGGTGAGTTGCGTAGGGTGTCAAGAAGAACACCATTTAACAACGTAGCGGTTTCATGAACTTTAATGACTTCCCCTGTCTCAGCGTCTATTATATCTTCCAGAAGCTCCTCTGAAAGGGTACCTTCATCATTTTCCAGTGGTAGTTTTCTTTGACGCTCACACCTTGTGTTTTGAAGAATGCGGCGAAGATGCATTAGTTCATCCTCCGCCAACGTCAACCGTTTTTTCCAATTTTCACAATTTTCCTCCTCATGTTCGCGATCGTAAATACCCTTCTTTTCCACAGGTAAGCATGAAACGCTAGAGGATGCATCTAAGTGATAGTGCGACAACTGGGAGAGCAATTGCACATTTTTCTTTTTTAACTCCTCGCATTCTTCCGATTTGACTATGAGAGCCGTTTGAAGATCAACTTCACGTTGCGTACCACCCTCTTCTGCAATATCCCTACTACTGCTTTTGTTGTTTTTAATAACACTACAGCTGTTCTTGTGATGTGCATTCTTGGTAAAGCAAGCTGAATGTAGACCACAAGACTCAGTTATGGTATTTTCCTCCGACAGGCGTCCCACTACTGTCTCTGTATCTGCAGAAAGATGCCTCTCGACCAAAGTTGTACCTGAATCAAAGCTCAGCTCCTTTTCAAGATCTTTACCCTCCTCTAGAATGCTGCTCTCCAGTGAAGAAACAGACAAGCTCAAGGACCGCTGTTTACGCCTTGCTATACTCCTCTTTTTCTTCTTTCTCTCCATTTTAGGGGTCTTGCGTTGTCTCGGCAGCGTAGTCACAGCACGAAGTTGTTCCTGGAGTTGTGGGGGGACAGCGCTGAGCGGTAGTGCGCCACCCTTAACAAGAGCCGCAATAGAGTCGATAGACTGCAAAAACTCCGTGAGGTCACTCGACACATCGGTGGCGAATTCCGCCGAAAAATCTGTGCGCTTTGTCAGATGAAACAAAAAATAGAAAAGAACAAGGGTGGAGAACCCTTTCTCCGTGTCGCCGCGCATAAGTGCCTCACGGTCGAGGAGAGACTGCGGAATACCAACAGCATCAAGAGCAGCTTCCAGTGCAGCCCAGTTCATCTGCGTGCGCTGCGATGTGGTGTGCGTCTGTGGGGATGCTGTGCGGATGCACAGGTCGGGAAACACCAAATTAAAAAGGGCACACAACACAACGCCATCCGTTAGATCAGTGTAATCCTTCAGACGACAAGACGAATAACGTTCTGCGAAGGCAAAGAGCTCCCGTCGACCAATTAGAACAGTCATTTTCCCTTTATATTCACCCCTTCCCCTTCCCTTCTTAGCAGATTTTTTTGTCTGGCCAGCGACAGTACGAAACAATACACGCTGCACCGACGTCAACCCCCTCACAGACTCGGAGGCCTGCAGACGTCCTAGAACGATGGGCAGAACTACAGAAAGACATACAGAGGGGTAGGAAACAAAGAAACGAACAAAAAAAAGCAAATAGAGTTGTTATTCTAACCCAGCTTTTTCAGCAGTGTTACACGCCTTACTCTATATATATATATATATATATATATATATATATATATATATATAGCATTAGCATTTTCCCGTAGAGGATGGAACCATAAAGGATAAAGAGAAGCAACAAAAAAAAGGAATGATCTTCGTGTTGCTCAGAGGAGAGGGGGGGGGGGGTTGGCGATAGATCTCACTTGTTCCTTGTCCAACTCATCCTCCTATTTCTGGTCACATTCAGTGCGCTCCCATCCCGCTGTTCTTCCAACGTCCTCGTATTCCACACACACACACACACACACACACACCAGGCGTCAGGCCAAGGTTGAGCGAAATATAATGTCCTTTGTTTTCTCCAAGTTAAAGAAAGTGTAGTTCACGATGACCTCATCAAGCCAATTTACCATTGGGTCGTTAAGAAAGTCACGATCAATGTAGAAGAACACTGGCATCTCCACCAACTCGTGTGGTTTAAAGCGCTGTTCCTCGAAACAGAAGCACTGAATCTTGTTCAAGTAGTTAGTCGCCTCCGGCGGCGCAATAGTGTACGACGAGACACCAAGCAGAGTGCGGTTGCTGCGGTTGTACGCAGAGTAGAAGGCCAACGCCGGTTCACCGATAAGCACCTCCACCTCCTTCTGCAACGGCACGAAGGCGATGGGCATGGTGTTTCCAACGTCGCTAAGAAAACGCACTTTGAGTAACTTCTTTGATACCGGGTACGACTTATCCAGCTCCTCACGTTCACGCTGCGCTTGCGGCGTGTAGAACTTCGGGTCAGCACCACGGCCCGTTGGTGCACAGTACATGCGGTAAAGTGGAACAAACAAAAAGGTGCACCCAAGCGACACAATCGATACGCTCATGAAGGCGGAAAAGAATTGCCCTCTCTCCTCAAAGTTCTTTTGGCTCTCGCGTTCGTGTCCGCTCCTGATGCGCATCTTATGCCGAATCGGGCCAGCTCCACTAGAGGCGCAGAGGCGTGTCCATGAGCGATGCAGCATACCACCGCACCGCAGCCACCAATCACCTACACCCTCTTTCTCTAAGATTTGTTCCCTTTTCTTTTATTCGGTTTCCATTGTAGGCGTGTGAATTTATTCGTTAGTACAAAAGAGAGAGGAAAAACGAGGAAAAATATACAAGACTCATCCACACTCACAGAGGCACATATATGTAGAAGAAAAATCTACGAAATGCCCTAAAATATCACCCCATTTTGTTATCCTAGAATTCACCTTCTATAGGAGACCTGAAGAGAATAATAAAAGAGGTCATTCTTTTCCCTTCGGTCTCCCTCTATGTATCTATTCCTCAGCGTCTATCGCCACATTTCTTTTTTTTTTTAAGCTTTAAGTCATGTTACTTCACTCTTTTTCCTCCATTGAGAAGGTTGCTGGAGGCGATGATCGGTGGCGTATGACGTCCTCTTTTAGTGTGGGAGTAAACATCGAGCGTTTAAAGTTGTTTCCTCCAGTTGTTCGTCGAAGAGGTGTTGAGTTATCCTCTACTTCGGGCCTGAACACAGCGTCACCTACCTCACGGCTGAGTGTGTAGTACTCGTAGGGGGAGCGAAACAATGTGTCACGCTTGACATTAGGATGAGTTGCAATAAAGTACTTATAGCATGCGCGCGTATAGTGCTGGCCTTTGCAATCCTGCACAATCTCCTCAATATCGCTCGGAGTAGGTTTTACGGGGATATGTTCCTTCCCTAACGGACTCAGTTGCTCCTTCTGCAGCATTAGCCTAAAGACGGCCTCATCCCTAAATCGAAATGGGCAGCCGTGACAGTCAAACCGGTCTACCGTAGGCGGAAGGCCGAGGAGAGTTGCACATGACATAGAGCTGTAGCTCGTCTTTTTACCCTCCATGCCGTAGTTGTGACGAATGTTGTACCCGTACGCCGTCTTGGCAAACACCTCGCCGTTGCCACCGCCTTTTAGGGTCATAAGCGAGGCAAAAAGAGTCATGGAATCCTGCAGCGACAGTCCGATCGCCTTCAAAAAAAGACTATAGGTAAAGCGTCCGTGGTGTTTCAGATGACCTTCACGACGAAGGTGTTCATCTACTTGACGCATGCACAACGGGAAGTGTGTTTGGGCGAGCCGACGAACATCACCTGCACCAACAGAACCTGATGCTACCTCCTGTAACGCACTTGCAGGATCTGCAATAAAATGCTCCAGAAACACGTCTAACATCCGCATCACAGTTTCCCGCTCATCATCATCTTCATGAGACGAGAGTTTCATACGTGCAAGATAAGCCTCATGGATCCCCTTGTTTAGTTTGGCAAGAAACATGGTCACAAACACCTCCTGCACTTGCTCCTTATGAAGGATAGCCTGCCCTTTCAGACATAAAACGCTCCGGCTCTTAATGAGACGCGTGGCTAGTGTCATTGGGACAGACAAGTATTCATCTAGACTGCGCGGTTGAGCACGTCCTTGTAATGCTGCTTGGTATGCCACATACTCCTGCAACCTTGGATTCTCTCGTTGCTCCTCTACAAGTGGCTCGCACGGGAGACCGTTATTCCTCATAAGATCAGGGAGAAACTCACTTTCGCACTTCGCCATCTGCAGCTTTAACCGCGCGCGAAGGAGAGTTTCTTCGGCTCGAATGAACCACTTCCTCCATTGCTCGCTCATGCAAAAGGCAAACCGCGCCAGGAGGTGTGAGATAAGATCTTCATCCTCTTCAAAGATAAAAGCAGTTAGTAAAGCAGATGATGTGCCTGGTCGTGAGATGGAGCGCGTAGAAGTGCGAGAAGGACTTGTATCATCCGTTCCAGGGGCGTCGTCTCTACCAAGCACAACACGATCAGTAACCTTTTGTGTCACCGATTTGCGACGCTCAAGTGGCAACCGTAACCCAATATCGTCAAGCACAGCACCAAAACCTTTCACATTTGGCGAGTTCAGCAATTGATCTATCCACGCCAGCAGCTCCATGCGCTTCACCACCATCGCCTCTAACCCTAGGAGGGTGTTGGTACCCCTAGGCTTGCGTGTGTACATTGTGGACCAGTCAAGTACGGCAGCCGAAACGACCTTTGCATCATGTGACTGCTGTTTCTCATCAGCTGACGTGGGCCTCGCGGAGGTGCCTATCGCCTGCATTCACACTACCTGCACCGATGTGTCGCAATGCCCTTCAGAAGGAGCGGCTATAAAGAGGTGTAAAAAAAGAAAAAAAAAAGCAAGCGTAAGAGAGCAGGTACAAAAAAATTTTTAATTATTTTATTTTACTTTTTACGCTTGAGAGAGATTTTGCTTTCAACAACCCTACCACCTTCTCGTTTTTGCTCTTTTTTCCCCTGTCGGTGCTCATGCTTCAAAAGCTAAATAAGAACACAAAGGGGGGGGGGGGATTGATTCTCCTTCGTCTGGAAACGCGAAACCCCAGTTTTTATAGGTTACCGTCACCATCCACACCGTGTGCTCCAACTACATGTGGAATAACCCCTACACTTCCTTCTGCCCCATTTCCTGCTCTAATCCCTATCATCGCCTCGCCTCGCAGAAGCTGCAGCTTCAGTGATAGTGAAAAAAAAAAAAAACACCACTGAAGGTTAGGAGCGATCCGCTTAGTTCGTCTTGTCCGCAAGTTTTCGAAAACCATTGTGGCGCAGTGAAAACAATGAGGGTTCACGCAAATTCATCTTGTCATTTGACTCCCTCACATACTGCTGAAGCTCCCCGACCAGTTCAGGATCCCACTTCTCGACAAGTTTCTTTGTCAAATCCACCAGCCCTTTACGACGCTCGTATAACTTGCGAAACTGTTTGTGTTTTGATATAACAGACATAAACAAGGGAAGTGCACCACGCATTTCAATCACGGCCTCTTGAAGAATCAAGAGAGATACGTACATAGCCATGGGAAGGCAGACCCACACAGTTAATGCAGTGCGCATGTCCGTGTATATGAACGTGATAAGCGACACCAATGTAAATACAATGGGAACACTGATGAACCCCACAATCAGCTTATACGACCCCATTACATCCGCACCCACAACCTTGACGCTGCTCTCTGAAAGCGCCTTTTTTCTATGACGCTCCGAGAAATATTTAGCCAGAAGTCCAATGGGGAGACCGAAAATAAAGAATGGAACAAGAATGACACACATCAAAAAAAGAGTAAAGGAACGACGGAAGAGAAGCTGCAACTGAGGTGCCTCGTTTGACCCCAACTTTCCAAGTGTTGCGGCCTGACTGTCACGCACTAGGAGATTATTGCAGTAGTCCTGATAGTTTTCCACCTTATTTTGGTAGTCGATAAACTCTGGATTGTTTTCTTGCTCCTTCATGATGGCACTGAGACGGCGCGTGAGTCGAAGATAATCTCTAGTCGCCAAAATGCAATTTTGCGGCTGATATAACTGGCGAAATCCATGAAGAAAATTCAGGGCATTCCAGTTTGGTACATTGATTGTGAAACCGCGTAGTTCTTCATTGAGATGTTCGAGAAAAATGCCGGTAGCCTCCCGCTTATTGGTGCTAAATAGCGCCACAAGATCTTCTGAGGGCGTGATGGGCTCACCAAACTCCAGATAAGCACGACTACGAAATTTGTGACCGTAGAAATACGTCAACCCGCATGGAACCACCTTTACATCAATTCCACGTTCCGCAGCTCCAAGGCTAAAGAGGGCCACACCAGCCTTGAGTGGAAGAAGAGAGGTGCGGTCATGTGAGCCGCCCTCTGGAAATATACCAATGCACCCATTATTCTGCAGCGTCTGATAGACCTGGGCATACATTGTGGAATGATCAATGCGACGTGAAATTTTAAATGGCACAGCATCTAGTACAACATTGGAGGGTAGGACTGGCATAGTCAACTGAAGCTCAGTGTCAGAATGAATGTGACGCACCTGCGCACTGCATGTTGAGGGCCCCGAAAACCATATGATCACATCACCCTCAGCAAGTGAAGTAGAGAATTTGGTTCCCTCTCCATAGACAAGGTCACCCTTCATGCCAACCAAATACCCATCGCCCAATATAAGGGGAACATCCTTCGGCCTGACAACTGGAACAGCGTCCATCATGCGAGCAATTTGACCAATGATGGGACGATGAAAAGACTTCTCTGCCATCACAAAACGTACAGGTCTACCACAATTCGCATGAATCAGCATTGCATCAATAAACTGATTTTGGTGGTTGCCATAAAATACAACTGCTCCTGTTTTGGGGACGCGTTCCTTATTCACCACTGTCACTTCTCGGAAATAAATATTCATCAGAACCCACATAAAAAAATTAATGAATAATTGAACTAACAAATTTCGGAATTTGCTCACACGTGTTGCAACATGCTCTACTGATTGCAGACCATCGCGGTGGTTTGGCCACTCATTGATCGGTATATCTTGGTCACATCCAGTACAGTGTACGGAGGCTCTGTTTTTTTGAACTTCGATGCGATCTCTCGTGGAATTTCGCTTTGCTTGACCCAAGAGATTTCTCGACGGAGTTCTCTCCGTTCGAGCGTCTTCTCCCTCAAGGACTTTAGCCGAAGATCCAACCTCTTCGTCCATCGTTGTTTGATGAGATGGAACTGTACCATTTTCCATATATGAGGTCACACGTTCCGCAGGAAGGCGAAGAGATTCTTTATGATTCTCCCCAATCATCGATTCATCCTTGCTCATTTCAGAGAACTTCACTCTTGCGCGTGTTAATTTATTATTCTTCTCTCTTGTGACTCTTCTTAGTTCTGTACTTTTTGCTTTTCGATTATATTGCGGTAGCTACCTATTATTTTTGCTGTTTCTGTTAGCTTCCACACGTCCTTCTTGTGCTTGTCTTATAACCCTAACCCCTAAAAAAATGTTTTTTTTTTGTGGACAGCTACCGCTTTCGCTTTTGATTTTATTTCGTTTTTTTTTTGGGTTAAAAAAATTTTAACGTTTTCCCTTCAATCTTTTTTCCCTTTTCGTTCGCTATGAATTTCACACTTTAAATTTGATGTTCGGTGGGTGTGTGCTCCACTTCCACTCCACACTATCAACCCCTGCCAACTCCCACGTTGGCAGTGCACTTCTCTTTTCCCCCTTGAACTCCGCAATACCACTGCGGCTAAGAGCACGCATGGGGGTGAAGAGAAAAAAAAAAAAAAAGAACGCGGTGCGGTGGTGCGCCCACATAACAGAAGCAAGAAGCATCATGATGATTATGACAAGAACAATAGCAATAGTGACACTAATAAAGAGAGAATAAAAAGGGTGGCGCAACAACAATGTGACGAGAACATGAGAAAAAAAAAAGATTTGGTGCATGTGAGCCAACAAACCCGTTTTTTTTTTTTTTTCAGGAGTCTAGTCCCTTCGCGATCCCGACAACTGAGTCAACTTGACAGCAAAGAGGTAGAGGGAGTCAGCCTTCTCATTCTTGTGCGACATGCTCATCTCCTCGTCAAATCGGTCGTATAAATTTCTTCCGTACATCTGCAGCACCTTCTGCGCGCCAATGAGCGCCACAGGCGGGTACGGATCCTCCAACACCGTCTTCCATGAGTCTTCTTGGGAGATGCTACACACAGGTTCCAGCTCCCCAAGCAAAGAAACCAAAACGTGTCGGGAACGGCAAACAGAAAAAGTTTGTACCGAATCAAGTGATCTGTAGAGGGCCCACAGTACACGAGGCCCAAGACCCTCTACAGCAGAGTGTGCCATCACAAGTTGCTCGCCGCAAAGCATCTGCGAAACATCAGCACTAGGAGACCCCTTAAAGGGTCCGTTTTGAATAGCTATTGAACCAATAAGACGAAAGTACAAACGCATCACGCTTTGAATGTCCACCGCTTCGGTATCAAGTAGAAAATGTTCAATCAAAGTGCTGAACGGCTCCACAGCCTGATTGGGATGCCTTCGTCCTACAAAAATTAAGGAAGCTAACACATCAGGGCACACACTCCTAATCTTCGCTAACTCCAGACGGTCTTTTGACTGATTAAAGGAAACTAAATTTGTTGCCAGATTTTCCAGCAAGAATGTGTCTTTCCCAGAGGCCAAATTTTCCCCAGCCATCCGCATGCAATATAACGCCATTCGCCACCCGATGTTGTACAAGACGCCGTCTTTATCCTCCCTCAGCATCGGAGGAATCACGGAGATACACTCGGATACGAGAGGAGTAAAAATATCAGAGTTTTCAGTTTTTTTTTCTCGTTTCCCTCTAAAGCTTTTCAGAATCAAATCCGGTAAACGTGTGTCTTCCTCGACAATTTGAAGGATGCATTGCACGATAGCAACCGCCTCAGTCTTATACTCCCTCATTTCCTTCACGTTCATATCGTATGTGATATAACCTGGAAGTTCACGGAGTACCTGATGGGATTGATAGAAGAGTAATGAATGAAGATGCCAGTGAAAACAAACCCTGACCAACTCTCTATAGCAGCGTCTCAGAATTTGCGGATGTAGATTCGATAAGGAAGATCTACCTTGAAGAACCGTCACAGCGTGCGTGAAGAGAATCTGAAAGAACGCCAGGCGTGCACTTAATGTCATAGCCTGACGGTAAAAGTGCAAAAGCTTTGCGATAGGTTCTCCACCGCATTTCCTAAACTCCTCCTCATCCAGCGAAATATTCTCTTCCATGTCGTCACCAGACGGATCCCACTTCAAAACCCTTCGTGCGAATGCCTCAGCGAACGTGGCGTACAGCTGTGGGTGGAATGAGACGATACTGGAAAGTGTCAAGAACTTACAAAGGGCACAAGCATCAATAAGGTAGAGTTTATCAAGAGGAAGTATGACTAACGCACACTTCGCAGCGATTGTCCAAATCTCCTCGTCACTACCCTCACGAAATGACTGCTTCTTAAGGACTGCCAAAAGAAGCCATATCAATTCTTCTTCAAGAGCCTCAGTGCAGCCCAGGAATATCCCCTGCGTGTCTACCAGCTGAAAGTGCATACCCAATGTCAACAGAATGTCGTAGACATGATTTCGAACGCACGCATATCCGTTGTTCATCATGTCAAACAGTGTTGGAAGATAGCAGATGCTGACAGAACGAAAAAACGAGTAGTTTGATTGTAGAGGTATCTTGGATGTATAAGCGTCACACATCAGCTTGATGAGAAAAGATGTTGCACGAAGAAGGGACGTATTTGTGTTATACTTTTCCCAAAAGCAATTAAGCACACGCACCTGTTCCTCAATAAGGGCTTCGGTGCATTCCAACGGCAACTGATTCACGTAATCCTTGCACCCAACGACATCATACTTTACAGCCCATTGCCGAATACGCTTCTTATTCTTTTCTCCAGCAGTCGTCACGAAATCCTCGTCAGAACAGCTGGAGAGAGAGAAGATCCGCTTTCCCTTTTCTAAGTGTTGCTCTATCGGTGGTTGTAAGTTGCACTTCTGAATATAATCCGGATTGCTACTCAATTTATTTTGCCGGAACGCAAGCGCCTCTTTCTCGACAGGTAGTGTTTGACCAAGCATGTAGCTAAGGGGTTTGTGGTTAAGATACGCCTCGACGACAGCTTTCAGATCCTGATAGATGCCACCATGACAAGAGCGACTCGCAGCATGGGACTTACACTTGTTCGCAATTTTATGCAGTATTGCCTGCGAGGGTGGGAAGCTCGAGATGTAATTCAGAAGGAGTTGCCCAACGTCACGACTCCGTTGGGTATCGTCCAACAGCTCCAGGCAGCACTGGTACACCAAGTTGCGTGTCTCTGGGGCGCTGAGACGCTGGAACAGGAGAGAGTTATGGCGCACAACCTGAGAAGTTTTTTTCTTCACGGATTCCATCACAATCGCCGCCAGTATCGAGTCCTTCTGCATCTCTGATGATTTCATCTCCAATACGCTCCTCTCTCTCCCTTAAAAAGATATATATAAAAAAAAGCGAAGAAAGGCAGTTGCTAATCATCATCACGATAATAATAGCAATAGGGAAGAAAAACACGACACGAGGTCTTCCCCCGTCGTTTCTTCTCCCATACATTAACGCTCTCACAATCTCATCTCCACAGGTAGGTAAGTGCTCCACTTTTCCGTCTGCTTTTTTTTTTCATTGTTGTTGCTGTCGTTACCAGCTGCAGAGACAATAGAGTTCTCGTTTATTTTTTCTTTTGTTGTTGTTCCAAACCCGGGGATTTCTCATCAATTTAATGAACCGCTTCGACTACCTTTTCGTAAGTTTTCGTTTCCCCCAATAAAGAGGAAGAGTTAAACGCACATACGCAGGTATAGAGACAATGCGAACAGAAAAAAAAAAAGAGAGAACAATAAATTTAAGCACACTTCCCTTTTTTAAAAAAATTAAGTGTACAACCATGCACAGAGAAAATAGCCTCACTCCCCGCCGAAGAAAATGTCGGCTACACAATGCGAACGCTTTGGGGCATACGACTTTACGACACGCAGAGCATCAACACGCATCGTAGAGAGAATATTTTCACCGAGTGCTGAGCGCACGTGCTGCTCAAGGGTATCTTGTTCTGCCTTCTTATCGGAGAGAAAGTGATAGTGCAGTGTCCCAGTTGGCACACCAGATGATGAACGCCTCAAAAAAGAAAACGCACGAGGGAGAAATTCCATGCAAGACGGGATGTAGCCCATGATCACACGATCACACTGGCCACACAATTCCGATCCTACCTCTCTATTATCCCCAGAATGAATGTGAATCAAATGGCTAACCTTGTTTTGAACGGCATTGTACTTCAGAAAATCTACGCTTGTGGGATTCTTCTCTATAGTATGAATGACCTTTGGAGAACCATGCATAGCCAACGGAATTGTGAAGTACCCAATGCCAGCAAACATATCCACTATCACCTCACCCACCACCGAGAGCCTACTAAAGTACATTCGCTCTGTTCCATTGCCACTGCAAAACATCACCTTGCACACATCAAAACTGTATCGAACGCCATTTTCCACATGGGTTGTGAACGTCGGAGAGTCCGTGCATTTCTCAAAAAGCCTGATATCATCAGGCGAGATGCATGAGGACTCTCCAATTTGCTTCATTGCATATCTCAATGACTCTTTGGGCATCGTGATGGAACTAGTGTCCATCGACCAGAAAACTTCCAGATGTGGCTTCCGCAGTTCACCGCCAATGCCCTCCGCGTCGATCAGCACAGCACTGACAACACGGGGAGAGAAGCATTCAGCAAATGCACTAGCACATCTAGAGAAGGCATCCCGTGAGACTCCTGGGTTCAGCTTCACCACCACCACATGTCCCAGCAACTCAAAATGCCGTGGAAAGAGTCTTCTAATCTCCTCCGCATCCGAAATGATGCCCAGTTTCTGCACTCTTTTAAGAAAGAGATCAAACTTCTTTTCGGCGATACGTGGTTTGTTTCCCCTCAAATATCGAGGCAGACCCTTTCTCGTAACCCTCGAAGAGGAGGAAACGATTCGTCCCAGAGTTTTCACACGGTTTTTCAGTGCCCAGAGGAGCACAACAAGGAGGGCAAGGAAAAAAAGTCGCACCCGGAGCGGAGTTAACCCCATCCCCTTACCACGTAGAAAGGGAGGACACATTGACCTTGTTGAAATGAAGAAACTTTGGCATCGCCCCCCCCCCCCCAAAAAAAAAAAAAAAGAAAAACAAAGCCAAGCACCATAAGAGCAAGAAGAAACAACTATGTACACATAACAAAAAAAAAAGAATATCGACTATCGACTCAACCTAGACTGCCCTCTCCAAAGCCTGAACAGAAATTTTAAAAAGAAGTGGGAAATCAGAGAATCCCCTATCATAGGCAAAGCCGTAATAAACCTTCACATACGTCTCCATTGTCAAGTCCCCAAAGCCCCCTACCATTTTTCGGAGAGCTCATAAGAGAGTGGTGAGAGGATCAAAAGGCCGAACAGGTGGCAACACCCTCAGGGGTCTTTCCACCCTTGCCCCGCATGCGAGGACGAAACCCGTAGGGGTGTGTGGGGCGGTAGCACAACAACTTTCACTTATCGGAAAGGCCCCATACAAAAATGCACGCTCCATCCAAAGCAAAAATCGACAAAATACACCCAAGAGTAGAAAAAAAAAAATAGATAGCCCCCACCTCTCACTCGAAATTCTCTTCAGACGCACTTAATAATATATACGTAGACAAAATGCAAAAGAAAGGTACGGTGTGTAGGCGCGCAAAAAAAAAAAAGGAAGGGGGTGGGTGGAATGGGAATAACAGTATGAAATGTCTTCATACCTCCTTCAGAAGCTCAAACTCAAGTGAGATCCCAGCATCCTCCGGCAGTTTCGATTTACAGATCCCGTCTATCTCTGTGTAGGCATATTCTTTCCGAATAAACAATACGTGGAAGGTCAGCACGCCGAGAATCCTCTTACCATCGAGGAGCTCTACACGGACGTCATGCGATAGCTTCTGGAAAAAGGGAAAATACGTGAGGTCCACAATTCTTTCTCCCTCTGCAGACCTAAAAACGGAGAAGTCATTGCCCTGGATAGGCATCAGTGATACGACGCAGCTCTCACCACATGCGTACCATTTGCACGACGTGGGAGCTGACCCATTCTTTGCTTTTATGTGACGAAGCTGAATGGAGAAAATTTTAACGTTGGGGACATCTAAGGGAACATGACCTCCGTACTGTCTTAGCAAGCCTTCATAATATTCAATATATCTTTTTTGACTCGGTATTGTCACGCCACGCCCGTTGACTGTACGTTTTATGCCGTAATACTCCATAGCCTTGGCGGCTGACATTTCAAGGGATGGCTCAATCGACATGAGCAGACAGCATGTGAGCAGCCCAGTTCTACCTTTTCCGGCCTTGCAGTGAATCACCACCACGGCTTCCTTAGATATCCTCTTCTGCTCTATATATTGCACTGCGTCATTTACAAAATTTGGTATCATCATTAGCGGGCAAGCTGTATGATCAAGAAACGGGTACTCACAAACCCGGCTGTGAAAAAGACTCACATCGTAACGATACTTCTGCTCCGCACACAGATTATAGACCATGTAGTTCTCGCCATATACGTGGTCGAGATAACGCACGACGTCCGTGTATGAATTTCGATAAAGGGAATCCAGTCGAACTGCTGGAAACCCCATGCAAACAATGTGCCTGTGAACCTGCACCAAGTCTAAATCTACAGCACCATTGGGGACACCCTTGTACACCGTACGCCTCTTTTTTTGGCTAACCGCACGACGTGCCACAACGCAACAACATCCCATTCGTGTGAGGCGCTGCAAGAAGGAACACTTCACCACCCCACCGCAGAATAGCCACGAGCAGACAACAAAAAAATTTTGTTCATGCACACAAATGACCATCTCGCAACCACCCAAGTAAAACAACAACAACAACAACGACAAAAACAAAACAAACAAAAAAATAAGAGCAACAGCGCCCCAAAGTTGAAACACGGTGCGTCTGGTTTATGTACGATAGAATTGCGTATATGTACTCCAAAGAGTGATGACGTTTTCTCATTATTCGCTTCTGTCTTACTCACTTCTCCATCCATATTTCACATATGAACAAGAGCCGCTGAAAGGCAGTGACTCCATTCACTCCTCACACACAGACTCCCCCCCCCCCACCCATTCTTTCCCATTTCATTATTTCTAGCATCACTGAAGTGCCACAAATAAAAGAAAAAGAAGAGAAAAAAAATAGAAATGAAAACAATGTATATATATATATATATATATTATCAGGAATTTTCATCAACTTTGCTGCGAAGTTCCCACTGCTGATTGAAGGAAAGCACAGCCTTTTGGACCTCAGATTTCTGCAAAACCCTCGATATCATACCAATTCGATACTGTTTTTCGAGCCGGCGCTCTTGTGGTGTCAGTACCATACTATTCAGCTCGTAGCCCTTGCCCACAAGCCGCTCCCGCTCATCTATCCACTGCTCCTTCCTCCCCCAATGCTCTCTAGCCACATTAAATACCGGATCCTCGTGACGGCGGTGTGCCTTCTCCGGAAAGCGGTAATTCAAAGTATTTTTGACGGAATCCCCCACTTGATCCTTCAATTTAGCGAGCATTTCATCAAAGAAACGACTTTCTGCACATCTCTTGAGAAGGTTCGAACTCTGTCGCTTCTCACGCTGAAAGGCAGAATTGGACAACTCTTTTTCTTTTTGCCTTCTCTCAGCAGCTACCCTCCTGGTTTGATGCGTCCTTGCGAGGGCGATTTCTTCTTCCACATGTGCCTCACGAAAGAGCCGCTTCTCATTGAGGTGGAACATTGTGCGCTCTCTCCTATTGCGAAGCAACTCACGACGATTACTAGTACTGTGGTTGTCCTGTTGAGACAACTTCCGATCACCCATTGGAGATTGAAGCGCAACTAATTTTCGATACACACTTTCCCCGTAGGCACGATATTTTCGCTGCTCGTCATCGCGAAAGTGCTCCTCCCGGGCACGTAAAGTGGAGAGATATATTGCGATAAAACGTTTTCTGGCTAAAAACCCACGAACAAGCCTTTGAATGCACACAACCGCTCGATGAAGTCGATCCCTTGCAAGGAGCTCATTACGCTCTTTTTCCGCGAGCTCAGCAATTCTTATGTTTTCTTCTAGTTCCTGTTGTTTCTTCCGTTCCATTTCACGATGCCTTCGTTCCTCCATAATCCGTTGACGATGCAGAAGCACGTAATCCGAGAAAACTTGTCTGCGCGACAGACTTCCTCTGCCAACCGTTTGAAAAATGGCAACAAACTGGAGTGTTGCTTCCTCCCTAGCGTGATTAAGTGCAACAAATGCTGTATGCTTCATAAAAACTTTTGTCTTTCCTAACTGGGCTTCTGCATCACTGATATTGCATCTCTGTAGAATCCACTGACAGGCCTCTTTTCCTTGCAGCTGCTTACCGTAAAAAAGAACGCGATAGCGCTGGGACACCTCAGTGTAGGCGAGGCGAATGGGATAGCCCGCCTTTCGAATCCTGACCGTTTCCAACACTCCTGCTGATCGCAATTGATGCATCACCAAACTGTCACAAAAATGTCGAACCTTTCTAGTAGTATTAGGTTTGATACATCGTATCCAGTGTGGATTCGTGCTGTTAATGATCGACATCAACTCTTCCAACTGTTTGATAAAGTAGCCACCAACTGTCGTTTTGGATGACGTTTTTGCCTTCTCCTCTGGGAGAATCGTTGGTATCAAAGCCAACTTCGATTCCTTAAACATGCTCTTCATCGTTTCACGGGTTGTGTCCCGATTTTTATCAAGCATTCCTTTAACAGTGTACTGAACATCAGAAGCGTAGTGTCTAATGATAAAATGAGTGCTCACAGCGCGCCTAGAAGCCTGCTGAAAATAATTGCTCCCCCCATTTGATTTTGTGGGGCCGAACTTCTCAACAAGTTTATGCAGGTAGTTTGCCTCAGTGCCACTCACGGCGCACTCCTCATCCAAAAGGGTGAAGATTCCGATCTTCCCCATGAGTAATTCAATACACTCCTTATTGTCAGAAAACCCTACATGTGTTGTATCAATGCCCTCATTCTGACACTCCTGCATATCTAATGTAAATATGTGCTGATTGTAATGGCTCTGAAGAACCTCATTTGACAGGTTAATACACAACTGCTCAAAACTGTTTGTTTGAAAATTTTCAAACCCAAAAATGTCAAGAAGACCTATCCAAAAAGCTGATTTATACTCGCAATTAGTGGTTTCATTAATTTTTTTTACAAGCCAGTCAAATAACCAATCATATAGAGACTTGCAGATGGAGTCCCTCATGTCCAAGGCTTTGACTTTGTTTAGAGGTCGTACTGTTTTCTCCTTTTGAACGGTAATGACGATAGAAGTGAGCTCCCTTTTGAAGACTTCCTCATCCACACCCCAAAGCTCACAAACGCGACCCAACGCCGGAAGAAGATTCGGATCAACCCGCGCAACAGACCCTGTTGACTCCTCTGATTCAACAAAATTTACATTTTGAAGAAAAAGTATTCCTGCTACAAGACGCCATACAGACATTTGCTCTTCCTCCGTAATACCCACATCATCCATAGCCTGCTTTGTGGTAAAGTATCCCATTGCATCATCCACCCCATCAATATCAATACAACCTCCAGCACTGAGAAGGCAATAAACTTTGGGATTCCTTAAAGAGAACGTTTTGGCCATGGGTCCATGCGCTAATTGGTAGTAGGAATGATATACACGCTCTTGTGCTGCCGCCGTTATTATTCTCGATTTCTCCAATAGATATTTCGTCACATGACAACCCACTAGTACACCATTTGTGTCGATTTGAACCCTCAAGAACTTTCCAAACCGTGAACTGTTATCGTTTCGTAAAGTCTTTGCGTTCCCAAAACTCTCAAGAATTGGAGATGCAGACAAAACTCGTTTGTTCACCCGCGCAAAACTTTCCCGATCCTCAATTGTCATGCCATTCTTGGCACTCAAGGCACCCAAGTACTTGAGGACAGTCTTTGCGACCTCAGTCTTTCCCGCTCCGCTTTCACCACTGATAAGTATAGTTTGATTCTGGCCAGCTTCCCGCATTTCCCAGTATGCGTTGTGAGCAGTGGCCCAAGAGTGGGGCAAGTTTCTTTCAATAACAATATCTTCAGAAAGGTAGTCATCCATCTTAGATTCAGCGTACCAGGGGATAGAGTAATTAAATGGGTTAATTGCCACTACGATTGGGCCAATATTTGTGTACACCACATCTCGCAAATAGCGTTTCTTTAAGCAGAATAAAAGAGAAGCCTCATGCAGCTCGGTAAGACGAAGAAGGTCGTTCACATCTTGAGACAAAGAGTTGTCTTGCGGCAGCCACAGTTTACTAGAATCATTCGGCAAATTGTCAACAGCCACAAATACGGGGTCGGTTGCAGTGCAGCTGTAGGTGTCGGTCTTTTGATTGTATGCAGAGACTTTTCCGAGTACCCACTGATGTTCCGGAGTAAAAAACGCTGCGGGATGTCCGATACGACTAGCAGGCATAGCATTGAGACTTCCTTTACGCGAGAGTGTGCGGGGTAGAGAAGATTAAAAAAAAAAAAAGAGAGAGAGAGAGAGAAAATGAAACAGTTGATGAAGAAAAGCAGTGAAGTATCGACCACTTTTCAATTCATCCATCAACAGAAGCAACTGCAGTTACCATAGGGGAAAAAAGAGAAACGGGAACTAGAGAATGCGATAAAAACGAGACGCGGTGTCGTAAAAAATGTCAAAAAAAAAGGCAAGTCATTGTGAACAAATATCATGTTCTTTATACACGTATATAAACTTGAAGAGAGCAAAAAATATAACTTTAACGGGTTTTAATGCCTTGATGATGTGTGTTTCATAGCACACATCACACATGTGCTTCACCCTCCTTAGAGCTTAGCTCCAGGCTGCAGCTTCTCTATTCCCATGGACATAAGTGCTTCTTTTGCACACGCCATCAGGTTGCGCACATCTACCTCTGTTGTGCTTCCAATGATCCCTATCCTAAATGTTTCTGCGCGGGATGCCTTTCCAGGGTAAAGAATGAAACCCCGTTGGTTCAAAAAGGTGTAAAACTTCTTGAAGTTCCACCGAGGGTCTGTTGGCATATTTAGACACACAACCACATGTCCAAATGAAGGCTTCTTGTCGTCAAGAAATAACGTGAAACCCAGGCGTCGTGCCTCCTCGACTACTATACGAGATTTGCATGCGTACGAAAGAGCCCTACCCGAAATTCCGCCTTCCGCCTCATGCTCATGAAGAGCCTGGAGAAATGCCATGATGGTATGAACAGGAGGTGTGATGATAAACTGACCAGATTTTTCAAATGAGGAGAACTGTGCAAATAAATCCAACGTGCTGCTTCTTGACTGTCCCTTGCAGCTATTAATCAGCTTTTTCCGAGCAAGTATGAGCGCAAACCCTGGAACACCATGAAAACATTTGTTTGCGGAGGTAACAAGAATATCACATGCCTCTGAAACATTAACAGGGATAGCACCAAAACTGCTCATGGCGTCCATTATAATGACTGCGTGTGGAACGTTCCTGCGCACAATACGAGCAATATCCTCAGCAGGGTAAATCATCCCTGTGCTTGTTTCATGGTGCACAAAACCAACTGTCGTCACATCCGTATTTAACCTCAATAGTTGATCCAGAGAGTCCAGATCGAGTTCTTTTCCCTCTGCAGAATTAAACGCCAGGAATGGAAACTCCAGGCGTTTGACGATTTCTCCTTGCCGCTCGGCATACTTTCCCGTGTTCAATAAAAGGTACTTGCCATTGGTCTTGAGGAAGGTGGTAGAGATGGCTGCCTCGAGTGCCATTGTGCCCGCTCCCTGTTGCAGGATGCATGCCCACTCAATGGGATCAAGCTGTGCGATGGCGACCATCTTCTCTCGGATGAGCCTTACAGCCTCTTCAAATCGTCTGTCACGACTGGCGTAGTCCACAAGCATCGCCTCCTTCACCGTATCAGTGGTCATCAGAGGCCCTGGCGTAAATAAAATGAACCTTTGCGTCATGCCTTCAATTACAAACTTTTCTCCTTCAATGAAAGAAACGAACACAAAACGAAAGTATACTCGACTCGTCTTTTTTTTTCAAGAGCAAACACAAAAAATACATAAAACACGCAAAGGGAAGAGAAAAAAAAAGGGTGAGAGAGTCTGAATGGTTATACACAAATAGTAAAAAAAAAAAAGCAGTTCAACAAAATGTGCACGAAGAATCACGGGGAGAGAGAAAGAGAATCCAAACACCAATACAGCAACAAAAGAATGGAAGAAAAAAAAAAAAACGGTCGTTAAATGGGCACTTTTGAAGAAAAGGAAACAAGAACAGAAGAGTTCCTACTCTTAAAAGTAGGAATAAAAAAAAATAGATTGTTCTCCCTCCACTGCCCTGTGTTTCAAAAGAGGTCAACCAAAGAGAGTATTTTCAAGACAGTGTTGGCGGAGAACATCGATAGATGAGAGAAGGCAGTAAACAACAACAACAACAAAATCCGTAAGCTCTTCACTAGATTTCGGGTTGTTAGTCCCAATCTGTTGCTCTACGAATAAGTGAATGAGGAGCTGCAGGCAGCGCACTCCACTCGCTGCGCGTGGACGCAGTCAGGGAGGCTCAAAGTGGACGGACTTCCACGTAGAAAATCTGCGCGACGCTGCCAGTGCGCATCAAAGATGGAGAGTTCATGTGAAGCAGTGTGTTTTTTTTTTTTTTAGCTCCCTTCATTTGTAGAAAGAGAGTGGGTCTTCTCCATTCCTGACGCAAAGTCCCAGAAAAGAAAAAAAAGGGGAAAGACAAAAAAAAAAAAATGACGGAATAAGGTTGTATAAGAAATGATGCTAATTCTAAATAATTAATGTACGAATGCTGCACGTCAGCTCGGAAATACGTTTTCTGAGCTTCATCGACACATTTTTTTCCATGGTCATATCCATCACAAGGTAGCCAACGTGGTTCCGAGTCGCTAAGTACTGCATGCCGATGTTGCATTTCATCTCAACGACAATTTTATTTATTTCACTCATGGATCCAGGTGCGTTAACATGCACATTCGTTATGCGAAACGTTTCTGCTGTGGGTGTGGACGAGAATGGCGCTGGGGGGGCAATTTCAGGAAAGTTCACCGCACCCATGGTAGAGCCACATGTCACAAACTTGGCAAAGGCGGTGCCAACTTCAATAGCGATGGCACGTTGTGCCTCAACAGTTGACCCGCCAATATGCGGGGTTAAAATAACGTTTGGGATGTGTTGCAGTGGCGATTCAAACGCTTCACCAGCACCCTCAGGCTCCACGGGATAGACGTCCACTGCCGCCCCCCCAAGATGCCCGCTCTTTAAACAGGCTGCCAACGCACTCAGGTCCGCAACAGTGCCCCTGCTCAAGTTGAGAAAATAAGCGCCATCTTTCATTAAACCAAATTTTTCTGCGTCAAACAAACCCTTCGTTAAAGGCGTCTCCGGGACATGAACCGTTACAAAATCGGACGCAGTGAGAACTTCGTTGACATGATTCACCTGCTGGGCATTACCCAAAGCAAGTTTGGGTATTATGTCGTAAAATAAGACTCGCATACCAAGCGACTCTGCAAGAACACCCACCTGAGATCCGATGTGCCCGTATCCAATGATGCCAATACTCTTGCCACGTACCTCAAAGGAACCCTGGTTTGTTTTGTTCCACAAGCCCCGGTGAACCTCATTGCTCCTGTCAAAAAGTTTTCGTGCGAGGCATATTATTTCCCCAATAACCAGCTCGGCAACACTGCGAGTATTGGCAAAGGGGGAATTGAAAACGGGTATGCCATGCTTGTTCGCGCACTCCAGGTCTACCTGATTGGTTCCAATGCAGAAGCAGCCAACGGCAAGGAGCAATGGGGCTGCATCGAAGATCTCTGCGGAAAGCGTGGTTTTGCTTCGAATGCCAATGAAGTGTACGTCTCGGATTTTTTGCATGAGTTCCTCTTTTGAAAGAGCCTTCGGGTAGGACTCCACTGTCACTCCCTGAGCCTCCAGGATCTCCTTCGCCGCAGGGTGGATTCCCTCGAGGAACAGGCAACGATACGGTGGGTCAACAAGAGGCCCTTTCCCGTTGACCATGACGCCCCCCCCCCCTCGCACAGGCACCTTCACTTTCTCCACTCGCCCTTGTGGCGTGTCTTGAATACAGCAATGCTGACGCCGGAGGAAGGCGCAAGAGTACGAAGATGACGATGATAACACCAATAATAATAATAATAGCGAAATTAGTAATAGTAGAGGGGTAGCAGCAGTAGACGACAGTCCACCTAACGAAAGAGCTAAACACACAACAACAAAATAAAATAAAAATAAGAGGAGAAAAAAAAAATGAATAAACGAATGAAAAGACAACATTCTCGCAGAAAAGTGTCCGAGCATGGGGGAAGGAGGTAAGACGCAGAAAAGCGAGAAACAGCTCAGGGTCAACACTAATTATGATAATGCATACGTGCACACAAACATATATACCGAAAACAACGTAAAAGAAAAATGCTACAAAGACAAATGTGAATTCAGTGAGCACCTCACACCTATGTCCTTTAGGTAACGAGTCCTCCCTGCTATGCAATCATAGAGAACATTGTTCACTTTCCCGAATATAATCCAAGGGAAAACGGCAACAGGAAACAACACCAACAGCGAAAAAAAAAAAAAACGTATCAACCATTTATTATTCGCTTACGATGTCATGTGTTTGCACGCCACGTATGCAAGGGAACTAAAAAAAGGCTGAGCCAGTAGATTTTAGTGCGTACGTTTTTCACCTCAGTGTCCCCCTTTTTCTTCTTCACCCCTTTCCATTCATTAAAATACCCACAGTAAATTAGTCATACTGAAACATGGCGGCCGAATTCTCCGCCTCTTGCTGCAGAATAGCGAACACTTTCTCCGAAACTGTTTTTCTCACATCCGTTAGATTATCTGGTATGCAGTAGAGCTTTTCCAAACTTACCCATTTTACATCAAGGCACAGCCCCTTGTCTGGTACAACCTGCGCAGTCAAATCTGCTGTATTAACTTCCACAATGCACCCACTCACCACAAGGGCGGTGCCTAAACGAAGGTAACAACACCGGACACCAACGAGCAATTTACCCCTTTTGCGTGAGTCTGTAATGTCATGAACCAGAGGTTCTAAACCAAGGGAGGCTAGTTCAATGTCTACATATGTTGAACTATACATGCCTTTAGAGGACTTCGTCAGTATCTCGCATGCGAAGGGAGAGCGCACAAACTTTGTGTCAGGTAAACCCTCGTCAATGGCACTCCTCCGCCGCTTTCTCTTTGTCATCGTCGCTGGCTTTTCCTCAAGCTCCAAGGGTTTATTTTCCTCCTCTTCTTCTTCCTCCTCCTCCTCCTCCTCCTCCCCTTGATGCTGCTGCAGAAGGTGCTCGCAACCTACGGTAGAAATCGCACTTTTCGCCCTCGACTCGGGATTTGACGCCAACCGCCCATTAAAACGCCTCGGAAAGGTAGATCTTCCCTTCAAATTTTTTCCTCTACAGATCAGCTGAATAAAATCAATCAAAGGAGTGGCATTCTGCCTGCAGAAAGACTCCTGATGAAACATACGAGTAATCACTAGAAGATTGCAGGGGTTTCCCGGGAAATTCATTATAAAAAAAGACAGAGAGGAAACAATTTTTTTAAGAAGAACAAATCCACAATATGAAGAAAGACAAGAAAATGTGCATACACTTGCAGAACTGGTATATATATATATATATATATATAAGGTTTTAGCGGAAACACCTCAAAGACACACCACCACACCACTGTAAGAAGTGAAGGGGAAAAAAAGGCTTCCTTCTCTTCAGCGCCTTCGAAAAGAGAGTGCAAAAACCACCACCCATTCTCTTCTTGCACACACAGCACCAATATCTACACACCAACGCACAGGAAAACTGTGTAAAGGAAAAAAAAAAAGACGTCAGAAGGAGATAAACGGGTGCGCTCCGGTGGAGAAAAGAGCAAAAGCAATTCTATCGACTCATGCCATGTGATCTGGGCGATCAGTGGCTGTTGCCCCCCTCCCCTCCCGTGCTGCGGACGTCTAAGGGATCCTTTGAAAACGGAATAAAAGAAAAATAAGGAAGAAACAGGACTACTCTGCGTATCCACCTCCTCTATCCGCCGTTAACACCGTCCTAATCTCCCCTCTTCCGCCCATCCCAGTCTGATACATTTTCTGCACTAATACTTGAATATGACGTTTTCGATGGGGGTCCGCTTTGCTCTGCATTCCACAACAGCTTCTCGGTATTCATCCAAGACGGCACGTGAAACCTTTCGGTTGTTTTCAATATTTTTGAAGTCAAAGTTATTTGCTATAATGGCTGGTGGTGCACCATTAAGGTGTGAAAGATGCGTCTGATATGCGGTGCTGCAAAAGTACAACTGATACAAGCGGTACATGGAAAACCCCACGATGGAAAGGACCAAAAAGTCTCCCAGAAGAGTAAATCGACGGGACTCTGAGGCAGTACTTTCTTGACGACTGAAACGATGATACCAATCGGCCTTTAGTGGAAGTTTCACGGGCCACGGCCACCCACCATATGTTCCATTTTCAGAGCGACGCAGAAGCGTACGCGAAAACATTACAAGGTCAATCAATCACACACTCGTACTCACACGCACACAGAAGCACTGAGAACCAAGGAAGAAAAGGAAGAAATAAAGAAACACATAAAAGAACAATCTGGAGAACTGTGAAGCTCAGCCAACGAAAAAAGTGGTATTGGTAAGGATCTGAAAAAGATCATGAACACCAAAGAAGAAAAAAACAAGAGCAAAATAAATAGATACGGGGGAAAAAAAAGGAGAACAGATGCTCACGCGTATTCTGTGCAGAATGGGTAAAGAGGTCTCGTATATATATACGTGTGCACATGGTGAAAAATAGCAGAAGAACCGCCTCCGTGTGACTTCAGAGATGCATGCACAAGAGCAAAGCTGCAGCGTTTGATCGAAAAGGTAGAGATGAATATACGGAGGTATGACGCAATTCAAACCAGTTAAACGGAAACAGTCGCCATCCTGGAATTATGGCGATGAAGTACTGGACACAACACAGATACACACTTATACGTGCAAAAAAAAAAAAGTGATCCTCCATACATATTCTTTTTTTTCCCCTTTTGATTTCACTTTATCTTTGGTTGATAGTACCTGCTTCATTCATCCATCTTTCATATCTGTTCCATCTCCCATTCACACCAGCCTTGCTTCACCCTCCTCATGATCTCTGTAGCCTCTGAAATAAATGCCCCTACACTCTAGAAGACAACTCCGTTGATCATTGCACCAATCGACTGATTTAGGCTTGCGTTGATGAGCCCCTCAGTCTCCGATTGAAGATGCGCGATGGGGTTTGCTCGCCCAACATTACCCACATCATCCTCGTCCTGGCCCTGAACAATAAAGCGTTCTGACTGCGCAGAAAGTGATGCCAGCCTGCGAATTTTCTCCCGCATCATTTGTCGCTCAAATTTCTCCACATTCTCTAGACGAAATCCTTCTTGCCACCCCTTCTTGTAGACATTCAATAACAGTGCGAGTTCGTGATTCTTCTTTCGAAAAGTAATAGGAAGACTATAATAGTCACGATCGAGGCCACGAGTGAGAGCGATAGGTGACGGCCGCGTCAGCCACCCAATGTTACTTGTGGTCTGTCGTGGTTCTGAAAATATGTTCCGTGCCCCTGCAAGTGGGTCTTTGGTGGTGCGAAAGGCGTCAATCACCACTTTGCCACGGACGGATTGAATCGGATCAATCACAACAGAGACACTTCGCGGTGTCAGCTGTTCGTAGCTGCTTGCTGTCATCACATCCTCACCGGAGAGCCAGCATCCAAAGCCCGGATGACTGTGATACCATCCAACAACTTTCTCCGAGCGTCCCACTACGGAGAGCTTGTCCAGCATGTGCACTTGGTACTCCGGATCCACTGCCTCGACAGATTGGCCGGTGGCTGTTTGTGGCATTGAAAATACATCCGACACACGAATGGTGTAATCATCGATTTGTTCACCGATCATGAGCCCCATCACCTCCAGAGGCACACCTGCTCGTCCGTGCAGAAGCATCTTGAGCAACGCAAGAGATGATATCTGTACCGTCTCGGCTGTGTCACGCAATTCCTCTGTTGGACCAGATCGTCCGCCTGCACCAGCCCCTCCGGCCTGGGCACGAAGCATGTTGGCGATTGTGTGCATTCCCCCTCCCCCTCTGCTTTGCTTATATATCCTTCTTTCGACCCCGCTGTCACCTTTCCTTGCTGCAGGAAAAAATAGAATCCGTGCTCCAAAGAGTAAAAAAAGGAAAGAAAAAAAAAGAAAAAGACTTATATGCATTAAATAAATGTAGGCAGTCACATGTTAATCAAACAGAGAGGAATAACATTTCAGGGGGAAAAGAGCAAAATTCGAAATTAAGGAAAGCATGACAATAACATCTGCAACCTTGGATTACAATTCTGTCATCTTTACAGGGGGCGAAGATAAAAAGCATTGATATGCCTAAATATTGAATCTATTCGTGTCATCACTGTCAGACCACCAATATGATGTTGCACTGTAATATAAGTCATACTTCATCTACAATTGGTGAAATCCCAAGTGAGATAGTTGCCGCAACTGCTGTTAACAATGGCGGCGATGGTGGAACCCCCCATGTCTGCACCCCTTCTGCGGCCCTTCATCACCATCGTCATCCTCACTACCGATGTCGTGATCATAATCTCTATCATCCATATCAGTATCACCACTATCATCCGGATTCTCACATCCTGACACATCAAAAAGAAGCTCGTTCACCCCATCCGCGCGCGCAGTACAACGCAACATGGCGTCTCGTGTCATGAGTATCTCTTGTTGCACCTCTTCCACAAAGTCTAGCACTCCATCAAGGATGCGGAGCAGTGTTGTCGATGGCACGTTATTTGATGATGTCTTGTAGCTGAGAACTAAATTTTCTTTTCGGTCCTTCTGCTCACAAATATTCACTCCTAGTTGTTGATCGCGTAGCGCCATGAGAAACTGCTTCAGATCACGACATGAGGCACTGATACGTGAAGACACGCGCTCACTAACTTCCTGAACATCCTCTATGAGAGCCGATAGTGTATGCTGAAGACGAACAGCATCTTTATTGTTATCATTCCCATCTACATCACCCCCGCCTTCACTTTCGCCCATATACGCTTTGCCATGGTGGTGATCAACATGATTCATCTCTTCCTCTACACGATCAACACGATAGCGGTGTCGATGTCCCTCTAGTAGCGCAGCGTGCTCCTGTTGCACTTGTTGTAGGTGCTGGATGCTAGATTGTGCGAGCTGGTCATAGAGATGAAACAATTCAAGACTGTTTCTTCCCGTGATCCGGCAACGCACATCGGAGCGCAGTGACTGCAGCTGCTGCCACAGCGCTAAGGCAGAGGAGGACATAAGACATGCTTCACCAGATATTTCGGCGGAAGATGTCCTTGTCCCTTTCTTCATTTCTTTCTGTTTGTTTTTATGCTCTCGTCGCTGATCCTGAAGCCGTCGACGCATTTCTGTCGCCACACGGCGCTTCATCCTCTCGTTCCACACACGGTTGATAGCAATGAGAAAAGGGTAGAAGCATTCGTACTTCATGGAAGGAAAATGTCGATTCTTGAACTTTTGCGCTTCCACAAAGACCGCATACGGGATCCAAAAATCCTTCTCGTGCTGCCGTCCTTGCAGTACATCACGAGGTGAGGGTAAGCGAGGAAATCCATCGCCTCTACTGCACTGTACAGCATCTTCCAAATCACCAACGTTAATTCTGGCGCGGCGAAGGAAGTAACTCTCATCGTTTACAATATCTTTCAGTTGCTTCCACCACTGTCCATTTAGGTATATGTTGCATGACTGCAGCAGTGAATTACCACCGTAAATTCCATCATCCACACCAGTTTCCGGTGAAGCCACAAGAAGACCATCATTTCGCTGCCGTTGCAGAGCATCGTCATGTAACAATAACTTGCGTCCAGTCGCCGCCATCGGTACTGTTGTTGTCATCTTGTATCCAGCGAAAATTACATCGTCATCGATGCCTTCGACTCGCAGATACCTCCGCATTTCTGGCACTTCGTTCAGGATCCGAAGCAGGCGTGCCATGCTCAGGCGCGTTGTCATCAACTCAGCCTCCAGCTCATGTACAAATCCCGTATTTTTATGCATTGTCTTTACGGCTCCAGCCACACGCGCCTCCATCCCTTCCTGAATAGCTTCAAGCTTGCATCTCAGGGCGTGGTTTTCCTCTGCAAGAGACTCCTTTTCCTTCACAACAATACAATGGTTCTGCTCTAGTCCATGAACCTCATTCCGCATTTCACGTAGACTTTTGACGTACCGCTCGCACCTCTTCCGTTCCTTCTCAACTCCAGAAACCGTGATGTTCGGCGTTGTCATCGTCGATTGGTGTCGTTTCTGCACCTTACTCCGTGTCACTTCCGTTGCTCGTGCTTCAACTTTTTCTTGTTCTCGCGCCTTGATGGTGCTCTTCTGCTCTATAAGCTCTATTTCCAGCTGCCGAATTCGGCGGTCCTTCGCCTGAAGCCTAGAGTCAAGATCCTCAATCTTTGTGCGGGCCTCATCCAATGCCAAAGTCCTCTCGGTAAGTATCCGCTCCCGCAGCACTTCCGTCTGGCTCTTGGCGCCAGCCGCAAGCTCCAACTGTTCCCGAAGCCGTGCCACCTCTGCACGAAGACTACTAATGATGTTGTCACGTTGCGCACGCCCTTTTTCGGCACATGAGAGTGTCTCATCAAGCACCGCAATCTTCTCATCGAATTGTTTCTCTTTCTCTTGCAGACGTTCCAGAAGAGAATCACGTTCAGAGATGCAGCTGCTACTTGCGGTTGTCTTATCACTAGATAGAAGAGTAAGTGGTACGTTTTTCTTTTCTCCCTTTTTTTCTTCGTTATCATCCTCGTCCTCTTCCATGGGTAGCAGCGGTGGAGCCTTGTTGGCACCATTATCACTTTCCAGCACGCGAGCCTTTAACGAACGTTCTGACAGCAAACATTCAGCATGTTTTTGCCTCTGAGAAGAGCTAGTTCTATATGATGGCGTCGACGCCACACCACCCTTTCTCACCGAACGCGCAGTAGCATGGGATCGAAGCGCGGAAGTGTAGCGTGGAAGCTCGGGGGAAGATATCACATCTGCGAGAGGTTCACGCCGTATGCCGAATGCAGTCACTGGAGAAAAAGTTGCCTCTCTTTTCAGCTCATTCTCTTCCATGGCGGAGAACCCACCCTCCTCCTTTCTATGCAAACACACCAGTTCTCGCTGTGACCCTCTGCGTCTATAGGCAAGGCAGATGATGCCCCTTCCCACCACTCCAGAGCACCCGCTTTTATTCCTCTACAGTAAACACAAGGAGTCAATGGAACAAAAGAAAAATACAAGAGCAACATTGATCCTTTCTTCAGGGTGGCTCCCCCCCCCCATGTGCATTATGTTGAGCAGGCACAAAGCCAAGAAACATTGCTGAAATACAGAGGGGAATAGAATCTCGCTCTCTGCATCTCGCCCTTTATATCTCAGGCCTGACTATGGCTGCTTCCAACTACAACTCCAAATTCCTCTTTCACTCTCTAATTATTATTTTTCTGCATTGTTAGTCGCATGTGAGTATGTATTTTCTTCCGTAAATATAACTAATGCAGAAAAATAATAAAAATGTACAATATGCCAGATTCCTTCAAACCCGCCAGACCTTTCTCCCTCACGGACCCAACCAAGCGACATGCTCATCACTCATATCAAGTCACCTTTAAGGAAATCACTTAGTGACAGATGGTGATAATGTTGGGTTTGGTGCTGAATCCTCGCATGAGAGGTGTCGGCCAGAACCAAGAACCGGGTGCCGAAGCGAGGGAAATTCCATCGCAACCGATGCTCGTAGCCGCGACTCTCTCGATGTGCCTTGTGCAGCCATTTTTTCTGCGTCAGATACTAAGACTTGCGCTGCTGCTACTTCTGTCACGACTGCGGCTGTTGCACCCAACTTGCTCGAATCGGAAGAGACAACTTGATTCTTGTTGTTTGACGTAGCTGTCGGTACATGTGCTCGCCGAAGTTTTTCCTCTTTTTTATTCGGTTCATCCCGCTTGTTTTCTACTTCATTTCTATTCAACCGTGAGAGGGTCGTGCAGAGTCTCGGTTCGTCGTCGTAATCGTCAACGGCCCCATGTCTCACCGCACCGTTTTTTCCTACACTTCCACTATTGCCACTACTGATAGCGTTGGTTAATATACCGGATTTAGCAGCAGCATCCTTTGTTCCTGTATGCACACGAGAAGTGTGAACAGTGAACGATGTCTCCGGCTCGGCATAAATCTTTTCACCCCGCTCGGATGAACTGCTCATTGCCGCAGTAGTGCTCTCAATTTTCTGCAGGTTGACAAAAGTCGTCTTTTGTTGCTCCATTTGTACACATGACATCCCGTTTACCGCGTCATTAACAAGATCAACATCATCTCTCGTTTCAAGAAGAGAGGGTGAAGCATTTTTCTCAGACTTTAGCCCTTTTTCTTGCGACAGAGGTATCTCCTCCGCCGCCTCCAACTCCTCATAAAAACTCGGTATTTCTTGCGTCTGCTCACACACAGACACCGCCGTCCCAACGCTGCTGCACACTGATGGGTTGAGTTCTGGAATGATGTCACATGAGGATTTTGTGTGTCTATTATCACCAGCAACTCCCAAAATATCATTTACAATCTTTGATTGAGGACAAGGTAGACTCGCTTCTCTTGATGGAGACGAGTGCAGTCTTTCGCTTGCGTAGGGATGACAGCCTTGTGAGTAATCGGATGTGTTACTCATCTCTACATGAGTTCCACAAGAAGGAATCTTCAATTCACCCTGATGATATGGAACCAGGCTGTCGTCGAGCACCATAGAACTTGTTGGAAACTCCATCCTCTCTTTTGAACAATTCTTTTCTTCTGCTGTGCTCTGCCCTAAGTCATCGCAGCTAATGCGGCCGCTCATCCTCATACTGTCATTGACAACGACCACATTATTGTTTTCAGTAGTTTTCTCTTTCTGCCACATGAGTGTGCGGAACAGTGTGGGAGGAGATGGTGGGAGTATTAGTGGGGAAGAAAAAGGCTGTGAAGGTGTAACCGCCCCCTGAGTTTCTTCTTCTTTTCTTGCCACATCTGTCTCTTGTGTCGACGGCACGCGCTGCGCAACAACCGACATGCAAAGCGGCTCTGAGGAAGCGAGCGCAACATTTTCGGGTTTCTTTTCTAATTCCGCTGTCCGTGTGGAGGACGCCATAACGGCCTCGACCGCCTGCATGAGAGCCTCCTTCTGTGCCTTGGCAGCACCCGATACTGTTGGCATCTCAGTCGGGTATTGCTTTAGTTGCCCGACGAAATACACCTCTTGCAGAGCAGCAAAAAAACGCAGCACAGTATCCGAATCACGCATTGTGCCCTTTACAAAAGCATTGACAGTTTGCTTCACCTCTTCCAACTCAAATGTATCACCCTCCAGCGAATTTAGGATATCTTCCGCGTTTTTATTCCTGTCCTGCAGCAAATCTGAGAGCAGCTTTGCGTCATTCTGCACTTTAATGAGCTGCTCGTGCAGTGCCTGCTCAAACGACTTGAACCTTGTCCATTCCACTCGCTGTGTCTCAATCTCCGATTCCAACAACCGCATCTCCGCCTCACAGGCTCGGCAGCGAACACGGAGGTCCTTGTTCTCTTGACGTAAATGTGATAGCCGTCTCTCTTCTTCGCACTGATATTCAGTCTGCTGCATGGCAAGACTTTCTGCAAGGGAAGTAAGACGAGCAAGTTCACGTTGGGCACTCGCCGACCACGTTGCAACCTCCGTCGCGGAAGGCACCGCAACAGAAGAGGCCGACAACGATGGTAACATATGCAAAAAGGCGCTAGGCAGGAGACATCCTTGCATTTCTCGTAGCCGCTGCACTACTGCAGCTCTCTCAGCCTCTGCCAGACGGTTATCGAGAGACTGAATGTGCGTCTGCGCCGCTTCAAGTTCTGCTGAAATGCATTCTGCGTGTGTTTCAGCCTCTCGTCGACGCATATGTGCGACGCCAAGCTCCCGAAGAATATCCTCGTAGTCAACACGCAGCTGCGCATATGCTGTTTTGCCTTCCTGCTGGGCAAGATCACTCGGAGACTGCATCATGTGCTTTTCTATGATGGTGCGCAAACGGCAGATCTCGTCCTCGCAAATGCGAAGCTCGCGCTCCTTCGCCTGAATTGCAGCACGCCATCCACCCAAAATGGAAGTTTTTTCACTCTGCAGCTCTGAGGCCTTCAGTCTTTTCACCTCGGCATTAGCACCTTCAAGCAGACTCTCCAGTCCTTCTACGCGGTGTTGTAACTGTGTACGCTCTCGGATTGACCTAACAAGATGACGTGCCAGGTTCTCCATTTTCTGCATCAATTCACAAAGATTTTTGTTCTGCGCTTCAAGATCTCTATGAAGGATGTGATTCTCCTGCAATAGAACTTCCTTCTCATGGTTACTGGAAGATGCTACCTTCACCTCCTCCTCCTTCTCTTGTTTTTCCTTTCCCATCACATCTTCATTCCACGCCTCCTTGACATCATATGTAGTTTTTCCCCAGCAAGACCCCGAAGTACATTCCCTGTGTTGGCTCACTTCATTTACTATGGGGTACATATTGTTGTTAAAAGAAACTGGAGTGACGCAATCCTGTGCATGTAGGAGGTCTCCCCCCATCGACTCTGCATCGACCGAATCAATGATGCCACTATCACATACAGAAGGAGAAATTGCGTTGCGGTTATCAGGTGGAGGATCATCCGTGCGCGTCTGAACGTGTATCCACTTGACTAGTTGATCTTCCCATTTCATATCGAAGTTTTCCTCCAAGTCGTTTGCTTCATTAGAAGCCCCAGAAGTAAGAGCGGCAACCGCAGTTTTCTTACGGTCATTGCCAACACCACGCATTTGGGCCCCTGAAAGGAGTTTAACAGTTTGCAGATGTGACGGTTTCAATTTTTTTTCGTCATCCGCTCCGTATGGGTGGCTCGACTCTACTTCCTGCGATGCGCAAAGAAACCCACCGCTGGGATAGGGTTTCTTATTTTGCGTGGAGTTGTCGATTGGCGTAGACAAGGATGGCGGTGGCGGTGTCACTAGAACTGGAGATGGAAGTGGAGGAACAGGTGATGCGAGTGAACGATAGAACCCTGTAGTGGCAGTAGTAGCTGATGAAGCTGGAGGCCGGAGATGCAGCCGTGCTTTTCTGCCTTTTTCACAACGCAGATCCCTTTTTTCAGTGGAAAAGGGATCTGCTTTCGTATTGAACGCTGATGGTAGTGGTGGTGGGGGAGGAGGCAGTGGCGGCATCAGGGGCATCGAAAGATTAGCGCCACAGCTCCCACCACGCATCGCTGCCGCACCTAGTTCATCGTACAAGAAAAGACTCTCCACAGAACGAGGGGTCGATACAATACCAATCTCAACAGGTCTGTCGCTTTGGAATTCTAAGCCCGTGTCGTTTCGCCTCAGACGATTTATGCTTTCCTCTTGCCGCAGTGCCTCTTCACACAAAAGCTGGAGATTCAGCTGCCGCTTCTCCATCTCCTGCATGCGCTGACGCTGCTCACTGCTGTTTTCGTCGTCAAAAAAAGATTTGTCTATCTCTTGCAGCATCTTCTGAAAACTTTTGGCCTCACGGTCCACCGACAGGGCTATTGGATTTACATCTACTAGTTGCGGCGAAGTTGGGAGACGTCTAGTACCCCATTGATGCACCATCCTCTCTAAATCTCTAACACGCTGCTGAAAAATTCTCAAACGATCAAAATGCAAGAAAAAGAAGCTATTTTGACCCTGAATATGTCTCCCAGTTTTTTTTTTTTTTTAGTCGTTTTGATGGGGAAAAAAAAATGTTTTGAAGAAGATGTGGTAGTGTGTTTTAAACATGCGATAAGATTTCAACATGCCCCTCGTCCCCGTTGTAGGATAGGAGGAGTTTAGTATTCAGCAGCACACCTCCCGCCCTCATGTTCACAGACAACCGCACGCCCCCCACTACTGATGAGCCAGGCGGTTATTGGCCACCGTATGGGTGACCAATAACCATTGTCCCACCTCCCTCTCGATTTCTCATTCCTTTTCACCGGGCATTAATCCGACAAAGCGCCTGTGCGAATCCAAAAATATACTGAACTGTCAGGAGGGGTAGGAGCTGCGGCAGAAAGAGGCGGTAGCGAAAACGGCTTTAATAATCAGTGCCAGCTATAAGAAGGGTGGTAATTTGAAGACTTCTGGCACTTTTTCGGCCCCTTCAGTACCACAACGCAAACACTGTACAGATACGCACGACGCCAGCCTTTGCTCAGCCCTTTCCTTCTTTTTCTCCATTACCTTTTCGCATGTTTGCTGAATGCAAGGAGTAAGGTGCTGCACCACCGCAGAGCATCTCGAGATGAGCTGCTGCCGCAATGTCTTCATCTCTCTCTCTGCTTCAAGCCAACCATTGTGACCGCGACCCACTACGGTCTGCAGGTACTGCAAGCGTTTTTCAATTGCATCAGCTGATACAGTGAGCTCATCAAGATAACTAAGACGCTGTTCTGAGGTGTAGTTCATTTAAAGTAAATGGCAAAGTAGAAGCAATTGAAATCTGTGCCTGCTATTCACCCATCACCTCGTGTGTAGACAAAAAAGAAAAAGAAAAAAAAAAGAATATTGCACGCAATGCACACTGAATAGGCGAAGAAAGATAATAAACAGGAAAATCGTGAAATGTGCTGAAAACCACAGGAAACCCATTCATTTCACTTTCCACTTAATTGCGTGCCTTTTTTGACACCTTAGTTTTCTCGTACTTTGCTGTAGCTTTTTCCCCTTATTATTAATTGTTTTTTTTTAATTTTTTCGTGCCTTGTTCATTTTCTTTTCTCCTCCGCATAGATATACAGATATTATCTTTCGCCCCTCATCAGATAAAAATATTATAACGCATTACATTTTTGGTGAAGTAAGATCTCAAGCGTGATAAGATTATCTTAATCAAATCGCGTACACGCCAACAAAGTGTGTTAACCTTGTTTACATACTTCACTTTCCCCATTTGTATATCAAAAAGAATACTACCAGTACCTCTATGTACATATGTACATTATAATCCCCGTAACGCATCCAACACACACACGAATCCGCCAACTCCCTCAATCGTGTGAAATTAGTTGCATATAGTTTGCCTTCAGCTGAAATTTCTGAGGGAATGGGGAAGTGGAAACGGTTATACATTTTTCTCTATTCATTTCAGCATGTGTCTTGATTTAAAAGACAAAAAAAGACACATGACGTATCGTCATTTGAAATAAAATAGTCTTGCAATCGCCACCAAATCGTCTTCAAATAAACACACACACACACAGACACACACGCATACTATGTGTCTTCATTCATATACTTATGCATATATATATATATATATATACATAGAGAAGGATGGAGTGACATAGTGCGCGTGCTTGTGTGTGTGTGTGTGTGTGTGTGTGTATGTGGATGTATATACAACATCAGTATGTGTGCAGTACAGCACTTTCGTTTTCCTACGGTTTTCAGGGTTTTTTTTTTATATTCACTTTTGTTTCTCCTTTTCGTCATGGTTTTGTTTAGACATCTTTTTTTTTCTTTTTGCAGGAGCATCCACGAATCGACCATGCCAGTAAAACTGGCAGTAGTAATAATACTATTATTAATACAACAGAAAACTGCGGTTTTTGTTCAAATACCACTTTGAGCACTTAAAAAAATTATATATATATATATATATATATATATATATATATATAAAGGGACTCATGGCAGGCATGGTCAAATGCCACACGTGCCTTTGTCGACGCTTCTGCTGACGATGCGCACACTGCTTATCCTACCAGTAGTAACAACTGGTCCGTGATGCCTTTCACGTGTGCGTCCACTGTGGGTGTTTCTGGAAAAAGACTGCGATTGTGTTTTGGAGGACAGAGGCGGAATCACACAGCGTGCATTTACTCCCGCCGTTACGTTCCTCTTTTCCTTCGGTATGAAGGGCCGTCGCATACCTTGAGAGAAATGACTATTGCTAGCATCGTCCTCATCGTTCAACAACTCCTCAGTCACTGAAAGTGGAGTTTCGGGGCATATACCGGCCAAACTCGCGCTGGGGGGAAGAGAACTCGTGCCAGCGTCGCTGGCGCACTCCAGAATGATTGGAGTCGAGGCTGGACAATCCACGCAGCAATCTTCCACAATGTCCTTGCTGTCTCTGCCACTCTCAAGAATTTTGTTTTCGACAAATGATTCCGTTGATTGCGCTACTTCTAATCGCTCCCGCTCGCCTCGCGTCACAAGACGTGGAGGCCCAATGGTGAACGTCCGTCTATCACCAGTTGACTTCTTGCTCACGTTTGCATTACACTGCGTGCCCTCCATTAGTGCAAATGAGAGGGCATGCGTGTTTGAGGGCTGTGATTTTTTTTGCTTCCGACTGAGTAGCAACAGTGGTGTCACCAGATATTCGCATGACACAGGGAGGGAAGGGGGTGGGGTTGATGTAGACATCATGGGAATGGTTTCAAAAGTTTCATTAATTTGAGGGGAAACCTGGGAGCTCGTTTCTACCCCTCGCCGACCGCAACTGTAGAGCAATGACTCATCACAGCACGAAAGAATGGCCATAACACATTCATCCGCAACACTGGTAAGGGAGTTGTTCATTTGCTGGTCCAATGATGAGGGGGATCGCAGCAGAGATAGAGACCCATCCGCTGCAGGGGAAAAGCCTCCCCCTTCTGTCGTCAGCATCAGCTGTGAAGGGTCCTGTAGCGACAGATGGGCACTCCTGCGTCGGATTACGCGCTTCGAAATGAAGGTGTGCGGATCCCTTGGCCCAGGAACTTCCACTGTGACTGCTTGCTCTTCGATCGGCGCACTAACAACCACACTGTGGCCCTCCTCTGCGGTCAATTTGTTCACGGTAGAACCTCTATCGCTGCTCACTCTCTGTTTTCTCACACGTTTCGAAGACGATATCAGGCTGCTGGCGGATTGAACGGGCTGGCGAAGCTTCTCTGGTGAAACAGGTGATATCTCCATCATCAAACCTTCGTTTGTTGGAGATATAGTTTTTATGCTTAGGGGTATGATATCTCGCATCTGTACACGATGCATGCAATCGCAGAGAATGAGAATGTTTTAAAAAAAGAAAAAGAGAGAGATAAGCATTCAATAACAATAAAAATACAAACAACGAGAAGAATTTAACACATGACACGTAAAGAAAAAATTTTCCCCTTCCCCTCTTTCTTTGCACGAACTACACGCTCTATGTATACAGCAAACCGACTGCGTCAGACCTCTCTTCCACATTTCCCTCCCCCCTTACGCGAGTTTGTAGCTGCTTCTCCCTCTGCCTCCTAGAGTACAGAGTTCATCAAATGATCTCAGAACGACTCCTCGCTACTTCCTCTTCGACGGAAGAGAATATTATCTCCATCATCATCGTCCATGCTATTACCACCATCACTCAAACTTTGCATGGGCACCATATTTGTCGTCGCCCGTTCCACCATCTGTCGTTGCCGATTCGAGGTAAAAAACGCGTCTAAGGATGAAATGCCCTGTGTATTTTCCTCCATAGACTCATTAGCATTCGACGTTTCCCGCTGCAGTAGGATAGTGCGTTGTGAATTGGCAGACCATGCAATTCCTCGGCGATTTGTACCCTCATCCTCCTCTATCTCTATGCGCCTACTTGTCTCCTCGCACTGCAGCGAAACCCGCCACTCATCCAGAAGAGGCACAGAACCCGAGGACATTGTGGCTCCCTCTTTGATCGCCCTTTCCTTCCCAGATGCAGAGGAAGAGAGCAAGGATGAGTGTGGTAACGTGCCATCATCTCGGGGAGAATTGACCGTGCTTGAACGATTTGACTGCACAAGTGACGGTCTTGTAGTGGAAGAGGACTTTTCCATTCCTGTACCTTCATTCCTCTCGATTGAACTGTCACTTCCTTCTCTCAGCTGCGTTTCATCTACCGTCCGCGGTGACTCGAGGTTGGAAACAGGGGAGGACGGAGATGGCACGACCCCAGTAGAGTTGCAAACGGTATGTAATGAGTGAGCCAAACCCATGTGAGTGGCAACAGGCAATACATTGTCACCTCCCGCAAATTCCATTTTATTTGTGTTAAGTAGATTTGATTCCAAATCACTATTAGGGACGGACATCACGGCTGGAGATGTCATTTGCTGCGTATGGGTTACAACACCCTCTTTCTCCCCGTGTTTAGCTACACCTACTCTTGGTGATTCAGATGGTGTGGAAACAGAAGTAGGCTGCACCTTCGAAAGCGAGTTCCATGCTGAATGCCACGCTACTTCAGACGATGGAGGTGGTATAGATGGTGGTGGATGAAAGTATGCTGAGGACTGCATCTGCTGTGTCAGTTTATTCGCCTTCGCAAGCACATCTCGAACCGAAGAAGCATCTCCCTTCTCTTCTTCCTTGTTGCCATACCAACCATCCGACCCCTGCACACCAATAAATGATTTCAAACGGAAGCGTAAGCGACTAATCTCTTCGTCTTTTAGCTGTAGCTCCGCCAAGTGCTCTACCTGCAGACGGCGGATGTCCTCCACACGGCGCCACTCACGATTGCGCGCTGCATCAGCCTCGGCAAGGCGCACATTGCAAAGTTCCTCGTACTGCTGTGTCTGTGATGTAAGCACACGGACTTGTTGTTTCGCGTCGTTGAGGCGGTTCTCTAGCTCCGTCATTGCCTTGTCACGCTCTTCAACCAATGCCTGCAGTTCGCGATGCCGCCGATCCAACTCAACACGTTGAAGCTCCATGTCATCACGTGCCTGTGCAAGTCGCGCGCGCTCCGATTCCACACGCTGCACGCTTACTCGCTCCATCTCGCGCCACTCCTCCATCTTATTCTGCAAGAGCACCTTGTAATGATTCTCCGCCTCGCGCCGCGCCTCGAGTAACTGCTGTTGCTCGAATGCTCGTATACGTTGTTGATAGGTCTGGTCCATTTGCATTTGTAGATCACGGCGGTAGGCTTCCATGCGGCGATCTACTTCCTCACGTGTAGATTGACCCACACGAGCGAAACAGAGGGCGTACTTAGCGTCTACAGCAGCGAGCCTAGTTTCGAGTGGTGCAGGTGAAACTTCGGATCCTCCGCTGTCGGTCTGCGTCTCCACACCGTAACTTGGTGGCCGCCCATGGGCATCTCCAGTGTGGCGGAGATACGTCTCCAGAACGTGTAGAAACAGACTTTTTCCGCTTGGTAGGCCAACTCCTGTTCCAGAAGCTTTCAGGTGTAGCAGTGCTGCAAGTGCATCGTCACCTGCTGATTTTACAGAGACATCAGCCTCGCTACTAAAAATCGCGAGTGAGAAAGAGCGACCAGTATGCCTCAAATGATTCTCTATCAAGGCATCTGCAAGCCTTTGGGTCCATGTGTCTTCTTCAGACTCATCATCACTCTCTTGCCTTCCAGTCGTACTATCAACTCCCTTTCGCCCAGTTGCGCCTTGCGCTGGCCCCGTCCCCATGGGCATCGGTCCCTGTCGCTTCAGTAGCTCGGACACAATGACACTACGGAGTTGTGTCTTCAGTGAGCTCAGCGCCCCACTAGACCGCAAGAACTGCTGCATTCCAGCACGCAGCTCTGAAACAGACAAGGCACCAGCACTAGCAGCAGGACCGGCAGATGTGGAAAAGTTCTCCGCCATCAGATATGATGATAACGAGGGATGTATCGCCCTAATAAACCCTCACCTCGTTGCTCTGCTTCATGAAATAAAAAGAGAAAGGAGAAAAAATGATTCAACGAAATGAAATAAGTGGACAAAAAAACCGTATATATATATATATTCAAATGGAGGGGGTAAACCTAAATACTTATGGATCTCGAGAAAATCCAGTGACTCCATACTATACCATCAACGCACGGTGCAAGCTAATTCTCTTGAGCGTAATAAGCGCTAATTTGAAGTTCACGCGAAAAGAACGGTGACATCCATAGTAGTTGAGCTGCTGAAAACGTCCCCTCTGTCTGAGGTGGGCACTGTGGTAGAAGACCGATGGTTTCAAGAAGGGTTCGAAGATGCACAAGGTGCTGTTGGAGTAATGGGTCAGGTGGAGCACTTCCACCAAGCGATGCCACATGCATCTTCTCCAACAGTCGTCGCCGCACAGCACGAATAATTTCACGGGCAAGGGGAATCGAATCAAATGTAAGACTGTTCCATTGCGACATGAGAGACGTGTTCAGCAAAGAAGGAGAAACACAAGGAGCTTCAGCATTGCGCTGCTGCTTCTGCAGTGTCCACTTGGAGATTGTCAGCTGTGCCCAATCCAGGGCACGGCGCAGCCATTCCTCACTCATACGGTGACTATTCGTCTCCAAGGTTGGGCAGGATGCAAGCTCGACGGGCAATAGGCACTGCGCCAACGTGAACACCACATCATGCGGCTTCACAATAGCATGGAAGGACATTGCCCCACGTGGCTGCCGCTGTCGTCGAAACTCTGCGTCACAACCGTCTCCATCTGTATGATCTTCATTGCTATTAAAAATGTTATTGGGCATTCGCTTATCGCAAACACGACGGGTCGCCCTCAACGCCATCTCACCCTCCATCTCGCAGGATGACGTAAGAGTATCAACAAGGTTGTTTAGCATCAACGTGGTACAGAACCGATATGCTCTGATACGAACAGAATGATCGGTACCATCACCACCGCGCAACCCCTGTGGACTTCCGTGCAAAAAGAGACCAAAATGGTATGCCACGGCAGCAAATACAGAGTAAAAAGCGAACGATGAAGGCTCCAACTCTTCTACCCCCCTCACCCCCTGGTGTGCGTTGAGGGCCTCGGGGATCCACTCGAGCGGGTAGAATCCGTACTGGATTTCATCCATCAGGACCTTAAACTCCGGTGTAAATTCTAACACTGACCCACCTATCGCCTTGTCCCCCATTTCCGCAGAACGATTCCGAGGTGCCATCACAAAAGGACGGTTCAGTGTTCGCTTGTGCAGTAACGGTAGCAAAAGCTTTTCAAATAGAGGAGTCAGTCGTCGGATCAGTTGTTGCACCATGCTTACCGTTTGCAGTTGCGTATAGACGACAACAGACGCAAGAAGAACTTCACATCGATAGCGCAGCAACAGGCGGTGTTTCTCATCCATAGAGAGGCGAGATGTGCGTAGTAGTTCACCAGAGGCACTGAAATTACCGCGAATATCTTCATTATCGTCATTATCAAAAGAGCAGCCGAGTGCCTGAATCTGTATGATCATGGGATGCACGTCTGTGCTGCGCTGAAGGACCCGTTCCACTTCCTCGGCGGTAGTGGAAGAGCTGAGACCCGAACGCTCAAAAAACTCCACGAGCGCCTCTCCTACAGTTCGGTAGTATGCTGGCATAGCGAAACGAATCCGTTGATCAGAAACAACCTCCTGTTCACCATTTCCATTTCCATTACCATCACCTTTTTGAACCTCTTTAGGAAACATAACATCGAAAAAGGTATCGTAGCTCTGTGGTAAAATGTTTCTGAGACGTGCCATATATGTTCGTCTACCAAGAGCAACCAACAGCTGCTCAAACACAGCGCGACTGCTGAGCCGCACTCCATCAGGCACCACCATAGTTCCCTGTTGCATCTTATCAAGGAAGCGGCATCGGCGTAGAGACTCAGACCACGGCCACTCAAACCCTATCTGCTGCAACAGCGCCGGTAGAAGTGTCTGAAGAAGCGCGTCCACCTCATGTAACGTCAGTGCCCGTAAAACAATTGGGCGAATAGAACACTCGTTTTGGAGCGCAAAACACTTACGATCCTGAACGTCTCCACTCCTTGCTTTTGATCTGTCGACCTGAGTGGCAGGAAGGCTGCGATGTGGCGTTACTGAACCGCCAACAACAATGGCGAACAGAAGTTCCTGCATACACGCGACTATATTTGTAGCGAAAATGCAACTCGTTACGGTGCCCTCACCCTTTCTATCGCGTACAAGAGTGTCTTGCAGCTCCACTAAGCTATGAAGAAGAAGCACTGCATTAGCCAAGGGACAACGCCCCGTTCCATCCTCTCTACAGAAGCGATATGCAATGGCGTATTCCACAATGCCCGTGACGACACCACACACACGAGCTGCCGCCAAGATGCCACTAATTTGATTTACGTACGCCAAGAGGAAGTTGGCGCATGTGGTTTTCACTCGACCAAAAATCTCTACCGCAAGGGCCGCAAACAAACGTGCTTGATGCGCTTCTGCGATGGCATCCTCCTCAAGCTTCTTGCTATCACTGATGCCACTAAGTGTTGTACGCTCCACATCAAAAAGAAGACCATGTGACGCAGCAGAAGGGGGAACTGTGGAATCCCCAAACAGCATTGTCTGTAATGCACTTTTCCACACAGATCCCTCTTCCGTACCAACTGCCACCTCCACCTCATGGTGTCTAACATACACATCCACGATCGACAACACCTTCTTCACCAGCTTCTCTGTACAAGAGAACGGTGAGGAAGAATTCGCCGAAAAGGAGAGGTAATCACGAACAGCCAGGGATCGCAGAATACGCCCAAATGAAGTTTCTGTTACACGAGGAAGTGGTGGATAGACATCGCCACTGTTGTTTCCGACTGTCGCAGCTTCTGCGGCCGTTGTCACCTGCTTCCAGACATCATCCATTGCGTTTGCGCGGGTGCGCCACTGCTTCTCAAGCTCCACTATAACAGCAGAAGCTGGAAACTGCACCGACACCATCAACTCTTCAAACGACTTTGAACCAGTCGGCATCTGATCGCTGGAAGAAACTTTTTCGTTCCCAGAGCAAATATCTCTATGTTGCTGTGAACTATGGACGAAAAAAGGCCGTGCCCATACCGTAATGTAGAAATACCACAACCACTGTTCCGATGTAGACAGAACGCCGATGTCCTCAGAGGTAGGAGTGCCATAGGACTGCAACAGCAGAGAGAAAGCAGGCGGAAGAGTAGAAAACTTCGCAGTCTCAGTCGCTCGGCCACTCCCATTAGACACAAGGTCCATGATGCGGTGATGTGATACAAGTTATCTCTTCTTCTTAGGTGATCTCCTCTCGGCTCCAGTCACACACGTAGTAAGCGAACGGTCAGCGCGCACCTACACCACCACTTACAATCCTTCCTTGTTTACTCAGTGTTATCGTGTTACCAACAACAGCTGAAAATATGTGATACTTTATCTCCTTGTTCTCCTTTATCCCTTTAGTCCAGACGTCTTACTAAGCAATAGGAAAAAGATGAAAGGAAAATGAAAAAAGGAATATATAGCTATTAAATGCTTTCCGCAACGATCAAGAAAAAAAAAAAGCCGCTCAAGGGAAAGAGTACAGGGCATACGCATCGTAACACAAACAATATATCGCACAAACTGCTCACAATTCAATGTTACGTATGATGTTTTCCCTTTAAACCAGAGAAAATGATAAGAAGGGAAGAACAGTTAAATTGGCAACTCGGAAAGGAACTTTAGAAAAAAGTAGGCCGATAGGGTAAATCCGTTTTCTTTTCGCAAACCTCCAATTGATCAGCACACTCAAAAAAGACGCTAAAATTAGCAGCAAAGAGAGTGAATAGTCTCACCCACTTTTTCCTCTTGAATAAAGAACAAGTGTAGAAAGTTCATTTCAATACTGGTATACATGAGTAGATCAGGTCGTATTTTAGAATCCAATTGTGAGTCCTGAAGCGGGCTCTGCTCTTCAATATGGAAAGTCCTGCTGATAAATAGGCAGGTGCAGGCAGCGCCTCACCACGACTCCCGCGCGAGACGGTCAGAGAAACTGAATAACTGGGTGCGTTTTTATTTTTTATTTTATTTTATTTTTGCGATGCAGATCTAAAAGGTGATGCCTGCGACAGTATGAAGAGTGCACTGATGATAGAACGCGAAAAGCATTTATTGTTTTTATTCTCACAGCGGGTGTCCACCATTCCTGTCGCAGGCCTTAAAAAAAAAAAAAAGGAGCAAAGAAAAAATTGATACAATATATATATATATATATATAGCACTCTTCGTTCAGCACGCAAACAAGCTGCAGAGCTTACAGCTACACATACGAGCGACAACTAAAGAAAATAACACGTCTCTTGACGTATCTCCAGCGCCTCGCAACACCACCAGTAACATTTGAAAAACGGTGCATTAATTCGGTATACTCAACCTCCAGCAGGTGGTGTAACATTACAGAAGACGAGCCGGCAGGTTGCTGCCCCGCATTGGTGTAAATATCATGAAAGGCACAAATGCGCTCCCTCACATACAAAAATGGATAACCCGCCTTCCTCAAGGCAAGACCAACCATCGCATCCTCGGCAATTAACAAATGAGAAAAAAATTCTTTCCTATGCTCCTTCGTGTACGGCAGCGCAACAAGACGACGTATAGGATCGTATGACACAAATATCTTCGCTAAATCACTGGACAAAACGTAGCAAGGTCCATAAGCGAAATAATACCTTACAACGCCCCTGACCTCAAAAGACTTAGCATAAAAAAGGTACCCCCAATAGACCTTGCGACGAGGAAGCGTGCGAAGGTCGGCAAGGTACTGCGGCACACGCAGGAACATGTCGTCGTCGCCCTTGCCAACG